>OX375877.1:30236406-30698120 GCA_947359465.1 Metellina segmentata | reverse complement strand
ACTTCGATTCCGAAGTTGTGAAGGATAAGTTATAATTGACCCTTCACAACTTCGGAATAGAAGTATAAAACTCGGTACCAGATTCATACCTAAAGACGCCAATTGAAGAAGGGACTCGCTTACACTTTTCCACCAGTCCCTAATTCAGCTTGACAAAGCCACGTGTCCCAACTGCCTTTTCGAGAGAGCCGGGTTATATACGATCTAGCATTGTATATATCTCGGGGTTACCTCAAAATGCAGTTTACCTCTGTTTCTACGACGATTCTATTCTGTTACCGTGTTTATTTATGATAGTTACTCGATCACTTACATCTGTTTTGATCTAAGTGACGTTTATCACGTATTTGTAGAAAGTTGAAATAAGTTCGAAATACGTAAAGGAAGATTGTTCCACCCATAAAACCATCTGCATTTAACTTGTCAGAAAAAGCCTATCATGAAGAAAGAGAGAGAATTCTCTCGCATGATATATATCGGGGTTGCATTAAAATATAGAACACCGCTCTTTTGGCAGAGTTTGTAATTGAATTTTATAGACTTTTATCTGTTAACTATAATAGAGAGACCAATTCGGTAGCTGCTCCAAACACAAGACAATTTCACGTAACAAAATGTCGTGAAATTGAACAAGAGGTATTACAAACCGGAGTTGTGCTGAATGAAAGTATTTTACCTGTTTTCTATATTATTGCTATTGATACTTAGTCTTCCTGGTCAAGCATCCTGCTTGACCAATAAAACTCTGGTTCTCAGAGAAATAATTATGTCATCAGGATTCTGGAATACGTTTGAAGGGCTCGTTTCAATACAGGGAAGAAGATGATTACTAGAGGGTGTGTTCCCCTCGCACTTAGGACAAACTGAAACATTTTTGACCTTTCAGATACACTACCCTACTATACGGGATCGGACTGCAAGATGTGATGGTATGAGGTAAAGAATACATTTTCAAAGGGTGTGGTCCCCCACGTGCTGCAATGACACTAGCAACCCTTCTGGGCATACTTTCAACAAGGTTTTAATACACAGCTATGGGTATTTGTATCCATTCCTGCTGCAAGCATGTCGCCAGCTCAGCTGTAGATTCTGGACGTGGTTCCCTGGTCCGTAAGCGTCGCTCTAACGCGTCCCACAAATATTTTTCGGGGTTTAGGTCTGGACTCTGAGCAGGCCAGGGAAGACGTTTTACATCCATATCTTGATACCACTGCTTGACAGAGGCTGCAACATGATATGGAGCGTTTTTGTCGTCCTGGAAGTAACATTCGTCCATTCCATAAAATTGCCAGAGCGTAGGAAGAACCTGATTGTCCAAAATGTTTATGTAGGCGTCGGCGTTCACTATACCAGGAATAACATGCAAAGGTCCCAAACAAGTCGGATTCTATATCCACTGATGTCCGGTCCATTATTGTAGTGTAGTGTATTTCATGATCCTAAAGTGCTCACTTCACAATCTATATCAAGCTGTTTGAGTCCATTTTTCACTTTGTGAAATAAGGATGGACCTGAAATACTGTAGAAAATACATTTACTCTAGAGAAAATTATTTTTTTCGTTTCCGCTTTTATTTTAAATTTTCTGTCCCATTTCCGCGAATAAGAGCAAAAAATAAAAAACATAGTGACTGGGATTGTTATTTTTTTTTTTTCGTAAAATTGGAATCGCTAAAGATAGATTAAAAATTTCAACGGATTCGAAATTGCGGAAAATTTTACTTTAGATTGTTATTTGATCAAAATTTCACACCAGATTAATACCTTATATCACGGCGTTGCCCGTGGTGTTGGTTTGCTTCGCAAACCAATACCACTGGCACGGGCTAGCCACGCAGTGGCTAGTAGTATATGTAACAGTGTAACCAAGGGGTGACTAACCTTTTACATACAATACGTCAATTTTTTTTCACATATGAGTTGAAATGCGCGATACAACTCGAGCACCTTTTCTACTTTCTTACTTTCATGGTCCTGGCCCATCCATAATAACCTCTTTAATAAAAGTATGTTTAAAGACATAATTAACATTTTTAATTATTTTAATATTTTATATAAAACTATCTATTACGAAACATAAAAATTACTTACCTTTAATGAGACTTTTGAGCCTGTTTGGATTTCGCTAATTTTTCAATGTTTGGTGTTAAATTTGTTACAGAGAGCACCAGAGAATTCTTCAAATTTGAATCAGTCTTTCGCGACCTCGTTTTGCTTTTAATAATTTTCACGAAATAATATAATTTTTTTGCAAATTTTCTTAGTTCTTCACAGGGTAATGAACGCCAGAAATTAATAATGTCAGAAGCATTTTGATCTGAAAAAAGCTCATCAAATTTCATTCTTAATAATGAATTTGTTTTTAAATTAATAAGTTCCAATTGTATGTTACTAGGCATCTTCATTGCGTTTTGTTCACTGAGTGAAAATGGATTTCTAAATGCGAGCATGCAGTTTTCTTCTATAGCCAAATCATGAAAACGACTTTCAAATGACCCTTGCAATAACTTGACTTTATCAATATAAATGGTCAAATTGTTATTATCCTCAGCACATTCACTTTGCTCTTTCAAATGTGGAAATTGACTCACATCCTGATTTTGTAACTGAGAGATGAAGAGTTTTAATTTCAATTTAATGAATTGATGCTATTTACTAAACTAGTAAATAATTTATTCTTGCCTTGTAGTTTCGAATTTAGATCATTGAGATGACTAGTAACATCAACTAAAAATGCCAGATCAAATAGCCAGTTGTTGTCAAATAATAGGGTTCTTTCATCAGGTAGTTCATTTTTCTGTTCTAAAAAATTATGAACAGCGTTTTTCAAGTTCAAAAATCTACTCAGAACCTGTCTTCTATAAAGCCAGCGCTTTTCACAATGAAGGATAAGTTCGATATATTCCAAATCTAACAATTTATAATATTTTCTGAATTCTTGTCTGTGTAATGCTCTTGCTCTAATGATATTCACACATTTCACAACCAGTAACATAACATGCTGCATTTTTAAAGTTATTCCACACAGTGCCTCTTAATACCTTAACGCCTGAATAATACCAAATGCTAATTTCTCGTATTTAAATTACAGGATCTTGTTACTCAACTCTGACTGGAAATCAATCTTAATATTTGAAAAACGAATCTTACACTTTGCTAAATTTGTTTTCTTATCTTTTGATGTCTATTTTTTAAACTAAATAAATTATTTTATCATGCATCACGTTCTAAAGTCTCGGTGCTCCAAATAGAAACATTTTCTACCGATCTGAAAAGCTATTTTTGCTGATAAAAGTACATAGAGTGAAATCACGTAATATATGACACCTGTTTTTAATATTGATATGTATAGGGAAATTGGTTATGCAACTCTACAATTGGTTTTGATGAGGTATCTCGGCATTAGCAGAACTGACCCTATCTTAATGGACATGGTATATCGTCAAAAAATACAGCCGAATTTTATTTACGATCTTGTTTTCTTCTAATAACGACATTACGATCTTACCTTCTCAAGACAACCCCAGGAGTAGTCCCAAATTAACTTTTTTCCACAACAATACTACATTCAACCAGCCTTACATCTTACTTTATCAGTCAATGTGGTTTCCCAACTTAATGGTGTACTTATAAGCATTATATCAATACCAATATGCAAAATAAACAATTGGAGAAGCTTTCTAATGCCTGGGTAAGAAAGAAATTAGTCATTTTAAGTTTTACTACTTTTCTGTGCCATAATGATATGTAAACAAGATAAAAGGCCTTGTTCTTTCGCTTGTTTCTTATTCTTCAGAAAACTTTTCGAAACTGTTGATTTAATTTCATTACAAGTACATTGTTTCATAAATGTTACTGTGTATCTTAAAGTGTAGGAATCCTGTAACGACATTAAATTTATTTGTACAAATTATTGCTGCAACTCTTACTTCAAGGAGCTTATATGAGAGAGTCGGCTTTTCTTCTTTTCTTTAAATTAGCATTCAGGTGCCTTTGTTTTATCCTCTGTATTTAATTAGAACCTCATTAGAGTTCCATAAAATTAAGCTCAAAGGTAAGAGCTCTAGGCATTTTTTTATCTCATCTTTGCATGTTTTGAAGAACAGCAAAATTCTTGGCCCTAATTAAAGTCCCAATCGGATAACAAAAATTAATCAATGTTTAATTAAAGTACCAATCAAATTAGAAATTTTATCAAAGTAAAGAATGCATCTGAAGTGGACAAAAACAGGTTCATTGCTTTTTCTCAAAAATAAAGAGATTTTTCAGTAATTATGTATTGATAGATAGATGGTAGAAAAGTTTAAGTGCATACACGTTGAAAATAATATATTTGCATTTCCTTTACAAAATAGGTAAATTGATAGTTCAGTGTTGACTTCAGTTTCTGACTCTGCTTATCCTTTTGGTCTTGTTTAGTAGTCTGACTCCTGTTATCTACTTGTCCTTGAACCCCTTGGTCTAGTTGTACCTTTCCCCTTCATATAATTTTAACTATCTTCTTCATCTACTTGTCTCTAACCCCTTAGTCTAGCTCTCCGTAACCCACTTGATCTACTTGCCCCTAACATCTAAGTCTAGTTCTTCTGCCTAATCTTCGTGGGATACATGTACATATATCCCTGGTCTACTTCTCCCTAACCCAAAGGTCTACTTGTACTTACCGACTTAGTCTAGTTTTCCCTAATTGTTCTTATCCCCTTGATCTACTTGTCCCTAACCCAAAGGTCTAATTGTACTTACCCACTTAGTCTAGTTCCCTTTATCCCCCTTGGTCTACTTGTCTCTAACTCCTTGGTCTAGTTCTCCCTACCCCCCATGATCTACTTGTACCCAACCCCTTGGTCGAGCTCTTCGTAACCCTATTTATATACATTACGCCAGTGATATATTTGTTCCTAACCCCTTGGTCTACTTGCTTCTATCTCATTTGGTCTACTTGTACCTAACCCATTTGATCTACTTGTTTGTATCTCATTTGGTCTACTTCTCCCTAACCCAGGCCTCGAAATATATTTTTTAATACAGGTGCACAAGGTGCACCTAAGTTTTTAAATTAGGTGCACAGGTGCGCCTAGCGGGAAAAAATTAGGTGCACAATTTTATTTTCATGTGCACAGTGCACCTGTGCACCCGGGTATTTCGAGCCCTGGCCCTAACCCCTTTGGTCTACTTCCTTCTATCTCATTTAGTCTACTTGTCCTTAACTTCCTTTGTCTAGTAAATACTAGACCAAGTCCAATATACTTTGTTACTCAAGTGGAGGATACACGACCGCCATTTGATTCGAAATTAGAAATTCCAAAATGCAGCCTCTAAGATATAAAAAGTTGCTGGCATGACAACTTGAAAAGAATGAAAAAGCTCTAACACACTGTTCTCAAATTTCATATTTACTGTGTAGCCACTTCTAAAGCTCTCCAAAGCAGTCTGTAATAGTCTGTGACCCTTAAATTGAAGTGTCACTTAGACTGGTAACAATTATGTTTAGATGGAATACTCTAAGAGCTGGGTTATCTTTTGAAATCTGATAGTTTATTTACAAAATCTCATCAGGGTTGATAGATAGTTTAATTTTTGCATCACACTGCAGCAACTCAACGGACTATTAGCGACGGCCTGGGATCAATCTCAAAAGGAAGGTTTCGAGGACAACGCTTCGTAATTTTAAATCACGGTCAGGTCAACACCCGAGCTGGCACCCCACTCTCCGATCTTCCACGCCATCCCAAAGAGAGGGTATTTGAGCCCAGGACATATTTAACGTGCACCAGTTTCTTACCATTACATACAAGGCCCAAACTTGTTTGGGAATGTAGGACCCTTCTACATGACTTGGGGACCCATAATAGGATCTTTCTTACTTGGGTACCAGGGCATACTGGTGTAGAAGGAAACGAAAATGCAGATAAGTTAGCCAAACTGGGGACTGCAGACCTACCTTTAAGCCCTGAGCCTTTTTGCGGGATCTCTAAGACTACCGCAAAAAGGGTGATAGGAGAAAGAATGCTTAAAGAAACTACAAAAAAGTGGAAGCAAACCACCGATCAAAAACATGCAAGGCTTGTGATTCAAGAACCTTCTATGAAAACATCTTCTCAGATCCTTCGTCTTAGCAGGGGTAAGATGAGGGTGATAGTTGGATTTCTCACAGGCCACTATCACCTAAGAAAACACCTTCATAGGATGGGAATCTTTAAAGAAGAACCTCTATGCAGAAAATGCAATATGGTGGAGGAAACTGCCCACCACATACTTTTTGAATGCGAAGCTCTGCTTCACATAAGGCACTCAAGTCTAGGTCTTGGAACAGAACTTGATACAATTCACGAAGAACCTGTCAAAAGCCTTTTGGCCTTTCTCAAGGAATCTGGCTTTCTCTGACAGGAATATCGAAAAACAATGGGGTTTGGTGCAATATTCCCTAGTGTAATCAGCACCTAGGGCTTTCCTGACCTCCCCACTCTATATGACTATGACTATGACTATGACTATGACATACAAGGCGGTGTTTGGTTGGATCGTCATCTGACCATGATTTGAAATTACAAGTTGTTATCCTCCGTAACTTAACCTCTTTGAGTATATATTTGGTGTTAGTGCAACCAAAAAGCAATCGTTCTCTGCAGAAACTTTACCATTTACTTCCAACCTACAGTTGGTAAAATACTTTTAGAAATAGTCTTTCCCGTTTATATGCCACACCCAAACACTTCCATATGATTGGAGATTCGCAAACGTGACTTCTAACGCTTCAGTATATTTTATTAGTCATCCACAATTGACCAGTTATACCCCATTGAGGTCATCTTCTATTATTATATTGTGTAATTTACGATGACCAAAACCTCACAGGTGACGTTATTTTGACATTCAGGAAAAAAATCGAACGCGTCTCGTTCGTGGCATAAAAAAAAACGGAAGCTTCTCAGTACTTTTATTCTGCTAATGGTGTAATTGGCAATGGCTAGTTTTTGTATGCGTTTAATCAAAAGTGTCACCAGGAACCAGGAACAAAGACATGTCTGACATGATTACTTGCGTGAGCTTCTTTTGAGTGATTTTATACAAGTGACAGGAGTATTATAAACAACAGTCGTGAAGTAACACCAGTGTTCATGTATAGTAAATCGTTTCAGGACAAAAGGGGTTAGTCTAAGTTTTCATGGATCCAAAAGGATCAAGAGTGTCATTATAATTTAAAACATACTATAATAGGGTAGTTGTTCCAAATATTGCCTACCCTATTTCTGTGTATCTCAGCCTTCTGGGTTGGAAAATCAAGCTGGAAACTAAATGAATATCACTAGGAGCTATTCTCCTGTAGTTTCCAGAGACCATATACCTTCTTTATGTCAGTTTAAGGTAGCTAGTAAAACTTCAAAAAGTTTCCCAAGATAATTTTCAAGAGTGGGTTCGTGATATTATCAAACCCCTATTCCTATTTTCACCCACCAGGCGAAATGAGGAGCTACTATTGAAAACGAGTTGCTACTAGAGAATACATACTTTCGCTTACCTACTTTTAGTATTTAATCATGGCTGGATCATCCTGTTCACCATTGATATCTGGGTAAAATGCCTGGACTGATGCTGTCCCTTGCTTGTGAAAAAGGCTCCAAGTTCGCGCTCTCTTGTCTTGTTAATGGTCATCTCAAGAGCCTTTCGTTCAATGAGCGAGAAAAGGTTTTTGCCAGTTACATGTACCAAGTGTCTCGCCTTGCCGGCCACTGCTGATCACATGTTGGACTGCATGGATCTCTCTAGAGAGGATATTTATTCTGAACCTCTTATTGTAATTGACTTGCTGGAAATCAATGGACTTAACCAAAACGTACCATAACTTACCTTACATTACCATAACTTAACTCCGTCATGGGATACTGATTGAGTTTACGGTAAACAAAATTTCCCATAACGTAAAGGTGACCAAATGAGAAAAGGAAAAAGAAAACAATTTGGTGGGATGCAAAGCAGAAATTATAAGTTAAGAAATGCACACGCAGGTGCTGCTCTAATAAAAGTTTGCTATGAGGTTATAGAGGCAATTAAAGTCTCGTAGTTAAAAAGTGAACCTAAACCGCTTGCTGACGTTCAAACTCCCTGGAGGCCACAAATCGCACGATTTGTATTATTTTCCTTTGAAGTAATGGATGAACAGCCAGGCGTCGTAGTACTGAGGTACTGGTTCCTGGATGTACATATGAGATGTTACAGGGAATTATTTAACCGAATTATTTTTATTCTTAATAACTTCAAAATTCCATATTTTCTATCTGGCTATGGAAATTTCGTTAAATACCTGCATGAATTAAACCTTAGGACTAATGATATGTGCGAGTGTTAAAAAAAACCACAAGATGAGGATCATTTACTTTACAGTTGTCCTATTCATGATAGTTAAAGAACGTGTCTTTAAAATTATTTGATGAGATTGGCTAAAGCATGGCCCGTGGAATTGAACACTGAATATTTTTGTTGGATTTAATCTGTTTAGGTTCATCAAATCTTAATTTTTAGTTAAATTTTATACTCCAGTTCCCTCGATAGAACAACTTACGTCTGTAATTCCCTTGCACTTTTGTGGTGCACGGAAAGATTGATTTTGTTTAATAAAAAAAATTATCTCTCATTGTTCTTTTCTGTATGGTTTAAAGGAGAGGACTCCCAAGGCCATTAACCTCTAGGGAATTTCCAGATTTATTGGTGACCCCAGTCCGTCACAGCTTAAACTTTCTCCTTGAATCCAACCTTCAATTTTCAATGAATATCGCACTAAACATAAAACCCCCCAATGAAACACTTCATCCTCAAATCCCTCTCTGATATGGGTCTGGGTAGCCCGTTGAAGAGCATTGACTTAGCAATCGGAGGGTTGCGAGTTCCAATCCACCCAAAGACCGTCGTTTACAAAAGGGGTTGGAGCAGGTTAAATCCGTCGTGGCCTCAAATATCCTCACGTTGGCGTGGTGTTTAAGTTTGAAGAGTGGGAGGCCAGCTCAGGTGTTGCCTCTTTATCCGACCGTGGGTCAAAATTACGAGGTGTTGTCCTCGGATTTTTCCATTTCGGATTGATCCCGGACCGTCGTCAATAGCCCGTTGTGTTGCTCTAGTACGGCGTTAGTTAAAGATACACAATTCCGTCTGACAGCAGTAAATCGCAATGGATATCATCAACTGTAGTGATTGTTCAATATTCATAATAAACAATCATTCAAGCTATTTGTTTCATTCATTCCATAATCCAACATCAGACCCGGGTATTTATGTCCAAACTATGATTTATGTCTTCGACAATTGTGCTGTCCGGTCCCAAGCACCCTTAAGACATTGACAGCTCAGCTAGCAACTTGTGTACGACTCCTTGGAGGGGTGTCGCGGAGAACCCAATGGGGTGTTTTGGAGAAGGAAGCAAGGTTGACAGAATAGGGGAGGCCTTGCGTAGGCGCTTTGCTCGGACACCATAGTTCTTCTGCAAATTAATAGTTTTTAAGTTTAAATTATCCATTTATTTTAAAATTTTTGTGTAAATTTATTACCAACCTGTAAATAAACCTTAATATTAAGTTAATTAATCCGTTCCTGTTTTAATTTACCTTGTAATCAATGATTTCTTCAAAATACTGCAAAATGGTCACGGCGTACTCATCCGAGCACATTTGTTGGTAATGGTAATTTTAGCTAACGTCGTACAAGAGCAACACAACGGGCTATTGACGACGGTCCGGGATCAGTCCCTTAAGGGAAAGATCCGAGGACAACACCACGTAATTTTGAACCACGGTCAGATGACGAGGCAACACCTGAGCTGGAACCCCACTCTCCAAACTTCCACACAAACCCAACGTGAAGACTTTCGGCCACGACAGATTTAAGGTGCACCAGCCGCCTCTACACCATACGTTTACAAACATCCATGCCCGGGCCCGGATTCGAACCAGGAACCTCCCGATCTAGAAGCTAACACCTTAACCACTATCACGGTTAGTCGGCTCCGAGCACATTTGGTAATGGTATTTTTAGTTAACGTCGTACTAGAGCAACACAACGGCTATTGACGACGGTCCGGGATCAATCCCTTAAGGGAAAGATCCGAGGACAACACCTCGTATTTTTGAACCACGGTCAGATGACGAAGCAACACCTGAGCTGGCACCCCACTCTCCAAACTTCCACGCCAACCCAACGTGAGGACTTTCGGCCACGACAGAGTTAAGGTGCACCAACCGCCTCTACACCATACGCTTACAAACATCCATGCCCGGACCCGGATTCGAGCCAGGAACCTTCCGATCTAGAGGCTAACACCTTAACCACTATCCCGGTTGGTCGGCTCCGAGCACATTTGAAGGAGGTACGGAAGGAGAATTCTACTGACTCTATCTACCAATTTTGTATTCCCATTTAAATGAAAAATATTAGAACATTGTCTTTCAATCACACATTATTTTCTGTATTTTTCTTATTACTGAGAGGCCTCCGGGGAGTATTGGCCTCTATTTCAATATTTCCTGGTGGCACATCTCAAGCTTTCCCCTTCCATCCAACCTTCACTTTCCAATGAACACCGCACCAAAGATAAAACCACCCACTGCACCACTTCATCCCCGAATCCGCCTCGGACAGCGGATCCCCATACATCACAATGGGCATCACCATCTTCGCGTGCACAAATCGCTTAGTCTCGGACAGTCCTGGTCAACGGGGCATGCAAGAGATAGCGCAGCTCTGACGTCACGATCGAAGTCTACTTTGAGACGTCTATCGCGGTGACGCTATAGACTTTCGCCCTCACGCCAGGCATGCGACGCGTGATTGAATTTAATGTCCTGGAGGGGAAACTGTGGCGGTCGGTTTTCGCCTTTTGGACACGATCCGCGCTATCAGGGTTTGTTTTTGGAGAAATAAATTTGAACGCGGTGGGAAGTTTATGCCTTTATCGAGCCGGGCTTTCCGCGGAGTTGGAACTGTGAGAGATGGTAGTTAGGGCTGGAGAGTTTTAATCTTGCTTTCAGTTCGGTTGGAGAGAAGATCCCTAATGTGCGTGGTGGTGATCAACGGACTGGTGTTTCCAAACTCTTTCTCGCGGAACACTAGGGTTTCCGCTTGGCTTCTATCAAACGTAAATGCGAGGTAAATCTGGATTTTTAGCCTTAACCCTTCAAATCTTCCTGTCGAGATTGCTCTTTCATCAAGATCTGATCAATTTTGCTAATGACCTATTATTTCGTCTCTCAAAATCTGATCAATTTTGCTAATGAACAATTATCTCATGTCTCAAGATCTGATCAATTTTGCTAATCACACATCTTATCTCGTCTCTCAAGATCTGATCAATTTTGCTAACGACCTATTATCTCGTCTCTCAAGATCTGATCAATTTTGCTAATAACCAGTTATCTCGTCTCTCAAGATCTGATCAATTTTGCTAATGACCAATTATCACGTCTCTCAAGATCTGATCAATTTTGCTAATAACCAGTTATCTCGTCTCTCAAGATCTGATCAATTTTGCTAATAACCAGTTATCTCGTCTCTCAAGATCTGATCAATTTTGCTAATGACCTATTATTTCGTCTCTCAAGATCTGATCAATTTTGCTAATGATCAGTTATCACGTCTCTCAAAATCTGATCAATTTTGCTAATGAACAATTATCTCATGTCTCAAGATCTGATCAATTTTGCTAATCACACATCTTATCTCGTCTCTCAAGATCTGATCAATTTTGCTAACGACCTATTATCTCGTCTCTCAAGATCTGATCAATTTTGCTAATAACCAGTTATCTCGTCTCTCAAGATCTGATCAATTTTGCTAATGACCAATTATCTCATGCCTCAAGATCCGATCAATTTTGCAAATCACAGATCTTATCTCATCTCTCAAGATCTTATCAATTTTGCTAATGGCCAGTAATCTCCGTTCTCAAGATCTGATTAATTTTGCTAATGACGATAGATATATATTTTTTAACTTGATGCAAAATTTTAGTCATTAATTTATGTGTACCATGAGTCGTAAAAGATTGAACATCGCTACTCTACGCAAAGTTTTGGAACACAGGATGGCTACTTGGACCTTCTCTAACTCAACCTTTTAAGAGGAATTATCGTTAAAAAAATTTTAAACTTCTGAGTGAAGATAATCATACATCTACATAGTAAAAATTAAGCACCGTAGTTTCACGCAACAAATGACTCAAATACCCGCAAGCACGAAAATACCGATATTTGAAGCATTAGCGATCTTTTGTGAACAGTTTGGGTATTAAACGACGGATCATGAATCGAAAGATATTGTTATGAAAATGGAACGCAATTTGTCCTGTATGTTTCAGCCCTTGTCAACCGCTACAGTGTGAATTACCTAATATACCTCACCAATTGTAAAATGTTCTCTTAACTACGGTCCTTTATCGATTTATTAAAAGAAATATTCTATAAACTATAGTTGTGTCTTCAACAATGCTTCGATTTTTGTCAAAAAAAAAAAGCTATATACATAAAAACGGATGGATACCCCCTCGAGTCATGATATGCCGCCTCAACTTGGCCAGGGGGTGCCAATGGGCGGAATGGGTGAAGCCTGGCTCCTGGACGTGAAGGCCATTCCATTATGCCTAGTTAAGGCTAGCAAGCGAAAAATGGAGAAAAGTCAGACTTCTACCTCAGGTACTCCAGATCGTCTTTACCCACAGAAGCTGTAACACTCCCACCCCTCCAGTTTCTTCTAATTTTCATACTGCAAGTTAATCAGGGACGTCTTTCTGGTTTAAGCAGAGGGCCAGGTTCGCTAAGTGCGCAACGGTCTCTACCAGCTAAAAGCAGATCTCTTAAGATTATTCAATGCAATTTCAAAGGACTGTCGTCTAGTGCCATGAAGATAAACCTGGACTAGATTCTGGATCTGGTCGGGCTTCATAATGTTCAGATCATAGCACTTTAAGACACCAAACTTAGAATGCACTCTCAGTTGAATGTTAAGGGTTTCCGAATTCTTCGCTGTGACGGACCCAACAGAGGTGGTGGTCGACTGACTATCTTTATAAGCTTTTACAAGCTATATCAGAGATGTGGTCTACCAGAGCATTGATTTCCCCTCTATAAATTCTGATTTGTAAATGCCGGATATTTCGATCACTTGGAATAAGAGTATAGACTGCTCCAGACAATATCCCATGTGTCTATCTAGGGGATCTCAATACCAAACACCCTTCATGGGGCTGTTCTGTAAGTAACACTAAGGGCAACGAACTCATCAATGCAGCCGACGATAGTTCCCTTTTGTTCCTCAATGATGGCTCTCCTACTTACTTCTCTTTCAGCTACAATACTGCTGAATCCCTGGACATTTCCTTTGCAAGTGATGACTTATATACCAAATGCAAATGGACAGTCTTAAATAGCATAGGCAGTGACCATTTACCAATTTTGCTGGAGATTATGATTAATCCATTGACTCCTGTTGTAAGTGATAGTTTTTGGAACTTTCGTAAAGCGGACAGGCGAGCTTTTACAGAATTGACCGAGCAGGCCTTCCGCTCTGATCGCAGTAACGATAGTCTTTAAAAGCTAATTGGACTTCCTTTAAATACATAGTTATCCATTATGCTAAACAATTCATTCCAAGAGGCAACTTTAAAAGACAAAGGACCTTGTGCTCATTTAACACTCCTGACATTGAAACATTAGTTGAAAAAAGAGAGTTGTTGTTTCAGGAGCTTAAAAACTCAAACAGCAGCAACAACATTAATGCAAAGTTTAAACGTGCCTATGCTATTAACAAAAGAAAAGCTTGGTGCGAATTATGCAGTAAAACTGATACCAGAGCACCCAACTCTAAATTGTGGAGGTTTGCAAAATCACTAAGTAAAGAACGCCCTCAAATGGAAGTTAGCAACACTATAATGGATTCAAATGGACAAATTCCGCACAGTGATAAGGCTGCCGTCGATATTCTAGGAGGCTACTATAGGAGAATGAGTAATTTGACGTTTACTGGAAATGACAAACCCATTGAAGGCCGAGAGGAGTTTGCCGTGCATGAACTGGAAGCTGTTTTAAGGAATGTCAACCTAAAGAAATCCCCCGGGCTTTACAACATACATGGTCAAATGCTTCTGCATCTTGTCCTAAATGGCAAACTTAGACTGTTGGATTTATTTAACCAATCATGGAAAAGTGATAATCTTACACTTGAATAGAAAAGGGCCTTTATTATTATTCCCATTAGGAAGACAGGTAAGGTTGCTGGCTCTCCAGAAAGCTACCGCCTCATCGCCCTGACTTGTATTCCATGTAAGATCAAGGAGAAAATGCTGTTAAACAGACTAACTTTTTATCTTGAGTCAAATGACCTGCTCCCAAAAGAGCAGTATGAAATGTATCAAGAAAGGGCATAGTACCAACGATCAAGTTTATGTTATTGTCAGAGTGTTAGAGATGCCCAGAACTTACGGCCTACAAATCACACTGTGGTTGCCTTCCTGGACTTGACCAAGGCTTTTGATAAATTGTGGAGCAATGAACTCACTGTCAAACTTTTTGAAGAGTTTGTCGTGAAGAGCAATGCCTCTTCCCCTGGATCTCCTATTTTCTAAAATCCAGAATAATTAGGGTTAAATTTAACAAGTCCCTGTCCAAGGACTTCCAACTCATTCGGGGTGTTGTTGCTGGAATTGAAAAGGTGATCTCTATGAGGTGTAAAGTGGGGATATTTTCTGATGACATTGTCCTCTGGCACTCTGGCACCAATATTAAGACCATCGAAGCTAACACTAACCATACCCTTAATGATGTGAGTGATTTTTCTGAAGCGCGCGAGCGCACAAATTGTCCTTCAATGCATCTAAATCAGTGACTAGCTTCTTCACTACTAAAAGACATACATTTATCAACCTACCATCTTCCTGAATGGCCGAGCCTTGTCCTACAAAAAGAATATATGAAGTACCTGGGTTTTGCTTTGAACCAAGACATTCTCAGTAATACGCATATCCAAACTCTGGAGGCAAGATGTATGAAGAGGCTAAATATTCTAAAATACATTTCTGGGCGTGATTGGGGTGCAGATGCCTCAACTCTAAGAACAACATATACCCTCCCTCATTAGACCCATTTTGGAATATGGACTCCCCATCTAGTTTTGTACCTCAGATTGAAATGGCGATAGGTTGGAAATATTACAACTTAGTGCAGCAAGAATCATTTCAGGCTTGAGACATAACTGTCCTAAACACATTGTCCTTTTTGAGTGTGACCTCCAGCCATTGAGTTTGAGAAAGAACTCATGTCTTTTGAAATAGTATAATAAATTTCTCTGTTATAGAGATCAGAAAGGAACATCTTCCTACCTCAAAAACTGGGACAATAATCAAAGATTGAAGAGAAACAGTCCTTTTTCTCAGGCGACACCATGCAAAACATAATTTGTTTGCTGCCTCCTTGTCGGATTGAAAATCACTCCTTCGGTCCATTCTTCAGTCCTGTCAGTGATTTTAAGGGCGTTCACTTTCACATTTAGCTTTTGTCTTTAGTTAACAAAAATTCTGACAACCCTGAACTCATGATACCGTTGGCTCTTGAAACTATCCATCAAATACCTAAAGATGCTCTTCAACTGTATGCAGCAAAAGTGACCGAGGCCTTTCTGGTAGTGGTCCTACCTCAACACTTAGTTTTGGTACTAGAAATTCTAGTTCTTGCTCTGTATTCAGATCCGAGCTAACAGCTATCGAAAGAGGACTGCGCTATGTTGAGACCATAGTTGACCCTGATTTTGTGGACGTTTGGATCCTTACCGACAGCAGCTCCTCCGTTCAACGACTAAGTAACTGGACATCTGTAGGGGACCGGGATGGCATATCCATGTTGAATTTGCTTTCTCGGCTTTCGATCACTTATGAGGTGGATATCCAATGGATCCCCTCCCATATTGATATTGGGTGGAAACGAGATTGCGGACTCTCTAGCAAGAGCTGCTTCTTCACAGACTCTCCAGTCAGACAAGCTCGTCACTTTTAGCGAGGTGTTTTCCTAGTTTAAGCAAAATATTAAAGATCTCTGTTAAGACCCTCCTGTATATGACTGGTTCTCCAGATAATGCCCTAGAGGTGCCCTCTTGTTTTAGGGTCAAAGAGAGCAGCAAATATGCCTTTCACGTTTTGCTAGTGGACACTTGAGGGGTCTCTCCTATGAACACGGACAGAAGGTTTTTATGACTCGCACCAAGTACAGGACTGTGCAGGTCATAGCCTGATCATATTCAAAACTGTCTTGATTTTACCTTGGACGAGGTTTACTCCAAACCTTTTCTATTTTTGGATTTTTTGAAGGTTTATGGACTCATGGATTAGAAACAACAGCAGGCTGTGTGTGTTTATTCTTTCTATAGAAATCTACGCCGTTTGACCAATCCACACTAAATTTGACACGCTTATAATTTAGAACACTGCGAGAAACTTTGGCTATTTCTTTCCTGTTATCAGACCAATCTGTAGCATTGAAAATTGGCACGCGGGTAGTCCTAAAAGTGCCCCTCGAAGCCCCAATTTTAAAATCTAAAGTTTGGTTTCCTGCAATAAATGGACATGGACAAGGAAACACGTTCTACAGGGTTTGTGTATTTGAGTTAACATGGCAATGTCGCGGTCATATTTTAGCTGTCGCGGTCATATTTGAAACCCGAGCAACGCCGGGTTATTCAACTAATGTTAAGTGTACAAACTACATAATAAAATAACAAGCGTTTAATATTTATTACAGATCTTACTGCAGGTAATATCAGTAAAAATATCTTTTAAAAGGCTTTATTTTAGAAGCTGTGATGAAAAATCTAAAAAGGGGGTACGATTTGGTACCATAATGTGTGAAATAACGTTCTTTTTTTCTTTTTAAGGGAAGATGGGAAACCGTATATATTAAATCAATTATCTGAGCCTTCTTACATTCCTAGTGTTAAATAAGAAAATATTTGCATAGCAACCATGGAAGTGATATTAACATACAGGGAAATGCTCAATTTCAATTTAACCCTATTATTCAGGTAAACATTCACTAAAGTATCACAAATTAAATACTATGAATTTGATATTTCAAATTGATATTTACATAAAATCAAGAACCTCACGAAACGTAAAAGGTACGGTAATTTTAATTAACGTCGTACTGGAGCAACACAAAGGGCTATTGACGACGGTCCCAGATCCATCCCCTAAGTAAAAGATCCGAGGACATGCCACGTAATTTTGAACCACGGTCTACGAAACGTAAAATTTAGCTTCTTGGTGGTTGTCTAGATGGGATATCATCATTAGCAAAACGGACCAGAGCTGTATGGACGATATATCTCGTTATTATTCTGAAAACAAAGTAAAATATGATCTCGTCATCATAAAAAATCGACAGCATATTGATGACGAGATATCTCGCAATTAGCAACATTGATCTGATCTTGTTGGATGGAATTTCTCGTGAAAACCACTTGAAGGGTGGTTGGACATGGACAAGGAAAAAAAGTTAAATCCCGAATATAAAAGTGAAAATAATGTCATAACAGTTGTTACTTTTCATTCAGAATTAAAACTAACTCGTAAATGAGATTGTATAACAAAGCGTTACTATTTCAGAGAAATGTATAATCAGTATAACCAAATATTAAGTTTAATATTTAAAAAGTTTAATATTAATTAAAATTAAATTCAATTCCAAATACAAAAGTGAAAACAATACGGAATAACAATTATATATTATCTTTCATTACTAAACTAACTCCTACTCTTTGCCAAAATGTATAGTCATAACTAAAACTCAATTCGAACAAAATATTTTCAGGAATAGTGTACAGTCAAATGAAAATCCTCATACATGATAGGTCATATTCATTTTACCTTTTTTACTGTGAAAGTTTGGTTTATTTGGAGAGCGAGGTGCCAGCTATGTGTTGACCTCGTCATCTGACATTTGACCATGGTTCAAAATTGAGGAGATTCGCTTCGGGATTGATCTCGGACCACCAACAGTATCTGTTGTGTTGCTCTTGAGTCACGTAAATTAAACTTGCAACTAACCATGTTAAACCTGTGATGAACCCAAAAGTCCTAACTTTGAAAAGGAGCATTACACATTACCTGTACGTTTGATAACATATCAAACAAGGTCTCTAATTTACACGCATGAATTTTGTTCACCCTCTTGGTTATCTCTTCGATATATTTTTCGACGAATTAGCAAAGCTAACTAGATCTTCAAGGACACGATATCATGTTATTAGGGAAAGCTGACAATATAGTATTCTCGTTATCGTAAGAAAATCTTCAATATCGTGACGTGATAACTCGTCATTAGCCAACCTGGTCAGATCTTGAAGGACACGATACCCCATCTAAATCTTGAATGTTTAAGGTATGCATGTAGAAAAACCTAGATCGAAATAACCATGGGAGGTAACCATAATAACGGTAGTAATTGGTAATTATTAGTTAACGTCGTACTAGAGCAACACACCGGGATCAATCAATAACAGTAGTAGGTAGTTAATTAACTTCGTCTGGAGCAACACAACGGGCTATTGGGGACGGTTTGAAATAAATCCCAAAGGAAAGACCCGAGGACGATACCACGTCATTTTGAGCCTCGGTCAGATGACGAGGTCAACACCTGAGCTGACTCCACTCTTGCACATCTCGCCAACATGAGAGCATTGATGTCACTACAGATTCAAGATGCATTAGCCCCCATGTACACGACCATATTTGGTTGGATCTAGTTTCGAACTCGCATCCGTACCGGTTGTTAATCCGTCGTTCTTTTAACTGGTCCGTTCTGTTGCTCTAGTACGACGTTAATTAAAATTACCATTACCATTACCAACTGGTCTACTCGTCATCTGACCGTGGTTCAAAATTACGAGGCGTTGTCCTCGGTTCTTTCCCTTAAGGGATTGATCCTTGACCGTCTACAATAACCCGTTGTGTTGCTCTAGTAAGACGTTAATTAAAAGTTACCAATTACCATCCAACTGGGCTACAAGCGAGCCTGTCGAAGTTACGGATTTGTACGAGCGTATAATTGATATAAAGCGTATAAAAGTGAATTTTCTTCATAGTATTAAAGTTAGCATTAATCAAAAAGGTCTGAAACTGCTTCAAATGAAATTGGGATTTTTTTTTCTGAGTGATCATTAAATGAATAAGGCTTTTAATTGAAAAAAAGAAACCCACAATACTTAACCTCAAAAGAACCGCTGACTTGCTATCGGAGAACATTTTCGACGTAAAAGTTCTAAAAAACCAAGAAATGGCAGAAACGAGAAAGAAACGAAGAGATTAAAAGGGGTTAATTTTTCTCACTCATCACCTCAAGGTTTTTTTTCTTTTACCCCAGAAAGTGGTCCTTTGTAAGGGAAAATTAAAACTTCAACTTCATTCCATCTCAAAAAGACAAACGATCTCACGAAAGGGGGAAATATAAAAAATAATTCCATCCCTCTCCAACTTAAGGCAGCAAACGACGGATCCTTCCTGAGTCACAGATCGTTAAGAAGCCTTTCCTAATGTGCTTAATAAAAGAATAAAAAAAAAGGTATATACACTCTTTTCGTTACCCCCCTCCTTTCGCCAGATTCTTTTTTTCGGGTGAAAATTTCTCTTTTCAATTTTTGCACCTAGGACTCGTACCTTACACGAACGGGAGCAAAAACGAGAAGAAGTAATAATAATACAGAAATACATATATAGAAAAAAATCGCATCGGCCGAGATGGGAAAAAAGTAAGATATATAGAGAGATATTTTACTCTCTTCTTGAACCCAGTCTTTTCTCGGAGAAAAAGGCGGTGACATTTTGTTGAAGACGGGGCAAAAAACGGAAGAAAAATGTTAAAAACAAAACGATAAGTGAGTCTGGAGTGTGTGGGGTGGGGGTGGGGTGATATTGGAATGGAGTAGAAGGGGGTCGGGGGAGCGTTAACGTGTATTAAGAGAGTTTTACCGAATTCGTAAGATCCAGGAAAGCTTCTTCCCCAGATCTGATTTGATGACTGGGCTGTTATAAATCACGAGACGGGTCTTTTAGGGGGCTTCCAGAAATTGCAGTCTGCTTTATCCCTCCAAGTGGTTTGGACGAATTATATCGTTCATCAAGATATTGCCGATTTTTTTTTATTATGACGGTATCGAGATTTGGTCAGGATTTTTCTAATAACAAGATGTATCGTCCATAAAAATCTGGTCAGGATTTTTTCTAATAACAAGATGTATCGTCCATAAAAATCTGGTCAGAATTTTTTCTAATAACAAGATGTATCGTCCATAAAAATCTGGTCAGGATTCTTTCTAATAACAAGATGTATCGTCCATAAAAATCTGGTCAGGATTTTTTCTAATAACAAGATGTATCGTCCATAAAAATCTGGTCAGAATTTTTTCTAATAACAAGATGTATCGTCCATAAAAATCTGGTCAGGATTCTTTCTAATAACAAGATGTATCGTCCATAAAAATCTGGTCAGGATTTTTTCTAATAACAAGATGTATCGTCCATAAAAATCTGGTCAGGATTGTTTCTAATAACAAGATGTATCGTCCATAAAAATCTGGTCAGGATTCTTTCTAATAACAAGATGTATCGTCCATAAAAATCTGGTCAGGATTTTTTCTAATAACAAGATGTATCGTCCATAAAAATCTGGTCAGGATTCTTTCTAATAACAAGATGTATGGTCCATAAAAATCTGGACAGGATTTTTTCTAATAACAAGATGTATCGTCCATAAAAATCTGGTCAGGATTCTTTCTAATAACAAGATGTATCGTCCATAAAAATCTGGTCAGGATTTTTTCTAATAACAAGATGTATCGTCCATAAAAATCTGGTCAGGATTTTTTCTAATAACAAGATGTATCGTACATAAAAATCTGGTCAGGATTCTTTCTAATAACAAGATGTATCGTCCATAAAAATCTGGTCAGGATTTTTTCTAATAACAAGATGTATCGTCCATAAAAATCTGGTCAGGATTTTTTCTAATAACAAGATGTATCGTCCATAAAAATCTGGTCAGGATTTTTTCTAATAACAAGATGTATCGTCCATAAAAATCTGGTCAGGATTTTTTCTAATAACAAGATGTATCGTCCATAAAAATCTGGTCAGGATTCTTTCTAATAACAAGATGTATCGTCCATAAAAATCTGGTCAGGATTTTTTCTAATAACAAGATGTATCGTCCATAAAAATCTGGTCAGGATTTTTTCTAATAACAAGATGTATCGTCCATAAAAATCTGGTCAGGATTTTTTCTAATAACAAGATGTATCGTCCATAAAAATCTGGTCAGGATTTTTTCTAATAACAAGATGTATCGTCCATAAAAATCTGGTCAGGATTTTTTCTAATAACAAGATGTATCGTCCATAAAAATCTGGTCAGGATTTTTTCTAATAACAAGATGTATCGTCCATAAAAATCTGGTCAGGATTCTTTCTAATAACAAGATGTATCGTCCATAAAAATCTGGTCAGGATTTTTTCTAATAACAAGATGTATCGTCCATAAAAATCTGGTCAGGATTTTTTCTAATAACAAGATGTATCGTCCATAAAAATCTGGTCAGGATTTTTTCTAATAACAAGATGTATCGTCCATAAAAATCTGGTCAGGATTTTTTCTAATAACAAGATGTATCGTCCATAAAAATCTGGTCAGGATTCTTTCTAATAACAAGATGTATCGTCCATAAAAATCTGGTCAGGATTTTTTCTAATAACAAGATGTATCGTCCATAAAAATCTGGTCAGGATTTTTTCTAATAACAAGATGTATCGTCCATAAAAATCTGGTCAGGATTTTTTCTAATAACAAGATGTATCGTCCATAAAAATCTGGTCAGGATTTTTTCTAATAACAAGATGTATCGTCCATAAAAATCTGGTCATTTTTTCTAATAACAAGATGTATCGTCCATAAAAATCTGGTCAGGATTTTTTCTAATAACAAGATGTATCGTCCATAAAAATCTGGTCAGGATTTTTTCTAATAACAAGATGTATCGTCCATAAAAATCTGGTCAGGATTTTTTCTAATAACAAGATGTATCGTCCATAAAAATCTGGTCAGGATTCTTTCTAATAACAAGATGTATCGTCCATAAAAATCTGGTCAGGATTTTTTCTAATAACAAGATGTATCGTCCATAAAAATCTGGTCAGGATTTTTTCTAATAACAAGATGTATCGTCCATAAAAATCTGGTCAGGATTTTTTCTAATAACAAGATGTATCGTCCATAAAAATCTGGTCAGGATTTTTTCTAATAACAAGATGTATCGTCCATAAAAATCTGGTCAGGATTCTTTCTAATAACAAGATGTATCGTCCATAAAAATCTGGTCAGGATTTTTTCTAATAACAAGATGTATCGTCCATAAAAATCTGGTCAGGATTTTTTCTAATAACAAGATGTATCGTCCATAAAAATCTGGTCAGGATTTTTTCTAATAACAAGATGTATCGTCCATAAAAATCTGGTCAGGATTTTTTCTAATAACAAGATGTATCGTCCATAAAAATCTGGTCAGGATTCTTTCTAATAACAAGATGTATCGTCCATAAAAATCTGGTCAGGATTTTTTCTAATAACAAGATGTATCGTCCATAAAAATCTGGTCAGGATTTTTTCTAATAACAAGATGTATCGTCCATAAAAATCTGGTCAGGATTTTTTCTAATAACAAGATGTATCGTCCATAAAAATCTGGTCAGGATTTTTTCTAATAACAAGATGTATCGTCTATAAAAATCTGGTCATTTTTCTAATAACGAGATACCTGATCTAGGAAACCACCAGGAGTGCTAATGACAAAAACTCACATGTCTTGGATAAAAGAATCTTAGGGAACATTCTATTCGGTAATACAGACCCACAACTATACTCTATAACAAAAAAAAATCGACGCACCAAAGGGTGCAGAATTACAGTGGTGCCTGACTCAATCAACTTGGAACTGCGCTGACAGGGGACGTATAGTATTTAGTGACGAGTCCCGTTTCCAACTGTGTCCTGACGACAACCGCAGACTAGTTTGGAGACGTCCAGGGCAGCGTGGGGGATCCTGCCTTTACTATCGTACGCCACACATGCCCACCGCAGGGCGATATGGTCTGGTATTCCATCTCCTTTGATAGATGGACCCCTTTGGTAGTCATTTCTAGCACATTACAGCACAGTGGTACTACGTAGCAGACATTCTACGACCGGTTGCTCTACTACCGTTTCTTTTGCGACACCCCGGACTTACTTTTCAACAAGATAATACCCGGCCGCACACGGCATGTGTTGCTATGAATTGTCTTCATGCTTTCCCAGCACTTCCTTGGTCTGATCTCTCTCCCATAGAGAAAATTTGGGACGTTATGGGAAGGCGATTGCAGCCATCCCGGAATGTTGAACATTTAGCCCGACAGTTGGAGACAATTCGGCAAGAAATTCCGCAGGACACCATTGGCGAGCTTTTTCGGTCTATACCACGCCGGGTGACAGATTGCATCCTGGCCAGAGTTTGACCAACGCCTTATTGACTTCCTTACTTTGTAACTCTGAAATAAATCATTCAATTGTTCTGAAATTTTAATCGTTTGTTTTTCTATGCATGTTTTTACATTCACTTGTCCTCTATTAGATACTCTTCAGGTCGTTATAAAACGGGTCCACAAGTAGGTTTGTGAGATTTGATAGATAACAGTAAGAAAAGACCAGAGCAGTCCTCTGCCTTAATCCTTACAGTTTGTAACCTTGACCGAACTCTAAGCTTTAAGGTCTGGATTGAAATGTCTACATAGTCATCCATGTATTATCTCGGTGACTATCAATTGCTTGCGCGAACCTATACGCTTACTCAAGATCCAGAAGGCTGTATCTTATTTTTCCTAGTCCCGGTAGATGGACCAGGGGTCAACTGCCACATAATTTTGGCAAGGTTTCTTTCATCTCTCAGAGACACTCCAGATGAAGTTGAATGTCACAAAGTTTATTTCTTATGAACTCGATTATTTAGGACATTTTATTACTCGACTTGAGAAAAGGAGTTTCCGCCATTGCTCAGTGGGTTTGCTAAGCTAAGTTAGCAATATGTATTTTGTAGAAGGGAGTAGGTTCTATTCCTTGCCTGTAACTTAATCTGTGAGAATTTCTCTCTTCTGTGACAGGAAAACTTTACTTGTTTGTGTGTGTTCATTACTTGACGTTGTCTGTCTTGAGTTTTATACAACTTTACCAAATAGCCTTTTTGCGGCATAAGAATCAATCCAATCTATCCACTTTTATTTTCCTTCTAAAAGGCAATACATGGCAATCAATTGGTTGTAATCTCCCATTTACGATCACGCACGCAGAAGCACACTCGTGAGTCTAATACAGCTCTAATGGTCTATCGCAATTGGCAATCAGAGAACTAGAGGTAGCATCTATCGAATTCAGCCACAGCTTAATTCTAGAGGGTGAGTACTATGGGGATCTTAGTCGCAATCACAATAATTAATTTACAAGATGGTAGTATGGTCCCAATGCCACGGATCACATCTTTGCAGCTTGTCCTTTTTTTATCTTATGCCATGAAACCCAACAATGAATCCATCAATATTCTGGATGGAGTACGTTTTGGTAGACTGAACTTGTTCTTATTTTCCACGTTCTATCTTAAACACTGAAGAAATCGATTTAATTAATTGTGAATTTCACAATTACAACTGCGCTATCAGTCTTC
This sequence comes from Metellina segmentata, assembly GCA_947359465.1. Taxonomy (NCBI): domain Eukaryota; kingdom Metazoa; phylum Arthropoda; class Arachnida; order Araneae; family Tetragnathidae; genus Metellina; species Metellina segmentata. The sequence continues at coordinate 30,673,360 of OX375877.1, read as the reverse complement.
GAGTTGTACGTGGAGTAGATACAATTCATGTAACCACCCTGAATGTATTTCTTTATTTTGTGTCAGTGAACATTTGCTTGTGTATGTCCATTTACCTGTCTGAAGAAACAATTCCTGGACAGATCTGTCCTTTGCGGAATACAAACTCAACTAGTCCTAAGCATATTTCTTTTGTTACGGTTTTTAATTCCTTATTTCAGCCATGGAGTGTGATGCCAATTTTAATCTTCAATGCACCATACTTGTTTTACTTTCATAAAAAAGTAAACATAAGTTCGTTAAGCAAAACCACATTTTCATCTACATAAACAACATAATTCCTCCAACATTCTCACTCAGGGGATCCGGAAACCCAAACCACAACCCCAATTCGCCTCAGCCGGCCAATACCGAACTCGGTAATACCCTCGAAATTAACTTACCCGGACTCGGTGTCAAATCTTAGGCCCATCTCCAATTACCATCTCTTCGAGGCAAAAGCGGCCTAATGCCCCGTCGTTTCTGTTGACGAAATAAAACTTTTAATTCTCGTTTTAGAAAAAAAATCTGCTCCCTTCTGACCATGTTCGTTTAATTGAATCCTTCTAATTGAATTCCGCTGTATCCAGCAACAAATCGCATTAAAATTCTCCGGGGATTCTGAATCCGCCGGAGGCAAGACTGGCATAATCAATTATGCATCTTAATCAAATTCCAACTAACGTGCGCTCAAGACTCCTTCCCTATCACAATCGATAAGTGCTATTATGAATGTTTGGGAATATATTCGGTAAATATGCATCACTTTCGTCAGTTCTCGGGATGTGAAATTAAAAGTATGAGCCATGAATAAATATCTTCGCCTGGATTTTATTTTTGGTTGGTGCGGTGGTGTTATGATAAAAGTAAATACGAATATCAGACTAATTGGTTCCGTGTTAATCAAAATCGTGCTTCTCGAGGCGGGTCCGAATGACATTGGATTCTGATTCCCAGATCTGTAGCCGAGTGGTTTGCACTCCGGCCTTTGGTTAAGTAACCTTTGGATTCGTATATATGCTTGTAGATATGTGTCATCGCATATAAGATGGTTATTAATTAACCCCCATATATAAGATGACATGTCGTATATAAGAGGACCTCTTATACGAGTTGAGTCCTGAAATTCTGATTGGTTGGTTGATTGGGTTGTATATTTACAACGACGTGCAACTTTGGATTCATTCATCCAGTTCAGTTGCCGAGTGGTTTACATTCAGGTCTTTGATTCAGTAACTTTTTGTATTTGAATCTCAATGAAGAGAGAGAGAGTAGTTTGGCTTTTCTCCCATTTTTTTATATCTGGCCTTTGGTTAAGAAGCCTTTAGATTAGAATATCAATGGATGCTTGAAGAAGATGCTTTGAAGAAATAGCAAAGATGCTTCAAGGTTTCGAATTTCTGTCATTTCTTTTACATGAGGGTAAATTATGGTTTGAATGGTTGGGTTTAATGGTCCAAATTTTGGTCAAACTGCGTTATCACAAAACGGCCAACATCATGTGTTGTACATATACACGTAAGGTAAGTTTTACTGACCCAAAAGACAGAAATGCACTCAAAGTAAGATACAGAATTCGAAGCCACCTACAATTTGCATCTTGCTAGCAACATGGATAATTGGGCAACATGGGTAGCATTAGGAAGAATCACAAAAATATTTTACAAAATATCTCTCGTGTTATATACGTTTTTGGATAGTTTACTTAACGTTCATTTTTCGGTTTTGATTTATGACTCTGCTTTCATTTTTGTGATATAATCCTCACTCCTGAAGTACCCATGTAAGTACATTATTATAGTACCTTTTTTATTTTCAAAATGTTTCAAGTATATTCATTCATCAATTCCTGCACATACCAATGGAGCTAATGTACTCGTTTGGGGACCCCTACAGCGAACCGGTTTTTTTTTTTAAATTTTCTATCATGTTAAGTCATAAAGGAAGGTGAGGTGGAGCAATTGTTTACAGAAATCTCGTCAAACTATATATATATATATATATATATATATATATATATATATATATATATATATATATATATATATATATATATATATATATATATATATATAACCCATGGAAGTAGGAAAGATAATGGAAGTGCCTTAACTTTGAACTGTTGAAGCCAAAACCGTAACCGCACCACCATCTTGGTGCTTTAAAAACATTGTGCTCGTGCATGTTATTCAACGTGGTTATACCTTTATTTGATTGAAGTTTTTAACGAAATATATCGCACAATTTTCCTAGTTTTGATTTGGATATGACGTCTTGTGTTGCCTACTGGTGTACAAACCGAAGCACAAAGAAGATCCTTGGAATATCGTTTCATATGTAAGTTTAATTTTATGTATCTCTTAGGCTGATAGCTTTTTGACCTGTAACTTCTAAGTGTTCAAGCAGCATTATATTCAAAATTAAACGTATTTAAAAACATTTAAATATTACTTTGAAAAGTTGACTGATTTATCCAAGGGATTATCCAAGGGTTAATTAATGAATCAAATTAATATAATTTGATTCATTAATTAACAGAATTGTTTGATTTTGTAACCTACCAGTTGTAATAAGAGTTAGAAACTGGTGAAAATAGCGTGCCTGAACATAATGTAATTTTTGATATCGGTCTTCTCAATGAAATGTCTATCTACATAGTTCATTATTTAGCTGGATATATTGGGGAAAACTGGCATCACTTTTAAAATGCCATCAGTGCATAAGTGCACTTTTTGCATATGTTCCTGCAACAGTGTCATTAATTTCTTTTAAAAGTAGAGGACAATTAGTTTACCCATCTGCAAGTTTATATAGGCTCTGCCAAATTTCTGAGGCAATTTTCCGTGAAAACCCTAATTGCACTGTTTTTTCAGCAAAAAAATGCTTCACTATACTTTATTTTGAAAAGACGGCAATTGAAAAAGTTGTGGGTTTGAAACTCTTTTGTGAATTAGACAACCATGGGTTTGATGTCAACCCATTGGATAATCATGTGCTCCATCTCATGCGTGCAGTAATAAAAGAATATTTTGTTATAAGATTTAAACATGAGAGTAAAAACATAAGCAATAATCCAAAAGCTGTTAGGCAATTGTATACAAAACTGGTGTTATTTAAAGGGCAGTGATTGTTAACTGAATACACTATTTTATGCTGTTTTAATAAAGATTCTAAAACTATAAGAGTGTTCTTAAATTATTTAACTTTAGTGAATACACATTTCTTTCGCTTTAAATGTTTTCAGGGCAACAGTCCAGTGGAAGGATTGAGGCGACAGGCCTGTGTCATGTCGGGTAGTAGTGGGTCTCGTTCTTTAAATTAATTTTTTTTTCTCTATTTGTTTTCAGAATACAAGGATTTGATATGTCAACCTTTTGGATAATAATGTGCTCCATATCATGCATGCTGTAATAAAAGAATATTTTGAAATAAGATTTAAGCATGAGTGTAAAAAAAAGCAATAACCTAAGAACTGAAATGCAGTTATACATAATAGTTATATTGTAATTATACTATAGCATATTCAATCACAAAATTTAAAAGTAAACGGGAAAACGGTAGTAAATTTTTTTTATATCATACTTAAATTATCATTTTAAAAAACAAAATATTTCCAAAATTAGTAATATATCATTTATTTATCATCTCTGAATTGCAAAATGAATGAACACATCTGTATATGAAAAAAAAATGCGCCGAATCAAAGGTTTTTAACAGCGCATGCGCGGCCGCCATATTGGTGCTTTAAAACCGTGGAAGTATGTGGCTTCAGTTAAACCGGTAGCGAAACCTTGTTAGGGCACTTCCTTATCTTTCCTACTTCCATGATATAACCACGTTCTTCTAGACACATTAATAAAGGAAAATTCGATACTTGAATATTTTGAGGTTAAAATGAATGCCAAAAATACTTCATATTAAAGATTATATATTCCACGATTAAAGATTTCGTTATATATTCCACGATTTCCGAAAATTAATATAAAGTAATTAGTATATTTTTAAAAATTAGTATAAGGGGGTAAAGAAAAAATTAAAACGCTTTACGAAAGAAATACACGTATTTATTTAACCTAAACTTAAAATATAACTTGACATAAAAGAAGCGTCGAAGCTAAACGGTTTTAGTGCTGTTAAACTGAATTTTAATTTGTTTTGTAAACGTAGTTAATATTTTGTTATCAGCTCTTTTTGAGCCAGACCATAATGACAATAACAGCAGGTCAAATTTCTTTTACGACAAAAGAAAGCAAGAGAAAAATCTCTGTGTGTTGCACGAAATAATGTTAAATTGAAAAGCATACGAAGGGCAATAATAGATTTTTAAAATCCCGGAGACTTGACCTGTATACATGCATCTGATGTAGTCAAGGAAAAAGTGAGTCATCACTAAATTATCTTCTCAGCTATGGATTAATAAAAGTAAGATCATATGAGAAACCATTTTGTGTTGAACAACAAAATATTCTATAACTAGCCATAATATTTTCGAATTAAACGTGCGGTTTTATTTTAAAATTATTTAAAAATTCAGAGGGCAAAAAAATTCGAATCAGCCAAAAATTTGGACTTTTAAAAAAGTTTGAAATCTTAATGTTTTTTTTTTTTTTTTTTTTTCTAATGGCGGGCACAAATGCACATAGTCATTGGCCACTACAAGGCCGGAATTGATGGTCTCTTGTGAAGGAGCACCCAGTGGGAGGACCATCATCGCTTCCTAACAAAGGACAACACAATTTATATCCATGCCCTGACCCCGGATTCGAACCAGGAACCTTCCGATCCAGAGGCCAACACCTTAACCACTAGACCGGTTGGTCGGCTGAAATCTTAATGTTTTACTGCCAATTGTTAGATGTGTTTACTCTCTTATTTGTTTATATTTACCATTGATGTAATTTTTTAAAAAGTTCAAAATCCCCAAGTTTGACTGTAATTGTTATATGTGTTTACACACTTTTTTTTTTAATTTTACCATGGATATAGTAGTTTTAAAAAAATACTTTAGAATATTATTTCATGTGGTCATTCTTGCCATATATGATGAGGAAAATGCATACCATACTCTTGTTTTCAAAATGTAATATACTGTGAATGGGACAAGTGCATGCCATTTTATGCGTTCCCTTTTTTGGTCTGCAGAAATTTAAAGTGCTCAAGTCTTTAATCTAATCTATAGGACTTCTTCAAGCGTTTCACGCAATCACAGATACATTTTATAAGTGAACGCGCTTACCACGCTTTACTTATAATTTTTGAGTGGATGAATAATTTCGGATCTGTGAGAGATTTAATCAATTGAAAATATAAAACTAGAAACACAATACTTAAAGTTACAATAGCCATTTAAGTGCAGATAGAAACTTGTACAAACGGTTGACCAATGTACCAAGTAAATTTTAGTATATATAAACAATATTTTGTTTTAAAAAAATGATTTCGAAAAAAATTTCGGCCAAATTTAGCTTTCTGCTTTTATTTTCACAAACCCCAGTACAATCATGCGTTATTCAGTACAAAGTGCTGAACCTTTTTTGTATAATAAGGACTGCTGTGCCGTAATTCTTGTTTTAAATCTACACTATTGAAATATTTTTACTACTACCAAGAGCAGAAAAACATTTTTTATTAACAATTTATAGAAAAACAATTTTTTGAGGTTACAAATTTCGTACGCCTTTACTTGCACTTCATTTTTACATTGTTTCACTAAACGAATACAAATTTTTCAATTAATGAGTCTTCAAATATGGTTTTTTTGTTTGATTAAGCCAGGTAAAAAATTAAAAGAGGAAAAGTCAGGAGAAAAATTAAAACCTCAAAAGCCCTCCAAAAAATTAATATCAACTACATTTTTTACCTTCCCAACTAAATTTAAAAACATTCGATAAAATTACCGGAACTCTCATGTTAAGTAGTTGACTAATCAAGAAAATGAAGTTATTCCTTTTTGCTTTTTCATCTAAACAGAACATTATCGAATATGCTGGTTTCTCTTTTTTAAAACCTTGTTTAGCAAGACAAATTGTCCTTCGTTTTTGTTTCGACAGGAAAAAACGTCATCTTACAACACACGCAAAAATTCTAATAAATTGCCCAACCTCTTTAATTATCGATTCTTATCCTCCGGATACGATAGGAAAGAAACAAAAATATCGATATCCTCCGCTTTGTTGAGTCGGCAATAAATGTACGCCGTCCTTTCAGCCTTTAGGGTAAGAAATAAACAAGTGTACGAAGAAGAAATACGCTAACAATTTCTCTTGTTTGATCGTAACGTACGCTTCCCTGTGGGATGGTTAGCTAAAAAGAGAAACGTGAAACAGTATATAGCTCATAACTCCGGGCATAAGATTTAGCCCTAAATTCAAACTATAACGAGGATGTAGAAGTCAATATTTTATGGACGTGGGTCGTATAAAAATGTCCGATCGGTTATTCTTGCTACGCGATTAGGATGGAATTTATGGTGCGCCATTTTTTTCTTGCGTCGTTCTTTGGGGAAACTGATCTCTAGTATAGATCATCAGAAGGTATGCTTTTTCAATGGGTTTTGTATGCGCAGGATAAATTATTAAATGCCTTCTAGGAAGCCGGTAGAAGAAATAAATTTGAATTTACACTCGACTGGAATTCACATATTTTTCGAAGAAATGACTTAGACAGAACGAATATGTGGAAACTACTGGTTTAGACGGAATAAAAAAAGATTGATAATAATGTGGAGAAAAATATCATTTCGGTTGTCAATATGCAAAGTCTCAGTCGTTATTTCAACACGTAGGGATTTCATTTCAATGAATTAGACTCATAAAATTCATTTTTAGTCATTATTCTGTACAGCTTTTGTTTTACAGATTCTTATTTGGAGCATGAACTAACGTGCAAAGTCTTGTTTAGTTCAATGTTTCACAGATTTTTTACATTTAGAGCCGATACTTCATCATGATTTTTTTCGCCATTCATTCTGTCAAAAATACTCGTCATTTTTCTTACAAAATAACTTTATTTCTTAATTTACAGAAGTTTTTATGAGTGTGCATTATGATTAAATGTAACGTAATTACGTGTATTGAACTATAGAAAGGTATAAACTGCAATAAGAACGAAGCACGTACAGTAAAGTCACGATTATTCTAGTTTCCGCTTTAATTAAGCTATAAAATATTTCTAGGATTTTTTTTTTGGTTCTACTTCTTCTATTTTTAAAACTACCGAAAAAAATTCTGAACTTGATCTCTCAAACACTCAGGAAAACTAAATCCGTGACTGGATAAACCCTGACGAACAACAAGATATTACAGATAAAATGATTGTCAGTAAGGAAAATGAATCTAGCGATGATGATGAAGACAGTGTCGATGAAAATCGACATATGAGAATCTTCCATACAGATGGACTAAAATCTATCGAAAGTGCTATCGAATATATCGAACAACAAGAAGAAGCGACACCAGCAATCCTGTTATCCTTAAAAAAATGGCGAAAAATTGCTGTAGAAAAACTCCAAAGTAACGTAAAACAAAAAACAAATACTTTTTTTTAAGTAAGAACTCTTTAATTATCGTATCAATGATTTGCATGTGGTGTATCTGTATAACTTTTGTATTTGTTAAAATATACATTTAAACCCTACACTATTTATTTTATTTGCAATTTTCGCTGTAACCGAGTTTTTCGGTTATCCGAGTTAGTCTTGGTTCACATAAACTTGGATAATAGGGACTCTAATGTATTTACTTAGAAAAGACAACGATTAAACAATATGCAAAAATATAAAATATTTATTTCATGTTTATGTCAAGTCTGACGTTATTTAGCATTACTTAAATATATATCCAATGTAAAACAAGTTAGTCTCCAAATCGTGTTTGACGTTCAATCTCTTATTACGACACATGATGTTTAACAAAACTGAAGTAGCGTATCTTGTTACCGTGATGCATCGGTTCTACGTCAAGCGCACAAGCCTGCAAAATCGTTGTTTCGAGAAAGCCTTTACGAATACGACGTAATAGATAAAAGAATGTTGAGGTGTTAAGTTAATAATTTTGTATGTAACGGTTACGAATTTGACAAGTGGTGTTGGTTTTTGTTGGGGGACTAATAGTCCAGAAAAACAAGTTTAGAATAATAGTCAAGAAATGTAACTTTGTAACAATAGTCTAGAACAGCGGTTCACTACTTGCGGTACGCGTACCCTGGGGGTACTTGGTGTACCGGTTAGGAGTACGCGAAAATAATATTGAAAACGGCGGAAAACATCAGAAAAGGGAGTTTAAATAAAAACACAAAAGTAGGTTATGGTCAACGTGAGGATATTTGAGGCCACGACCGATTCAACGTGCACCCTTTGTACACGACAGTCTTTGGTTTGATTGTAACACGCAACCTCCTGTTGTTAATCATTTACTCTTCCAACCAGGCTACATTGGCATACAGGCGAAGTTATCTACGGCACGTAATGCTTCTCAAACTTCCTTGGCTTACATGAAGTTTTGAATTTACAGAGGACGGTGGCTGAATACACACGTTTCAGACTACTAAATAGATATAATTGTCTTGCATAGTACTTGCACTTTTTGAGCTCCCTGACCATGTCTGTAAGCTATGAGGTCAACGTTTAGATTTTGGAAGAATCTTTATAAGAATTTTCTTCTTTATTTTTTTCTGAATACGATTTCCTATAATTATTTTTTGTTTTGTTTACTGTATATGTTTTTTTTTTTTTTTATTTTTTTTTTTTTTTCATTTTGTTCTTTGTCAATTTTTTCAAATTATGTGATTCTTTTCTTTTGTCAATTTTCAAATTATGTAATTCTTTTCTTTTGTCATTATGTATTTTTGTGCTTGCATCTTTTGTCCTTCACTTGCCCTTCCTCTTTCTGTGTCCTTAAATTTGTTATATGTATTTTGGATTAATCGGTTCTGCCTTATACTCAAATCTCATCCGTAAGGTGCACTATACACCTGAAAGCCGCACAGGGGAAACAGTGTCCGCTTACGGCGTCCAGTCCAAGCTATGTGGTCTCGAGGATTAAATGGATTAAGCTCACCTTCTCCATCCCCAAATATTCTTGCATCTGCTGATTATGATTGCTGCTGGTAAGCAAGAGGACGAATGGGTTAGCCGTACAAGTGGTTTCGACGAGAAATGTGGTCCATCAATATCTGACCAATTTTGTTAATGACGAGAAATTTGACCATAAAGATATTTCCTTTTCTCGAAGGTGACGAGATCATATAAGTTTTTGATGATGATTTGGGCCAAGGGTCAGTTTTCTTTCAATGCCGAGATTTTCATCCATCAAGTTCTCAGTTTAACCATTGAAGCAGTACCTCGTCGAGGTACTCACTAGGTGGATTAATAGATTTTCCCCCCACCTTCTATGGCCTTGTTTAATTATTTTTGCTCTTATTTCTTTCAGGTTCCGTTCGTTTTACTATTTGGCAACTTGTTTTTGTAATTTGACATAGTGTTTTTAAAAAAAGCCCATTCAGTGTGAATGTAGCTTCGCTACGTTAAGATGATCCCAGCAAAGTAAACTGTTTTACAGAGTAAGTTTCGAAAGTGTTTTTTTTTTTCCATCCTTTTTTGTAGGATATTCCAAAACTTTAAGGGGAAGGTACGGAACATAAAATTAAACAGTATTCACACGAAATGTATGTCTAAAATCACCACCTTGCTCATGCGGAGACGCTGCTAGGCCCTAAGAATTACATTTTCGCGAAACTTTTTGTAAAATGGAGTTCATGAAATAACGACAACGAAGAAAAGCAGAATTTAGTCTAATCGTCCTTATACGACAAAAAATGCTTTTAATATACAATTTGCCTTGTTACAGTTTATCTGCCTAACAGACAGACAGAAAGGTTCTCTTTTTTAATGAAATTTATCCCGTAAAAGAAAACAAGAAAAATGCATTTACAAACTTACATTAGAAGAATTATTAATAATGAAAGAATTATACACTTAGTTCATTACTAAAAGATATTTGACTGAATATTTAAAGAATGCCGCACTTTGTATTTCCACAATCCAGAATTTCTAAGAGCTTCTTCAAATCACCAGAAATTGAGTCAATTTGAATGCTATAGACGCTTACAAACGTGGATTCTAGTGAATTGGAACGGAACGCTCATTATTCATACAGTGTCAAAGATTTTAACACTAACAAGTTATTTCGTATGGAAACGACTTTCATGGATTTTTGTTACTCAGTTTCTACTGGATTCTGACTGATTCTGAACGTAAGAAGTTAGTTAATTAACGTCGTGCAGGAGCAACAAAATGGGCTAGTGGCGACTGTCCTTGATAAGTCACGAAGGAAAAAAAATTTAGGATAACGCCTCATAATTTTGAACCATGATCATATAACGGGAGGTTGATTCGGATTGACTCGGATTCTATTGATGTGAAAACATTGGTAGGAATGATTTACTATGGTCTATCGTAAGCAATTTAAGAAGACAATAGACTTCAAAACACTCAAATTCGACAAAAATATCGAATTTTTGAATTTTCTATATTATTTAACGAGACACTAGTAGCTACAACTGTGAAAAAGAATTTTTCCCTTTTGACACTTTTCAACTGAGTTATGGTATATTATATTGGGTTTTTTTAAAGATTTGTTTGCTAAAAATTGCGTTTTCTCACATTTGAAATTTTTATGCATTTTAGGTATTCGAAATGCTTTACGCGCAATTCTAATCATCGTATTTAACTCAAAATCTGCATGTTCATTTTTGTAAAATTAAAAAAAAAATCACCCAAAAGGAATATTATATCTATACTATTTATATGAATTTCGATTGGAAATTTAATAAATATTTGAATATTGGATTGAAAAATTATGTCTTGCTATGAAAATAATTTATTAAAAAAAAAGAATGCCATGTTAATGATACCAGGTATTTTTTATTCTAGAGTATGTAACGCGTATATTGTAAAAAAACGTATATTGTAAATAACGTATATTGTAAATAACGTATATTGTAAATAACGTATATTGTAAATAACGTATATTGTAAATAACGTATATTGTAAATAACGTATATTGTAAATAACGTATATTGTAAATTATGAGCCATAGAAATACGCCTGGAACATTTTAAACGATGCAATATTTTGCGCAATATTTGAAAACTAAACTTTTAATAACTTAAAATGTTTCTATTATTTTGACACGAAATTTTTATTATAATTATTTGAGCTTATTACTAGTAGCATATCCAAATTACGAAAGAATCTCAGGAAAATTGAAAAAAAAAAGTTTGTAACTCTACTGTCCCTGTAAGCTCCCAAGTGGTTTCATTAAGATATCTCGTCCATCAAGATCTGGCCAAATTTGCAAATGGCGAGATATCTTGTCGCCAAGATATTGCCGATTTTCTTGATGATGACAAGATAGAGATCTGGTAAGATTTTTTTAGTGACATGGTAACTCGTCCATCAAGAGCTGCTAATATTAAATATGTCGAAATGTATTTTGTTTTCTATGTGTATGTGTGCTTTTCTTTAAGTCCGTTAATCAATTTTTTTAAATAATATTTTCTCTTGGATATTCTCGCGCCCACCCTCTAGTGTACTAGCGCCCCCCTAAGGGGGCGCACCCCACAGGTTGAGAATCACTGACTTAGGGAACAATTTCCCACTGACCAGTAAAAAATTTGGTTTTAGAGATATTCATCCTAAAATAAATTTTCTTGGAAAGCACACAAATTAACTTGAAACTAAAATGCAAATTAACAAAAAAGTTCGAAAAAACAAAAAAAAACTTACAAAACTACTTAAATAGCTTTTTATGAAATACATTTCTATTCACTCCTAAATCAATACAGTCTCACTTGAACAGTGATCCTAGAAGTGATATCAAAAACCTAATGTTCGAAGTTCTAATAATAGTGTCACTTGTGGAAGTGAGCAAGCGTTTAACAGTTAACAAAAGAAAGGAGTTCTAGGTTCAAAAACGACATTTAAATTCGATGACATGCGATATTTTTCCGTAACTATTTTTTTATTCAAATTTATATATTTCATTTTGTATTTTAGTAAAGGCATCGTAATACTTTAAAAAAGCATTTAGTAACTAATGATAAAACAATAAACAACATTTATATTTTATATAAAGTAGTAGATAGGAGGTTTTATGATTAATTACAAGATGACTTTTGTAAAATTGTACCGATGCAATTATAGAAATACAAAATAAAATGTATAAATTTCAATTAAAAATAGTTACGGGAAATATTGTCTGCAAAATGATCATTTTGTATCTGAACTTTCCGTTGTTGTTTCTTTGGTAGATTTCGACACGCGACACTATTAATAGAATCTTGATTATTTTGCATCATATTTAGACAATATTGAAATGTTTCTCTAGTGAATGGAATAATGTTTCCTTAAAAGCCAGGTTTATTTAAGTGATTTAGTGTGTGAGAAGGAGTATTTCTATTTTATATAAGGTGGTTAGATATTTATCATTCCACTTTTCTGTTATGCTTTATTGTGTTGCTCAACTTTCAAATAAACTTTTAAATTTCCTTCCTCCGAATTTTAAATCATTTCTACACGACAATCGAATGGCATTATTCATCGGAATTGTGCACCGATAAGTAACATTTTACTTAATTGGTTGCATACAAAAAGGGTAACAAACCCAACTTCGTTAACATTTCCTGAACGCCGATTCTCTAATAAGTAAATTGAGGACCTTTTCTTCCCCAAATGGGCACAAAGGGGTGAGGGCGGAGCCTAATTAAAATTCTCCCAGGACTCGGCACCGAGCATTTCCGGTTGACTCGCACAGTCACCTCGTCCATTGTGTGTACATATTTGTATATCAAATGCAGCCATTGGGGAAATCAATTGCACTTCTGTTGTGTAAAAGTCATTCTCCATCCGCCAGCAGCCAGATGACGATCCAACGCCGCGTGACCCTTTCAGCCATTTTTGACCACGCAAATGCGTTTAATCCTCTGAGGGAAATCACACATATAACTCCACCCTGTAATTTTTCCTACTTAACTCTTAACCTGTTATAGCCTTCTGAACCAACAGAATCCTTCACAAGGATTGTATACTAAGGAAAGAACCATCGGAAATTTTCCAAAGGATTTTATACCAAATAGAGAATTAAATAGTTAAATATATTTATTTCCAAAGAATTCTATTCTAATAAAAATAACAGAATTTTTCCGAAGGATTCCATTTTAATGAGAGCACCGCAATAGATATTACTTTAGCATTCTATTCTAAGGAAAGGACAAATATAGTCTATCCCGAAAGGAATCTATTCTAAGGAAAAAACAATAAAATCTTTTTCCAATGGATTCTATTCTAAGGAGAAGAAAAATAGAATATTTTCAAATTCTAAATTATTCTATTCTAAGGAAAGGAAGGATCCATAGAATCTCTTGCCAAAGGATTTTTTCGCATAAGAAGAAACATAGAATCAGTCAAAATGATTCTTTTATAATCTTTTATAAGTAAGAGTACCAATAGAATATTTCTAAAAGTTAAAAGAAAATCATGGATTTTCCTACAACCAATACATGCGATTTACTTATGTGTCATGTGAGGGAAAAGCAATACTACATAAAACACCTGACGTTTATAGGGTTAATCTCTACAATAGGTATTTTCAGGGTTTACCAAGTAACCTGATGTAAAACGGGCAATTTACTTCCTCTAACCAAATATTTTCGCATGTTAAATATCGGGGTTCCTTTAATATGTGGTTCATCGCCATTTTGGTGACATTTGGCGGTCAATCCAATTGGCATTGACGTATCAGTTATCATATGAGGCTATCAGAGCAAGAGTGGCCTAACCCACCGTAAAATTGGCTTGTTGGTTCGTAAAAACAATGGAAGACTATTTCCATGACTCAGCACATTTATTGAACATCCCAATAACGGCACACACGAAAAATACAATAAAACACATATAAGACGCAAAACACTCGACACTACATGCTCGAATACAAGTTTAAATCGGACTGCCACATAAAAAACGTTGATGACTCCCAGTCTTTCGTGTTTTCTCACACCGGAAGTATGGGCACCAGTCACTTTCGCCTACTCAAACGGATCATCAATTAAAATGGAAGGAAAATCCGAACTTCACACTCATAAAATCCCGAAATTTTTATTATTACCTTTTAATTACGACCTTTTTTAATGCGCAGGTTTAAGTCTAAAATATTACAAAATAATTTATTATTCATCACGGATCAAGAAATTTTCAAAATTTCAAATCATATTGTAGATATGTAAAAATATAAAAATTGGGTGCCCGAAAATCGCGTAAATTCTACATTGAGTTTGTTAGTGGGTTAGGCCACTTTTGCTCTGATAACCTCATATATCAATTCAGAATTCCTTCTTTGTAATTCGTTCTGACGACTAGCCACGTTCAGAATACAAATAGGAAATGCGTATCAACAGAGAAACACTATCAACACCTATATTCCGCTTGACACGAGATACCTTTCATAAACAGCAATGCTCCTTGAAGTGTCTCCATGACTTGAAGCTGCACTAACTTACCATGTTCTGCTGCACCACACAATTAAAGGCAGGGATTTAATTTATTGTGATTCTCATAAGCATATCCGTGGGTCATTGGTTTTGACGCTGCGATTTGTACGCGACGCAGCTTCGATCTGTAACTGGTTAAGGTTAGTTTGGAAGTTTGAAGAGTGGGGGTGCCAGCTCAGGTGTTGTCTCGTCATCTGACTTTTATTCAAAATTACGTGGTGTTGCCCTCGGTTCTTTCCCTTAGGGGATTTATCCCTGACCGTCGTCAATAGCTCGTTATGTTGCTCTAGTACGACGCTAATTAAAATTATCTTACCTTACCTCCACTCCACGTCAAACTGGTCGTCAAAACGAGTTAGATGTCATGAAGTCTCCGTTTTTCATCTTGTTTGACCGACCAACCAGTCTGGTGGTTAATGTGTTCGCCTCTAGATCGGAAGGTTCCTGGTTTGAATTCGGGTTAGTGCATGGACGTTTGCAAGCGTATGGTGTAGAGGCGGCTGGTGCACCTTAAATATGTCGTGGCCGTAAGTCCTCACGTTGGATTGGTGTGGAAGTTTGGAGAGTGGGGTGCCAGCTCAGGTGTTGCCTCGTCATCTGACCGTGGTTGAAAATTACGTGGTGTTGTTCTCGGATCTTTCGCTTAGGGGATTGATCCCGGACCTTCGTCAATGGCCCGTTGTGTTGCTCTAGTGCGACGTTAAATAAAAATTACCAAAATGATATATCTGTAACTACCAGGTACTCTCTTTTGTCTGCTCCAATCGATTTAAAAAACTGGCCGAGTGACGTCACGTCCGGAATACATACAAGAGTACAACTTCAGTCTACGTTAATAGCGGTGGTAACGGCCTTGGCACTTTTTGGGGCCCACTTCTAGTAGCGAGTTATGACAGATTAAGACACCCCATCTGTATTACGGTTATTGTGGTTTTTATAGCAACCTCGGCATGCGGAAAGTTTAAATTTTCATTTTGAATATTCTAGATTCTATCAAAATCCGTTAAACTGTCGTTTGATTTCATTGGTTCATTTGAAATAATTATTTACTTGGCGACTTTAGAAATGGGCCAGAAAAAGCGCCAAGACCGTTGTCACCTTTATCAACGTAGACTGAAGCCTACGTCCGCTACCTACGTCTAAGTTTGACAACAACAAAAAAAGCCTCTCATCCTGGGTGTTTCAAAGCGTCCTGAATTAACTTTCAGAGGAAATAGAAGCACAAAATTTCATATCGTATTCACGTATAAACTTATTTCCACTAGAATCCCTTGTAGTTCCTATACAACGCTGTTCGTCGTTTTAAATGTCCAACCCTGTCTTGATGCTAATTGTTGTTGATTGTCTTAACTTTGAGTACTGACTTAAAAACAAACTGTGCAACTACTGTCAAACTTTTTATTTTAGGGTGGATAAAATGCTGTTTACCCACTTGCTGTAATTTTGCTGCTGTTAACACCTTGTAATTTTGAACCACGGTCAGATGACGTAGCAACAGCTGAGCTGGCACCCCACTCTCCAAACTTCCACACCAACCCAACGTGAGGACTTTCGGCCACGACGGATTGAAGGTGTTCCAGCCGCCTATACACCATACGCTTACAAACATGCATGCCCGGACCCGGATTCGAACCAGGAACCTTCCTATCTAGAGGCTAACACCTTAACCGCTATACGGGTAGAGAAATTCGAGACGTTGGACTTGAATCTCTTCGCTGATCTCAGCGCTTCTACCTGACACTTGAAAAACCGGGCTTTACTCTAGGCTTCTTGGATAATTAACGCGCATTGTTTTATATTTCGAAGATGTCGATGGAACTGAGAAACAGTAAAAAACATTAACGTAGAAGTTGCATTTTCATATTTAAGTAAGGCTTAGTATATTAAAAAAAATTAGAGGGTATGCGTTTTGATAACTGCAAAAAAAAAATTTCGCCCATATAAGGGACACATAATGTGCCCTAATTCTCTTAAAGGTTTTGTAGGGATACCCAAGACCCCTGCGTACTACATGATGTTATAAAATGAAGAAATACTTGTGTAAAAGTAGGATTTTGATAGCATTTTTAAAGTATATTGAATCAAAATTGGACAAAAATTGCTGACACATCAATGAAAAAGCATTTATTTTTGCTGTGTGTAAAACGTATGCTGAAATATATATTTCTAGAGTATTAATTTCAAATGGTATGGTGTGGGACTTTTCAGCTCATCATTGAAAAATTATTTTTATGATTTATACATTAATATTTAGTTAACTAACCACTTAATTTATTTTTATAAAAAATTTCAGATAAATATTATGCAGTGCTAATAAAAGCTATGATGAAATATTTGAGTACGCATTCAAAACGTCTAGGTTTACAAGTAAATTTTCAATAATTCTACTTAAAAATTATTAACTTTCTTTGACAAAGCGTAAAGAACTTATTACCATAGATTTAGATATGCTAACTAAATCACCAACAAAGCATTTCGAATTAATTCTCCTTTATCTATTTATAGAAAGGAATTCACCCGTGTTATAATTCATGTCGTGGAATGAGTTAAGCATTGTTTTTCTATCTGTCAAAATCAGTTTTAATGAGAAATACGAGATAAAGTATTCTCAGAAATAGTTTCGAATTATTTATTAGATAGTTGCGAAATTCGATTAGTTAGTACTTTGTTAGGAAAGGTTTTCATTTTTTACTCGAATCTATAGTTATTTAAGTTTGAAATAAAGCAAATAAATGCCATGAAATTAACCATAAAAACAAACATATCGGACTAGAAATGATTAGTTTCGTCATCAGACGAATTATTCGACGAAAAGATATTTTTATCACACTTCATATTGAATCTCCTCAACATCAGGAAATCTTTCAAAGGAATTATTAATTACGAAATCTCAAAAGAAATCCAGGTTCAACGTTTCTAATTCTCTTTTCCTTTACAAACTGAATAAACGCATTAAGTATTCAGCGTGCATAACATTATATTTAAGAGGGAAAATATTAAGCATGGACATTATTTGATTTAAATATCAGAATCGAAAGTACTGTAAGCTCTTTATAATCGTAATTATTCACAGAAAATACTTTTAAAATGCAAAAACTTTCATGGCGGAAAAACTGTCTACTGCCACGCGTCATCATTACAAAGAATAATTGATTCGTGCATCACACACATAATCATTAGAACTCCATTTTGATTATTTCAATGATTAAAACTACATATCATTATTTAAATTACATCTATATAAATAAGAATGGAGTGTTTGTTTGTACATTCAATATTTTCGACGCATTTCAAGTTTTCTATCCGTTTTGGACCCTTCTGATGCCGAATCCGCCTTTTTCTCGTTTGGTGTCTGTCTGTCTGTCTGTCTGTATGTATGTTGTGCCCTATACACGTCCACGCGGTTTAAGATATTTTCATGGAAATTTGCATACAGAGAGTACTTATCTTGATTTAGTGAGTGGAATTGGTTGCGAAAGTCTGTCTGTCCGTCTTTTTGTTCTATGCTCGATTTTGTGTTTGTGTGTTTGTGTAAGCATCACATGAATTGTATTCCAGATATTTGATTGCATTGTATTTTATTTTATACATTATCTAATAATTTAGTGAATGCAATATTAAACATTTCTTTATTGTTATATTTAGACGAGTTTCATGCTAAAACACCTGAGTAAGTATACTTAAATCAACCATAATTTAGTAGTTTTGGAAAAATTGGAATGTCTATTGAATATTACGATTACTTCGATTGCTTTACCAGTACTGCTGAAAAAGTAATTATTCTTCAAAAAATTATTTTTTTTTTATGGAATTTCATCTCTTATACTTCATTTATTTCGAGTCTTATTTTTATTCTTTGCGCAATGAAAACGATTTCCGAATATTTGGGACAGACGATATTTTTCAATGAAACGAGAAAGAACAAGATCGCGCGAGCAGTGATATTTTTTCTGGTTCTTTCGCTCTGAATTCATTTCACATTTCTAAATTTTGTACACTTTTAGTTGTAAGTTGTGGCAACTGTGCGAGATCAAGAGATAAAATTGAATAACAAATTAAGATGTTTAGAACAATTTTTTTGCGACATCTTTTATTTTGTTTTACTTTGCTGTTTCCTGTTTTAAATATTTATTATTTTAATAAATGTGTTTTCCTTCTCATCACACGCAACAGCACCACAAAGTATTAGACTTAAAAATGTTAGGTAAGTCAGTATAAATTTTAAGTAAATTTTAAGTGTAGTTATGCCATTATTGAAAGAATAATGCCGTTATTTAAAGAATAATGCCGTTATTTAAAGAATAATGCCGTTATTGAAAGAATAATGCCGTTATTTAAAGAATAATAATGTTTATTAATCCAAACTGGATCTTTTTACAACATTAAAAAATTCGTTGCAATAATGACAGGAGAAGATTGCAAAATTTCACAATGTCGCATACCGGAGGCAAGAGTGCCACAGGTAAAAAAATATTGTTTTGTTGACTATGAGTGCGAGAGCACTCGCCGTAAATCGTAATTTTAATTAATTGAGTTGCACATGAAAACAACTTAAGAAAGGGAATTCCAAATCTTCCTATAAATCGTCTTTTATAGTAGTAACCTTAGTATCACCTTTCGTCTTTTTGAGCTTTGTCATACAGCAATTGTGCGATGTATGTGAAATGTATTACATGAATGGATATGCATGTGTAGGATTTGTGTCCAAAGTAAGTTGTAGAAAATATAAAGATGGCGAAAGGTGTTAAAATAAATTTTTACTCTACAAAAAACGTAAGTCATTATATATTTTGATTATCTCTTCAATCTAGAGTAAACGAATTCAAACCGAGTAAGGTCGGGTATTTTGCTAGTGTTACATAAAATTGAGAGTTTACTTTCTACATTCTATTACTTTTGAGTATGGAATGATTTTAATACATTCTTTATACAAATGTAAATTTTGTAAGCGTTCTAAAAAGAAGAAAGTTATTAAAATATAATTTCGAGAAACCATTTTAACATAAACATCTTATAATTTTGAGTTAATTTCAAGATTATATTCTCTAAACATTATTGGTTATTTTTGTCTCCTTGTTCGATATTTTATGTCTAATCAAGGAGAGAATCAATGTATAATTAATTTCACCTTTGGGTATTATAAGATTTTACCTTTAACCTTAACCTTTTGTAACACATTTTCCATGGTTATATTTGAAACCTATTTAAATACTTTCATGAAAAATAGTTTGCATGTAGAATAAATAGATATTTAATTATGATATAGTTATATGGAAACGAGTAATGCAAGCGATATTATTTCAATAGATTAAAGTGCAAGCGATATTTATGTAGAAATATTGCGAAAACGTGCGGTAATGGTAATTTGGTAATTTTAGTTAACGTCGTACTAGAGCAACACAACGGGCTATTGACGACGGTCCGGGATCAGTCCCTTAAGGGAAAGATCCGAGGACAACACCTCGTAATTTTGAACCAAGGCGAAAACGTGCGGACATAAGATCATATATTTAAATTAGTATAATAATTCTATATTTGGCATTCAGTATAATATGTTTAGTTTTTAGTTCATTTAGGATATTGAGATGTAATTTTAGTCAGTTTTTGTTTTACTGACATTGCTTTGGGAGGAGAGACTATTACTGAAATTGAGATGTATTTTTGAGTTGTGAAATTTATAAATGACTTACTATTCTGTGATTATTTTGAATTGTAAATGTTTGTGAACAATATCAAGAAAAATGTGTTTCAATGTGCTGTGGTGTCGTCGTCCCTAAACGATAGCGTGAAAACATTACGAATCGTACACAAGAAGAATACAATCAACATATAAGATATTTAAGCTCTTGTTATTACAAGAACATTAAACAAAATATACAGTATTTACATCATTATACCAATACATAAAAGTATGTATCATCACAGTCTAGCACGATGACCAAGCCTCATCCTTCAGGCACTCGCACGTGCTGTCTATCGCAACGTGCTTTACCCTCAGTACTAAAAGGAAGCCAACGCTAAAAAGAAAAAAAAGAATCAGAGATCATCTTGACGAACACCACCTGCAGAGGACGTTCTATTTCACCTGTTCTTTCCGAGTCGTTGTAAAGCGCGCGACAAAAGAACATCAGCAGGCAAAAAACAATAATAAATCAGAATATATTCGGCTTTCCGATGACACAATACCGTAGGTACCTGCCGTGCAAGTGACCCTTACCAAAGATCAAGCAAAATGGAGTTTCTCACGATATCACATTGCATTCATTATTTGTTCATTCTATTTTTATCTCACCGTGCTTTACAGCTAGTTTTATGTTTATGAAATTATTGAGTGTGTATATATATATATATATATATATATATATATATATATATATATATATATATATATATATATATATATATATATATATATATATATATATATATATATATATAAATAGACTGAGCATTCCTCTTAAGAGGCGCTTCAAAAGTGGTCGTTTAGTCGTTTAGTAGTCACGCTACTCTGAAAAATTCACTTGTTTGGCCTATTTGGCATCTTATCACCTCGTTTGGCGATGTAGCATTTTTTATCAGGTGAAGTGCGTGAATCCGCATTTCTAGTGTGGCTCAAAAGTAGTGTAATCTCCAAAGTCTTCTGCTGTGTCAAGTAAACCAATCAGATGATGAATTAATGGTTGGGCGTCTTCTCCTGTTTCGTCAGCCAATCAGATGGCGAATGTTGTTTTTTCTTGGCTAACGAAAGTGTCATATTACTACTAGTTTTGGTTTCATGGTCCGGAGCACATAAAAAGGTTACCGTTGCTCACTTTAGTTTAGTATTTCCTGTGTGAGTAATGCAGGTTGGGGCAATGCAAATCCAGGACAGAAATATTCTCTGAATGGCATGGAAAAAATTTAGAAAATCTCAACTCGCGTATAACATCTGTGATAAGGGAGTTTCTAAACAACCCGAATTTATTGATGATAGTGGAATTACTTACCTTTTCTACCTTATTAAATTCATTTTTAATGAATATTAAGAGCGGTCCCTAGACGATCAATATTATTGCCAATGTGATTGACTGTTCCGATTGATAGGTGTTGCAATCTAGCTTCAATTTACCCGGCAATCTCATTCGGTCAATGTTTTCGAAAGGGCGTGACGTGTTTCATTTTTGAGTTTCAAAATGGTGTCAAACTGACGGGTGAAAGAGTGAGGGTAAATGCAAGTTTCACTGTATATATTTTCTATAAAACGTGATAAATAGTTCTTTTTGTGTTTCTAATTAGTAACTACTATGTCAAATACGGGCCAAATTCGTATTGAAAAAATATAAAAGTTTCAATTTAAAAATTATTTATTTACAGAAGTCCACTTTTAAGGTATCGAAATGGTGTACGATTTTCCGCAGATTTCAAATTCAATGAAATTATTTATTTTATCTTTAACGATCGCGAAGATAGAAACTTGGACTAGAGAATAAAAACCCTATTGTCCCAACGATTGACAGTTACGTGTTTTACACGATCAATCGTCGCCACCGATGGCCCCCGTCAAAGTCCGTCAGTCAAAATTTCTATCAATGTTCGTCAATCGAATGACAATCGCGTCAATCGCCTCCTACACGATGAATTGGTTACTTCAATGAGCTTCATTGACAATATTGATCATCTAGAGCAGGGATGGCGAACCTTTTTAAGAAGTTGGTCAAATGTTGTTCATCATTTTTTTAGTACTAGCTCGTGGGTCACATTTAACCAATCTATATTTCAAAATTCATCAAATTATTGTTTTTTTTTATTCAAAAAGAGCTTAATTTCTTCTAATAAAATGACAAACCAATTAAGAACTTGACCTGAACTGAGTCATCTAACATTGTATGTCAAAATCTCTGAATACTGGCACTCAACTTCCTTTAATAATTGTGAAAATTGTCGTTTATTATGTTTTTTTATTCCTCTAATTCAAGTTACTATGTTTGCGACCTTGAAGAGCGGGACCTCACTAACCTCGCCAAACGCGCTTTTTACGAGCATCATATGAACTGGGCTTGAATAAATATGTCTTTATTATTAGTATTTACCACATCTTTTCATTTTCAATCTGTATTTTATAAATTTACATATTCTACACAATTGGTCTTTGTATAATTCTTAAAACAGCATTAAGTATAATCAATAAATGTAAAGCATTTTACAAAAAGCATTTATGCTTTTTTTTCTCTCTCCCCCCCCCTCATTTTTAAGTTTTTTTTCATTTTTAAGTTTTTTATAAACACTTGTATTTCTTCATATTTTTTAAGAGTGTTTCGATAAAATGATTAAAATTCTTAATGTATATGACGAAATGATGATGATAAGTTTATGAAAATCAACGCGTGGGTCATTTAAAAAGCCTGCGTGGGTCAGTGTGTGACCAAGGGTTATAGATTCATCATCCCTGGTCTAGAGACCGCTTAAGCATCGATGCTCATACTTCCAATGAAATAAAAATTGTCAAAAATATTAAACAGCATTTCGTTTCACAGTGTTAATTCTCATTTCGAGTGAAGTCAACGCATGGATTAAAGGGAATATCTCAGTCATGTTAATAGAGTTGGTTTCTGAGCGTCCACTTCAATTGCATTCCATTCACTTGTTCAAAAGCGACTGGTTGGTTCACTTGTTTAAAGAGATTGGATATTATTTGCTTCTAAACAATCGCGTTCGTTTCACGGTGTTTTTTCAGTGCTTATTTCTATTTTCCAGGTCTCTCATTGCTTTTTGTAACCAGACTTATGAAAAGTATCGTGCCTTTTAGTGTACTTTTAAGTAGTTCGGTATTTTAAATAATATCGCACTGGAGCAACACAATGGGCTATTGGTGACGTCCAGGATGCTATTTTCCAAACCCTCACAGATACTACAACAGGGAGCGGGGCTAACAGTAACGGCCAATGAGACTGAAATCAATCAAATATAAAATGGTGTCTTCTTTTAAAGAGCTTCTTTTCGTGAAGCAACGATGGCCTAATGGCTAAAGTCACCTACCTTTAGTTTGGCGTCGGCAGCGGAGGATGACTTCCCGAGTTCAAACACATATGGCGGTAGATTTTTTAGAAAATAGATTTTTTATATCCTCCAAATTATTTTTTAAAAATTCCAAATTAAATTCCTTTTGATTCTAAATAACTTTTCCTAATTTTTAATACCCTTTTTATATTTTTCCAAGCTTCCGTTGATTTTACATAAATAATCTAAGAACCACACCTGAACTCACTACCAACTGTTATTTTCAATCCCCTCTGCCGTCCCCTTTCTTTTAGGATGATGGTGTCGTATCCACCCCTGGTTTACGACCATTCTGATCTAACAAAAAGCATACATAAAACACTAACTTATATAATTATTAACTTATATAATAAAAGGATACAATTTTCGGCTCCCACCTCTACCCACCCGTAGCCATGGACCTGAAAAGAAAAGAAGAAAACATAAAAATTATTTAACATGTTTTATTTATTACACTGCAAACAGGATCAGACAGTATTTCAGTTGTCCTTAGCGTAGTGAAAGAGATTCCTATCCAGCGCTCGCGATCATTGGCCGTTACGGTTAGCCCCGCCCCCTGTTGTAGTATCTGTGAGGATTTGGAAAATCGCGTCCGGGATCAAACCCGAAGGGAGATACGAGGACAACATTTCGTAATTTTTAACCACGGTCAGATGACGAACCAACACCTGAGCTGGCACCCCACTCTCCAAACTTACACACCATGATACCGTGTAGTGTATCTTTAGGAAAAGCATTTAAAACTAAGTGATAAAGTTGGCGAATAAATACCATAGCACCATATGTTGCCATCCACCAATGTATAAATAAAGTCGACACCTGTGCCATGTTGAAGAGTCAAATATATTCAGCTTTAAGTTTACTTTATTTATGAACCCTTTAGTTGGACAACCTCTACGAGACATCTCGTCTATGGAAGAAAACTTACTCGATCTTAATTCGTCACCTAGAAAAAATCGGCAATCTCTTGATGGCAAGATATTTCGTCGTTAGCAACATTGGTCAGATTTTGGTGAACGATATATCTCGTCAAAACCCCTTGGAGGGTTAACAAATATATTGTTTTCTGCGTTTATAATTGAATTTCTGATTCCTGGAACGTCAAATTAAATTATCTACTAGCATTTTAATGCAGAAAAGTATGCGTCCTTAATGCTGTTTCAACACGAAACGTTTGACACCGAATACAATAACGAGCGACCAGCAGCCGTGACCAAAGATGGCCGCCAGTTGCGAGCAAACGACCGCGATAATGTATCCTACCCTCCCTTTCGTAGTTCGGAGTATCCCCTCCCACCCTAGCGACTTGTGACGTTACGCAGAGGCAGGCACCGTGGGGTTGTATGATATATCTAGAGACGAGCCGACTTAATATGCAAATGGCCGACCGCCGCTAAGTTTTCGGGAATTTAGTCTGCTGCGAATGGCAGCACCGATTCGCCAAGCGAGATTAATTAGCTCCGTGCACACCCACTCCAGCACTGGGATGGGGCAGAGGAATTTCGAACGCCGCAAAAGACCCCCTCCGAAATAGATAGATAGACACCACCATAGAAAGGATCGCCTGTTTTTGTTGTTGGGAGAGGTCTTTTTCTATTAGGAACAACAATGTACCGAGTTTAGTTGGTGGAAAAAATCAGAATTGGTTTGAGAAGGGCTTTTACGAGGCTTAAAATTAATCGGGGGATGCAAAAATTTTGGGACTTAATCAGAGGGTTTGGATTTTTGATTAGAGGCTTAATCAATCATTTTTTTTGTTTGGGAAATTTCAGGAAATGCTGCTATGAGGCCGAATTAGGATTTGGGATTTTTTTAGGTTGTTTAATGTATATTAGTTAATGGGCTTTTGGTGTGAGAGTCTATTGACGTTGTTTGCAGTTTGGGTTTTCCTTTTGTACGCATAAAGTTTTCTTTTGAAATTTCCCATTTATTTATTTCTGCAGATAAGGAAATTTGTTATGTAGTAACACATGGTAAGATTGGGCAACTTCAGTCTGCCAAAAAGTTCTTCACGGTTGAGAGTCATACTTTACTACATTGTGTGTTAACCCTGCAAGAGCTTTCGATGATATATCTCGTACATCAAGATTAGATATACACTACCCTACAATAATGGACCGGACAGCAAGATGTGATGGTATAAGGGAACGAATACATAGGGGGATGGTCCCCCACCTGCTTCAATTACGCTAGCAACCCTTCTGGGCATACTTTCAACACGGTTTTGACACACAGCTATGGGTATTGGTGTCCATTCCTGCTGCAAGAATGTCGCCAGCTACCCTGCAGATTCCGGACGTAGTTCCATGGTCCGTAAGCGTCGCTCCAACGCGTCCCACAAATATTCTGTGGGGTTCAGGTCGAGACTCTGACCAGGCCAGGAAAGACGTTTGACATCCATATCTTGATACCACTGCTTGACAGAGGATGCACCGTTACATGGAACGTTGTCGTCCAGGAAGTAACATTCGTCCATTCCATAAAATTACCAGAGCGCAGGAAGAACCTGATTGTCCGAAATGTTCATGTAAGCGTCGGCGTTCACTTGACCAGGAACAACATGCAAAGGTCCCAGGCCGTACCACGAAAAACACACCCAAACAAGTAGTCGGATTTTATGTAAATCCTCTGCCTCCCGGTCCATTATTGTAGGGTAGTGTATCTTACTAAAGTTGAGATATCTCATCATCAATATATTGCCAATTTCTTTTCGTGATTGCGAGTTATCTTGTCCACCAATACCTTGTTTATTTTACTAATGAAGAAATACCTCGTCTGGCCAACCACCAGGAGATAGGTAGGTAATTGAATTAACGTCGCATTGGAGCATGGGTGGGTCTGGATATGTATATTGGTAATTGGCTGTAGCTAGGGCTATCGGCAAGGGTCCCGGATCAAACCGGAACGATCCGAGGGCAACACCACGCAGTTTTGAACCACGGTCGGTCCACAGACGAGGTCACGGTTGAACTGACACACCATGCCAATGTGAGGACAACTTAGGCCACATCAGAATTAACGGGCACCAGATCTTTTATAAACGACGAATTTTTTTGGATTCGAAGTCGCAACTCTCCGTTTGCTAATCCGTTACTCTTCGGACCAGGCTACCACAGACCGCGACCACCAGGAAAGTTTCGTGAATTTAAATAAGACCAAGGTAAAACAATATACTACCTTTAGTTGACTGAGTTTCAGTTATGTGACTAGGCTACCACAGACCGCGACCACCAGGAAAGTTTCGTGAATTTAAATAAGACCAAGGTAAAACAATATACTACCTTTAGTTGACTGAGTTTCAGTTATGTGACTAGGCTACCACAGACCGCGACCACCAGGAAAGTTTCGTGAATTTAAATAAGACCAAGGTAAAACAATATACTACCTTTAGTTGACTGAGTTTCAGTTATGTGACTAGGCTACCACAGACCGCGACCACCAGGAAAGTTTCGTGAATTTAAATAAGACCAAGGTAAAACAATATACTACCTTTAGTTGACTGAGTTTCAGTTATGTGACTAGGCTACCACAGACCGCGACCACCAGGAAAGTTTCGTGAATTTAAATAAGACCAAGGTAAAACAATATACTACCTTTAGTTGACTGAGTTTCAGTTATGTGACTAGGCTACCACAGACCGCGACCACCAGGAAAGTTTCGTGAATTTAAATAAGACCAAGGTAAAACAATATACTACCTTTAGTTGACTGAGTTTCAGTTATGTGACTAGGCTACCACAGACCGCGACCACCAGGAAAGTTTCGTGAATTTAAATAAGACCAAGGTAAAACAATATACTACCTTTAGTTGACTGAGTTTCAGTTATGTGACTAGGCTACCACAGACCGCGACCACCAGGAAAGTTTCGTGAATTTAAATAAGACCAAGGTAAAACAATATACTACCTTTAGTTGACTGAGTTTCAGTTATGTGACTAGGCTACCACAGACCGCGACCACCAGGAAAGTTTCGTGAATTTAAATAAGACCAAGGTAAAACAATATACTACCTTTAGTTGACTGAGTTTCAGTTATGTGACTAGGCTACCACAGACCGCGACCACCAGGAAAGTTTCGTGAATTTAAATAAGACCAAGGTAAAACAATATACTACCTTTAGTTGACTGAGTTTCAGTTATGTGACTAGGCTACCACAGACCGCGACCACCAGGAAAGTTTCGTGAATTTAAATAAGACCAAGGTAAAACAATATACTACCTTTAGTTGACTGAGTTTCAGTTATGTGACTAGGCTACCACAGACCGCGACCACCAGGAAAGTTTCGTGAATTTAAATAAGACCAAGGTAAAACAATATACTACCTTTAGTTGACTGAGTTTCAGTTATGTGACTAGGCTACCACAGACCGCGACCACCAGGAAAGTTTCGTGAATTTAAATAAGACCAAGGTAAAACAATATACTACCTTTAGTTGACTGAGTTTCAGTTATGTGACTAGGCTACCACAGACCGCGACCACCAGGAAAGTTTCGTGAATTTAAATAAGACCAAGGTAAAACAATATACTACCTTTAGTTGACTGAGTTTCAGTTATGTGACTAGGCTACCACAGACCGCGACCACCAGGAAAGTTTCGTGAATTTAAATAAGACCAAGGTAAAACAATATACTACCTTTAGTTGACTGAGTTTCAGTTATGTGACTAGGCTACCACAGACCGCGACCACCAGGAAAGTTTCGTGAATTTAAATAAGACCAAGGTAAAACAATATACTACCTTTAGTTGACTGAGTTTCAGTTATGTGACTAGGCTACCACAGACCGCGACCACCAGGAAAGTTTCGTGAATTTAAATAAGACCAAGGTAAAACAATATACTACCTTTAGTTGACTGAGTTTCAGTTATGTGACTAGGCTACCACAGACCGCGACCACCAGGAAAGTTTCGTGAATTTAAATAAGACCAAGGTAAAACAATATACTACCTTTAGTTGACTGAGTTTCAGTTATGTGACTAGGCTACCACAGACCGCGACCACCAGGAAAGTTTCGTGAATTTAAATAAGACCAAGGTAAAACAATATACTACCTTTAGTTGACTGAGTTTCAGTTATGTGACTAGGCTACCACAGACCGCGACCACCAGGAAAGTTTCGTGAATTTAAATAAGACCAAGGTAAAACAATATACTACCTTTAGTTGACTGAGTTTCAGTTATGTGACTAGGCTACCACAGACCGCGACCACCAGGAAAGTTTCGTGAATTTAAATAAGACCAAGGTAAAACAATATACTACCTTTAGTTGACTGAGTTTCAGTTATGTGACTAGGCTACCACAGACCGCGACCACCAGGAAAGTTTCGTGAATTTAAATAAGACCAAGGTAAAACAATATACTACCTTTAGTTGACTGAGTTTCAGTTATGTGACTAGGCTACCACAGACCGCGACCACCAGGAAAGTTTCGTGAATTTAAATAAGACCAAGGTAAAACAATATACTACCTTTAGTTGACTGAGTTTCAGTTATGTGACTAGGCTACCACAGACCGCGACCACCAGGAAAGTTTCGTGAATTTAAATAAGACCAAGGTAAAACAATATACTACCTTTAGTTGACTGAGTTTCAGTTATGTGACTAGGCTACCACAGACCGCGACCACCAGGAAAGTTTCGTGAATTTAAATAAGACCAAGGTAAAACAATATACTACCTTTAGTTGACTGAGTTTCAGTTATGTGACTAGGCTACCACAGACCGCGACCACCAGGAAAGTTTCGTGAATTTAAATAAGACCAAGGTAAAACAATATACTACCTTTAGTTGACTGAGTTTCAGTTATGTGACTAGGCTACCACAGACCGCGACCACCAGGAAAGTTTCGTGAATTTAAATAAGACCAAGGTAAAACAATATACTACCTTTAGTTGACTGAGTTTCAGTTATGTGACTAGGCTACCACAGACCGCGACCACCAGGAAAGTTTCGTGAATTTAAATAAGACCAAGGTAAAACAATATACTACCTTTAGTTGACTGAGTTTCAGTTATGTGACTAGGCTACCACAGACCGCGACCACCAGGAAAGTTTCGTGAATTTAAATAAGACCAAGGTAAAACAATATACTACCTTTAGTTGACTGAGTTTCAGTTATGTGACTAGGCTACCACAGACCGCGACCACCAGGAAAGTTTCGTGAATTTAAATAAGACCAAGGTAAAACAATATAGTACCTTTAGTTGACTGAGTTTCAGTTATGTGACTAGGCTACCACAGACCGCGACCACCAGGAAAGTTTCGTGAATTTAAATAAGACCAAGGTAAAACAATATACTACCTTTAGTTGACTGAGTTTCAGTTATGTGACTAGGCTACCACAGACCGCGACCACCAGGAAAGTTTCGTGAATTTAAATAAGACCAAGGTAAAACAATATACTACCTTTAGTTGACTGAGTTTCAGTTATGTGACTAGGCTACCACAGACCGCGACCACCAGGAAAGTTTCGTGAATTTAAATAAGACCAAGGTAAAACAATATACTACCTTTAGTTGACTGATTGTCAGTTATGTGACTAGGCTACCACAGACCGCGACCACCAGGAAAGTTTCGTGAATTTAAATAAGACCAAGGTAAAACAATATACTACCTTTAGTTGACTGAGTTTCAGTTATGTGACTAGGCTACCACAGACCGCGACCACCAGGAAAGTTTCGTGAATTTAAATAAGACCAAGGTAAAACAATATACTACCTTTAGTTGACTGAGTTTCAGTTATGTGACTAGGCTACCACAGACCGCGACCACCAGGAAAGTTTCGTGAATTTAAATAAGACCAAGGTAAAACAATATACTACCTTTAGTTGACTGAGTTTCAGTTATGTGAAACTGGGAGACTTGTATTGAGATAGAGTATGTGCTTCCGTTTCTATGGTCATGTAATGGCTACATATGACTGATAGACTCTCTTGTTGTTGCCCTTAGCAACCGAGTAAGTGTGAGATTCGACATACATTTGAAAAGAAAGCTGAGGTACAATGAAGAGTTAAATCTGTTTTAGTTGTAGAAGCAGTGTCGGTTATCACTGGACTTGTTATCCAGTCGGATTATCGGATTATCACTGGGCTCCTCTAAACAGTCATCGAATTCAATTGTAAACCCTTCATTGATGTCTGAGGGATAACGAATAGGGAAGGCAGTGGACGAAGCATTGATCTGCGTGCCGATTATTTCAAGTGCCGTTTCTAAGCTGTTAGTAGGGCCATCAAATTTCTTGGGAAATCGCGCGTGTTCAAAATCATGTTCACCAGTGACAATGGTCACTGGTGCCCATGGTGTCAACTCGAGGAAAAGCAGTGCCCAACTAGATTCTACCTAAAGGCTCTGATACTCTGCTATGTATACCACATTTTTATAAGCTAATATTTGGTGGGGTGGATAAATACTCTCCTCAAGAGTGTGTGAGGGGCACCGTGTGAACAAAAGGCTGAGTGGCAAAGAAGAGTGAAACCGTGACAGACGTAGAAGTCTGCACTTTAGTTGTTGGAAGTGATTAGCATCGAACTAACAATTCAACTGTTTACCGTGGACGACCATCTATCGATGCGCTTTACAACTGTGGTCAACTAGAATTTGTCAAAGGAGCCTTCTGATTTCTGTAATAGGATTAGAGGGGAAAAAACAGAGAAACTTCAGTCAAGCCCAAACCTTCCTCCTACCAACTGATTGTTATAAATTTGCATGGCCTGTTTTCTATTAAAAACCTATATATAAAGATCTGTCCAAACATATAAGCCTGCGTAGAAGTGGTTTCATAAAACGTGAGGGAAACCTTTTGATAAATTTTCAAAAATTGTTTGGGCCCATGCGCATTAGTTTTTTATTTTATGTCAATATTTCAATTCGCATAATAGTCTTGTACATGTATAAATAAAATTAACTTCATTTGGTAGGTGTATAGATAAATCGTAAAGAAAACAATTTGTATGAAACACTTACAAATTTGCAAAAAAAAGCACAAATTACGCAATTTTTAACCAAAATTTCAGAATTTCTAAGCTTGATGAAGTTCTCATTTGCACTAATAAATCTTTTAAGGAGATCAACTAAAGCAGATGTGGAAAAAACATTATGAAGTCAAGAATGTCAAAAAATTTCATTCGTAGGAGGGTGAAAAAAATTTTGAACTAGACTTACTATACTTATCTACTCGCACTACATCTTTAATGTTGTGTGTTTAACTCCGTCAAAAATTATCACAATTGGAAAAATTACTTTTCTTTTTCACAGAATTTGATATCAATTCATTTTTACGCTAAAATTAAAACAGATTTTTCGATCAATTTAGGTGACTTTTAAAGTATTTTCTGTCCTCTATATATTTATCGCAATACTTCGAAATAAGTTAGGATGAGAATACAATATTTTTTTTAATTGCAGTGTGCAACATTTTAGCTTTGAAAAGATCCAGGCAAAAATTGTTATAATTGTATAAAATAATAAATATAAAGTTATTATAATATGGTAAATAACAATAAACAAAGTTATTATTATAGTATAAAATAATAAATAAAGTTCTTAGAATATGATAAATAACAATAAACAAAGTTGTTATAATAGTATAAATAATGAATAAAGTTGTTAGTATAGTTGCGAATTATAAATAGTTGCTAGAGTATTGAGAATAATAAATAAGATCATTTTATAATAGTAGAAAACAATAAATAAAGTTGTTATAAAGTAGATGTTAGTAAAGTTGTAAGAAAAGTAGAAAATAATAAAGTCGATAAAATAGTAGAAATAATAAATAAGTGTGTTGTAATAGTATAAAATTTAATTAAAGCTGTTAGAATAGTAGAGAATAATAGTTATAAATAAAGTTGTGAGAATAGTTGAGAATAATAAATATAAAAAAGTTGTTATATAATAATAAATAATGTCATTATATAGAATAGTAAATAATAATAAAGTTAGAATAACAAAGGTTGTTAGAATAGTAGAAAGTAATAAATAATGTCGTAAAATAGAATAGTAAAGAATAATAAAGTTAGAATAACAGAGAACATCAAATGTTGTCAGAATAGTAGAAAATAATAAGTAAGGTTGTTAGAATAGAAGAGAGTAATAAATAAAGTAGTTAAAATATAATAATAAAGTTGTAGTAATAGTAAAGTGAATGATAAATAAAGTTGTTAGAGTAGAGTATAGATAAATGAATAAAGTAGTTCGGATAGTAGAGAATAATAAATTTGTCATAATCGTAGAGAGTAATAAAGTTACTGTAAGAATAGTAAAGAATAATAGTTATAAATTAAGTTGTGAGAAAAGTAGAGAATAATAAATGTAAAATAGATGTTAAAGAATAATAAATAGTGTCATTATATAGAATAGTAAAAAATAATAAAGTTAGAATACAGAGAATAACAAAAGTTGTTAGAATAGTAAAAAATAATAAATACTGTCGTTATATAGAATAGTAAAGAATAATAAAGTTAGAATAACAGAGAATAAGAAAGGTTGTTAGAATAGGAGAAGGTAATAAATACAGTAGTTAAAATAGAATAATAAAGTTATAGTAATAGTAAAATGAATGATAAATAAAGTTGTTAGAGTAAAGTATAGATAAATGAATAAAGTATAGTTAGGATAGTAGAGAATAATAAATTTGTCATAATCGTAGAGAGTAATAAAGTTACTGTTAGAATAGTATATAATAATAGTTATAAATAAAGTTGTGAGAATAGTTGAGAATAATAAATATAAAAAAGTTGTTATATAATAATAAATAATGTCGTTATATAGAATAGTTAATAATAATAATGTTAGAATAACAAAGGTTGTTAGAATAGAAGAAAGTAATAAATACTGTCGTTATACAGAATAGTAAAGAATAATAAAGTTAGAATAACAGATAATATCAAATGTTGTCAGAATAGTAGAAAATAATAAGTAAGGTTGTTAGAATAGGAGAGAGTAATAAATAAAGTAGTTAAAATATAATAATAAAGTTGTAGTAATAGATATACATGATAAATAAGATAGATAGTGAATGATAAATAAAGTTGTTAGAGTAGAGTATAGATAAATGAATAAAGTCGTTAGGATAGTAGAGAATAATAAATTTGTCATAATCGTAGAGAGTAATAACGTTACTGTTAGAATAGTAGAGAATAATAGTTATAAATAAAGTTGTGTGAGAAAAGTAGATAATAATAATTGTAAAATAGTTGTTAGAGAATAATAAATAGTGTCGTTATATAGAATAGTAAAAAAATAATAAAGTTAGAATACAGAGAATAACAAAAGTTGTTAGAATAGTAAAAAATAATAAATACTGTCGTTAAATAGAATAGTAAAGAGTAATAAAGTAAGAATAACAGAGAATAACAAAAGTTGTTAGAATAGTAGAAAATAATAAGTAAGGTTGTTAGAATAGTAGAAAATAATAAGTAAGGTTGTTAGAATAGTAAAAAATTATAAGTAAGGTTGTTAGAATAGAAGAGAACAATAAATAAAGTAGTTAAAATAGAATAATAAAGTTATAGTAATAGTAAAGTGAATGATAAATAAAGTTGTTAGAGTAAAGTATAGATAAATGAATAAAGTAGTTCGGATAGTAGAGAACAATAAAATTGTCATAATCGTAGAGAGTAATAAAGTTACTGTTAGAATAGTAGAGAATAATAATTATAAATAAAGTTGTGAGAGAGAAAAGTAGAGAATAATAAATGTAAAATAGTTGTTAGAGAATAATAAATAGTGTCATTATATAGAATAGTAAAAAAATAATAAAGTTAGAATACAGAGAATAACAAAGGTTGTTAGAATAGTAAAAAATAATAAATACTGTCGTTATATAGAATAGTAAAGAATAATAAAGTTAGAATAACAGAGAATAAGAAAGGTTGTTAGAATAGGAGAGAGTAATTAATGAAGTAGTTAAAATAGAATAATAAAGTTGCAGTGATAACAAAGTGAATGATAAATAAAGTTGTTAGAGTAGAGTATAGAATAATGAATAAAGTCGTTAGGATAGTAGAGAGCAATAAATTTGTCATAATCGTAGAGAGTAATAAAGTTACTGTTAGAATAGTAGAGAATAATAGTTATAAATAAAGTTGTGTGTGTGTGAGTAAAGTAGAGAATAATAAATGTAGAATAGTTGTTAGAGAATAATAAATGTAGAATAGTTGTTAGAGAATAATAAATAGTGTCGTTATATAGAATAGTAAAAAAATAATAAAGTTAGAATACGGAAACTAACAAAGATTGTTGGAATAGTAGAAAATAATAAATAATGTTGTTATATAGAATAGTAAAGAATAACAAAGTTAGAATAACAGAGAATAACAAAGGTTGTTAGAATAGTAGAAAATAATAAGGAAGGTTGTTAGAATAGGAGAAGGTAATAAATAAAGTAGTTAAAATAGAATAATAAAGTTGTAGTAATAGTAACGTGAATGTTAAATAAAGTTGTTAGAGTAAAGTATATAATAATGAATAAATTCGTTAGAATAGTAGAGAGCGATAAATTTGTCATAATCGTAGAGAGTTATAAAGTTGTTAGAATAGTAGAGAAGGATAAATAAAGTTGATATAATAGTGTAAAATATTAAATACAGTTGTTAGAATAGCGAATAATGCTAAATAATGTAGTTAGAAGTAGAGACTAGTATAGAATAATGAATAAAGTCGTTAGGATAGTAGAGAGCAATAAAGTTGTCATAATCGTAGAAAGTAATAAAGTTGTTAGAATAGTAGAGAAGGATAAATAAAGTTGATATAATAGTATAAAATAGTAAATACAGTTGTTAGAATAGCGAAGAATACTAAATAATGTTGTTTGAGTAGTAGAGAATAATAAATAGAGTAGATTTATAGAATAGTAGGTAATAATAAAGTTGTTAAAATAGTTTGTGGTGATCGGATGGTAAATCTCGTCGGAGAGTCTAATAGACCTATTACTAGATCCACGTCCAATCTGCGGGCCTGATAAATCTATTCCCTAAGATTCTTATATATTATGTTAACTGGTTTTTACGAACCCCATCGTAACCATGACAACAGCTATTTCACAGAAAGCTAAAAAGAGCAAATAAATACATTAAAATTCAGAAAACTGAAACGAGTGGGTGCCAGACGTCTCATCTCCCTTGAAAGAGTAAAGTCGCGTATATGAATCACAGTAAAAGGAACTCGTTAATCATGCATTACAAGTAATGTATAGCTGATGTGTTTTACACACAACTTTTGTTTTCGGCCCCGAAATCGTCACTGGTAATTTCAGAAATCAATCGTCTCTTCTTCGTTGTTTCCCTTCACAAAGCGTACTTCTATTATTTCTTTCTTGTTTCTAACAAGCAATAAAGCTTTGCACAATCGCACTAACCTTAATTCACTGCCACAAACACCTGAACACCAATCCACTGATCACAGGAGACTTTATACCGGGGTTTAAATACCCAGAAATAATGGTGTGAATTAGTTACCAAAACAAATCACCGATTTTCTTATGTTATTTTATTATTTTAGCTTTATTTTCTTTGTTTTTAGTATCTAAAGGGATCAATTTGTACAAACGCAGCAGTGGCAAATGACATTGAGAGGATCCTGCACCTCCATAGGCACCCATGTAAAATTCACAATTTTTGAGGTCATCTCATTTATTCATAAATTACTGTATTAATCTTAAAATTTTACAGTGTAATATTCGAAAACTTTTAACGACTTTAACACAAAAATTTTAATTTTTCTTAAAAATTCACAAAATTATAATTTTGTTTTTAAAGTGACAAAAAAAATTGAAATTTTTTTAGATAAAATAGTTTTTTAAAGTATTAATTTTGAATCTTATACCTTGAGTTAAAGTGTTTAAAAGTGCTATTAAAACAATCATAAAAATTTTCAAGAATGCATCTCAAGTAGTTTTTGAGCAATGTGCTCCCAAACATGAAAAAAAGTATGTTTTTAGACGTACGTCGCGATAATAATGCATCTGTTTTTTTAAATAT
Source organism: Metellina segmentata (assembly GCA_947359465.1). Lineage (NCBI taxonomy): Eukaryota > Metazoa > Arthropoda > Arachnida > Araneae > Tetragnathidae > Metellina > Metellina segmentata. The sequence goes on along the minus strand of OX375877.1, from coordinate 30,636,792 downwards.
TAAAAAATACTTCAAATTTACGGATTTTTATAAATGCAGTATCGTTATAAAGAGGACAATTCAAATTTGCATAAACAATAAAAATCTCAAAAATGATTTTTTTCGAATTTGTAGGTGCCGGACCCCTTGAATGCGATAAGATATCATCAGAAATCTAATTTAATTAGTAATTTTTACCATAAGGTAAACAGAAATATTATATAAACAGCAATTTTTGCCGTAATATAAGCAGGTTTCTAATCTGGAAACAAATTTTTGCCTTGAGGTAAACAGAAATATTTGCTATGAAGTAAACAGATATCTAATCCAAAAAGTATATCATGTCGTGAGATAAAAATAAATCTAATCTGAGCAGCACTTTTTTCGTGAGGTAAACAGACATCTGACCTTATACACAATGTTTTGCAGTAAGGTAAACAGAAATGTAATATGAACAGTGAGTTTTGATACAAGGTGAACAGAAATTAAACCTGAACATGAATTTTTGCCGTGTGGTAAACAAAAATCCAATCTGGAGAACAATTCTTGTTATAAGTGAAACAGAATAATAATCTGAACGACAATTTTTTTTTTTGCTGTGAGATAAACAAAAGTTCCATCTGAGCAACAATTTTTGGCGGTGAGTTCAGCAAAAGTTTAAACTGAAAACATATTTTTGCTGTGATGAAAGTAGAAATCTACTCTAAACAGCAATTTTTGTGCTCCGAGATGATAAAAAAAAGGAATGCGAAGAAGCTATCCTCTGTTATTTTCTGTTGCTCATATGATTAACTAGTCACTGCGTGGCCGGCGTTGCCCGTTCCCGTGGTGTAAGGTATTAATCTGGTGTAAAATTTTCCGCAGATTTAAAATCCGTTGAAGATATATTCAACTAAAAAATTATTTATTTAAAGAAAATCATATTTTTAGGTATCAATCTAAACTGAAATTTTCCGCAGATTTCAAATCCGTTGAAATTTTTACTCTATCTTTGACGGTCTACGAGATAGAGAAAAGAACTGACTTCAGTTAAATATTTATCGTCTGGCTGGAAATTTATTCGTCCGCTCAAAATTAAAGCGGAAATGAAAAAAAAAAATTTTTCTCCGCGTTATGCGTATGAAAAAAACTTGGCATATTTCCAAACCCTGACTGCAATGTCACACGGGTAGAAAAGTTCTCCGCGTTTGAAAAAGCGATGGAGAATAAAACTATTAAATTCATTTAAAAATCTTGTAGATTGAATTTTAAAATTCGCCGCGATCCAAAAATTGAAAATAATTTGGACTACATGTGTGCCAAATCTCATTGCTGTAAGTGCCATAGAACCGTCAGGATTTTGCGGCCCCAAACAGACAAACAAACACTTCCATTTATACTATTAGAGATGTGAGAAAAAGATTAAAACCTGTAGAGTAAAAATATAATTATATTTTTCGTTCAAACAGGTCTCGACTCTCTCTTCTTTTTAAATATTTGGCGTTCCAGTATACAGTGCAGAAAACACCGTGGGATATTTCTCTCATTGAATGTTAAAGTACGTAACTAGAGGATCTGATTCAGTTTCAGTTTCCATATCCACTAACTTCGTTAAATCAACTTTGTTTACGTGAGGCTGGTGGGAAAAGTAGGACTACACCTGATATTTTAATTAAAAATTGGGGAAACTATTTACCTTGCCAAAAGAGGAAAACTAAACTAAAATTCAATCTCATGCAAAATAGTTAGGGGATATCCCGCAGACCCTACCAGCCCGTGTCTTAAATGTACCATCAAAAGAATATTTTAACATTATTTTCAAAAGGATATGTAATCAGTATTATCCAAAGGATGTATAACTCATGTAAAATGTGTATCAAATGTATTTTCAGAAATTTTGTCACGGGGTTGACCAGATTAGTCCGATTTCCTTTGACGGGTTCACTCCATTTTTCCGTGGGTGACTAGTAAACCTGACTAAAGTCGGGAGGTGAGGGGGTCACCTGCGGTGACCAACCAACCAACCAGTCATATCCACTCCCAGTGAGTACACTCCCACTAAGAAGAAAAGAAAAACTAAAAACCGGTATTAAGAATTTTCGCTGGTAATTTCTGAAAATATCGTCAATTTTGAAGCCCTACTTTGTGCTGCCGTAAACTACCTCTACCAGGTCTCTCTTTCTATCTCTCTATCTGTAGAGTAAGAAAAAAATCCCCACAACAGGCTGGACACTCCATGCGCTCATGCATATTTTAGTCCCTTCGGAGATGAGGTTTTTCGAAGCCTGAAATGAAGCGATTAATTTCTGGACATAATTAAATGGAGTGGTTAAATTAGGAAGGAAATTAAGCTTCTTGTCAACTAACGGGGATAACGATCTAGGCGTTGGTTCAGATCGGAGAGCGATAACTCTGTTTTTGGCGAATTATTAATGACCGAAGAATACATGTTTTTAATACTCCAGCGATTATTCAAATTTAGGCCTTCTCCCAAAATAGGTACAATGTCAATGTAAAAATATTTTCAAGCTTGTTGCTTTTAGTAAGTTGGCGAGTTGGCAACATCGAGGGTGTAACAAATCGGGTCAAACGATCCTCTAGATATTGCACTGGGACGGCCCGAAGGAAAAGTTCTGAGGACAGAACCTCGCAATTTCGAACCACGGTCAAGTGACGAGATAAACAAACGGAAGAACCGTAACCTCTTCACTACCAACCATATAAAAATTGTTTAAAAATCAGTATTTTTTCTCATAAATGTTATGGAATACTTCAAAGTTCTCAAGTAAATTCATCTTTTTTTTATGGTGGCATCAAAAGGGCCAAACATTTTAGGTGTACATATGTGTACTAGAGATGCGACATCGATGTCGATGTTTTCAAAACATCGATGTTTTTTTAAAAACATCGATGTTTATACTTGTCGATGTTTTTACGTTATCTATGTTTTATTTTTAAATGAAAAAAGTACCGTTATAAAAATTTTAAAAATAACCAAGTAGCATAATTTTCATAATCAGCAAATTGAACATACTTTTAGACCAAAGTGATCAAGGGTGAAGAGTCTGAAAAGTAGGGATGCGACATCGATGTCGATGCTTTGTAAAAAACATCGATGTATTGGAGCCGATGTCGCGTCACTAGTTGCTAAACCACTTTTAATAAATGGAGGGAAAAGTTTAAATACACTGAATTTTAAAAACATCGATTGTTTTTGGGCGATGCATTAACAACATCGATGTTTTAATTTTGAACATCGATGTTTTGCTGTCAATGTTGTATCACTAGGTGCTAAACAAGTTTTAAGAAATGGGGAAGAAATTTAAATTCACTGAATTTTAGAACATTGATGTTTAAAAATATCGATGTTTTTGGGGCGATGTATTATCAACATCGATGTTTTAATTTTGAACATCGATGTTTCAAAATATCTATGTTTTGCTGTCGATGTCTCATCCCTAATGTGTACCTCGGGTCTCTATTATGCTGAAAGCGTTATAATTTTCAAATGATAAGATATTGCTTAATAATTCATTCTCAGAAATTATCAACTAAAACACACTAACTAAAGGATTTAGAAATCATCAAAAACAAATTCAATTTACTTACTTTTACGAGCACGTTGAGTCGAAGCCATTTTTTCCAAATCGCTTTTGAATAATAAACATTCCACAGGAACTACCGATTTATGCTGCCATTCATTGGTCAATCCGAAACTTAGGCGTCCACGCACGTTACAGGAGTTCTTAGTCATCAATTTTACCAGAAAGATTATTTTTAAGTCAAAAGAATCGAGGTACACTTATGTGAACCTAGGTAGCGAAGAGATTAAACGTTAAATATAAGTAGACTGGACGTTGTTAATGAGAGGAGCTTCGAAAAATGTGACCAGCATGTTAAATAGTAGTCACGTGAATTCTCTTTGAAACATACATACGGTCTTCTGCTGTATTACTGGGGTTTTTTTTAAGGTTGAAGAAGAAAATTGAACACGCTCTATTTAATTGTAAACAGAAACAGTACTAATGTATTATTATAATGATGCAAAAATGCCAAATTTAAAAATTTAATTTAATATATAGTATAATTTAATCATGTATAATAATGTATTTATTACTAAACTCATGAGAAATGAAGTTACGTTTCTCACATATTAATTAATGAAATTAAAGAAATATCATCGCGTAGAAATAAATTAAAATTTAAAAGAAGAAAATTTAAAAATTTATTTGAAAAAGAGAAACGCAGAAAATAGCTAAGCTTGACAGAATAAAAGTGGAATGGAATGATTAAATAAGTAATATATAATAATAAACATAGTTATAAACAACGATATATAAAATAATAAAAATAGTTTGAAGTTTCCTGATTCGTTGCAAGATGATTTTTCAAAATCCTACGATGTAATTATCAAAAATACAAACTTTATAACGAACAAAATAGTTAAGAGGGAAAATTTCGCTCTTGCCATCAAAATCTAATGACGTTTTTGAGCCTGGAACTTTTTATTTTCTTGCAGTTATTTACCGTCTGCACAGTTCAGCAAGTGAGAATATTTAAGAAAAATAAAGAATTTCGTAATGATATTTATCGATCTAAATTTTTCTGCGTATTATTAACGTGTTTATTCTAGTTAAGAACAATCTTGCTTTATTATTAGAGAATTTTAATAAGATTATATTTTATAATCGTATTTCTGTTTCAATTGATTCCACGATAGCCCAGTCGGAATCGTTGCGATTTAACAAACGAAGTGTTCGAAGCGAGTTCGAAACTAGGTCAATTCATTTTAAACATTTAAATCAGTATTGGCCTCGAATATCATCACGTTGGCATGGTGTGGATGTTTAAAGAGTGGGGTACCAGCTCATGTGTTGATCTCGTCATCAGACCGTGTTTCAAAATTAGTGCTGTTCTCTTCTGATCTTTCCCTTAGAGGGATTGGACCCGGACCATCTGAAATCGCCGGTTGTGTTATTACAGTCTGACGTTAATTAACTACCATTTTCTTCAACTAAAACTAAAAACAACTGCATCGATGATTTTCAAATAAATTTTTCAATGCAACAGCCAAAAATGAAGTAGGTATTTTTACAACACTTAATCTTAACCGATGGAAATTTTTGTGATTGATATTGTGTACGGTAAGACCTTGAAATTTCTCCCAATGAAAAATGTTAGTACCAAAGTTATTCCTACTATCAATAAAATTCCCTTGTTTTGTATTATGCACTAACCGTTATAAGCGGCAAAATAAAAATATATATATTTCACGCCTTAATTAAACACGGTTAAAAATCCGTTTGTGTTACACAAGAGAAGTTTTAGTGATCTTAATAAACACAGAATCCGGAATTTTTAAGTAGCGTGTTGTTGGTAAAGGCCTCATCTATGTTTAATTTCCATTCACCACATCGCCATTGGCGACCCAAATATTTGAGTGAGCAAATATTTGAATCTATTTTGCGATACATAACACGTTAGTTTCGGAATAAATTGTAGCTGAATTTAGTAAGCGCCTCCAACATAAAATTCATTTTTATTGCTTTTGAATCTGATCGATATAATGGGAGCACATAAACTGCCGTTTTGACCTTTTCCGTAACTAAAGCATAAGTCCTGAAAGTCGGTACAAGCAGCTTGCGCAAGTATCTAATATTACACGTTATGGTTTCGGGGAAAAGAAATTATCTTTGTGCAGAGCATATATTTATATTATTTGTGCATATATTTATATTCCGACCAACCGGTATAGTGGCTAAGAAGTTAGCCTCTAGATCGGAAGGTTAATGGTTCGAATCCGGGTCCGGGCATGGATGTTTGTAAGCGTATGGTGTAGAGGCGGCTGGTGCACCTTATATCTGTCGTGGCAGAAAGTCCTCACGTTGGGCTGGTGTGGAAGTTTAGAGAGTGGGGTGCCAGCTCAAGTGTTGCTTGGTCATCTGACCGTGGTTTAAAATTACGAGGTCTTGTCCTCGGATCTTCCGGGATCTGTCCGGAATCAGTCCCTTAAGGGACTGATCCCGGACCGTCGTCAATAGCTCGTTGTGTTGCTCTAGTATATATATAGTGTTACATTTGAATTTCTGGAGATAATGTTGTTTAAAAAGTATGTTTTGATGACTGTGTAATCGGATTAACTGTCGTGATACTTAAAAAAAGCAATATCTCGAAGTTCGGCTTATAGGGTTAATGGTTGTTTAGAGGTAAATGGCTATCTTGAACATAGGTATCTCATCAATTGCAAAATAGACCAGATCTTGATGGACAAGGTATCTCGTCATCAACGAAATGGACCAGGTCTTGATGCACAAGGTATCATCAGCAAAATTGACCAGATCTTTATGGACAAGGTATCTTGTCATTAGCAAAATGATCCAGCTCTTGATGAACGAGTTATCTTAATGAATATATGGATAGTTAATATGCTGAGTATAAAATTAACTGATTCCTTTAAATGTTAGAAAACATATTGCAATCCAACAGTTGCTTAACGGATAATTCTGCTACCAAGTATTTGTTACACAAACCACCCATTGATTGGCCATGTCATCAAACCTTCGGTATTCGTACTCGGATATGTATTTACGTGATACTTTTTAGTACGCATGCGCATTCAGTCTTTTCAGTATCCCATCATTGATGTTGACGCAATGTGTGGATTGACACAGGAAAATATTTTTTACAGTGATATATATTAGTATTTTGAAAGCATCTGGAGGGAATGATCAGAGGACAACACCTCGTAATTTTGAGTGACGATCATGCAACGACATGCACTACGCCGATGTGAGGTCATTTGAGGCAAAGTCAGATTTAACGTACAGATATAAGACATGGTGGCTTAGCGCAGCTTCCGTGTAAATGACGGTCTTTGGTTGGATAATATACGTAGGTTCGAAATCGCAATAGGGATGCGACATCGACAACAAACATCGATGTTCAATATTAAAGCATCGATGTTATTAATACATCGCCCCAAAACCATCGATGTTTCTAAACACATCGATGTTCAATATTAAAGCATCGATGTTATTAATACATCGCCCCAAAACCATCGATGTTTCTAAACACATCCATGCATTTAAACTTTTAATATATATATGTGTATATATATATATATATATATATATATATATATATATATATATATATATATATATATATATATATATACACATATATATATATATATATATATATATATATAATAACCTCTAACATTTAGTTAGCCTAGGGGAAAGATTTAATTTGTCAGTCTGCATGTGTTTATTAACTTCTTATAACTAAGATAATTTTTTAACTGTCTAAACAAAGTCAAAAAATTAATAAGAACAATTAACATATATTATGTTTTTTAATTTAATAATACAAAAGAAAATAATATTTACAGCAATTTGAAATAAGCACTACTAACTATAACTATAGGTAGATAGGTACATAATAATAATTATTGTTAGCTATTATTAATTACTAGGGGGCCCGCCCCCTGCTCGCGAAAGCTCGCCAACCCCAGGAGGATTGCTTTGCAATCCTCATTGGTTCGCTACGCGAACCTATGGTCGCTTCGCTCGCATCAATGAAGACACGTGTCCTAGCAGAAAGGATTGTTTACAAAATATGATGTACCAAAAAAATATTTTTCAAACCTAAATTTGCTGTATTACAGTAAATATATATACAGGATCCTGGAATCAGAATTCAAATGAAAACTTTGAGCAAATTTTGAGTCGAAATGTGAGCGCTGCTTTGGAAATGGAATACTCAGCATGTTGTTTGTGTGTGCATTTCCATAAAACACTCTTGAGTCACCCACACTTTTTCATTCAGTTTGTTGTCGAAAGTTATAGTGCAATCGTCTTGTTGAACTATAATTGTTGGCCCTGAAAAGGACCGTTTTTTAAATGGCCCTGAAATGATCCTCCGCTTTCTTTGATTTGTAATTTTAAACTGCAACAGCTCGACTAAAATTCTTTTTTTTTTTTTTCAATAAAATTTCATCCGATATCGCTATAAATTCAATTGAGGCGATTTCGTGGTAAACAAACAATCGTACAATGTTGCCAAAACGCGATAACAAATAACGTCTTTTTTGCGTGCCACGTAAGAGAATTATATATATAGATTTTTCAACTTATGGGGGAAACACATAAACTTATTTTTTTATGTCCTGCAATTAAAAAATATTGGGGCCTATAATTATTATATGCCCCAATTTTTTTTATTTACAGTTTGGAAGAAAACAAGTTTGTTAACTTCCTACCCCTTAAACCGACTCCTTTTTTCACTGACTGTCCCACCAGTTACGGAAAAGGCTCTTTCTGATTGGACGGATGTCGCCGCCACTGACAAATACTTAGTTTTACGGTTATTTTTTAAATTTTGACAACAGTACTTTTTTTATTCATAAATAAAACATCGACAATGTAAAAACATCGATGTTAAACAAACATCGGCTCCAATCAATGGATGGTAAATAAATCGGTGGGTTTTTTTATAAATAAATCGGTGGTTTTTTTATAAAACATCGGTGTTTTTTTTATACAACATCGGTGGTTTTTTTTATAAAACATCGACATTGATGTCGCATTCCTATCCTCGTCTTTTTCAGACCCTTCAACCCTTGGCCACTTAGGTCTAAAAGTAAGTTCAATTTACCAATTATAAAAATAATGCTACTTGGTTATTTTTTTTAATTTGTATAATGGTACTTTTTTTATTTGAATATAAAACATCGACAAATATAAACATCGATGTTAAAAACACATCGACTCCAAAACATCGATGGCAAATATCTTGATGTTTTTTATAAAACATCGATATCGATGTCGCATCCCTAACTCGCAACCCTCCGCTTGGTGATCCGTTCGTCTTCTAACCTGGCCTACCGCGGCATCCGTAAACTTTGAGAGAAAATATATTCATCTGATAACTGCTGATAGCATTTATAGTAGATGGTTGGTTGCTTTGTCTTTTCATATACAGTTTAGGAAGAAACTAGTATGATTAATTTTCGAGAATAAAAGAAATTCTAGTACCACTTTTGTTTGACTTTTTGTAGCATCGCGGAACTTTACTTATTCACTGAAAGTTATTTACATTATAATCAACAAACTGTTTAAAAATTAAGCTATGCACATTGGAATGAATTCATGAATTTGTTACTGTAGTGTTATTTGGTATAATTATATAAATTCCATGTAAGTAAAATCAAAAACTTTTGCATATGTGTGTAATCATATTTTACAATATTCATATTTTTAATGTAACCTTAACCTGTATTAACTAAAGTTCAACTGATATTTTTCATTCTAGTATAATCATGTCACCGACTAACAAGTTTTAAATAATCAATTAATTCACATTTCATTCTTTCTATCCCCAGCGCCATTTATGTGGGTTATTTTTTTTTTTGGGGGGGGGGCAAAGAAGCTAGAGAACTTGATCAGAGGTGCACCACCATCACACTTGCTGATGCTAACGCAGTGGCCAGATATAGAATTATGACTCACACATATAAGAAAACCCCTTTTAATAGAATTCGACTGTCCCAGAAACATCACATCCACTGTTGCCAGGCTTAGAACTGAACATTATAAGGGCATGAAGATCCATCTGGACAAAACAAGAAGCTATGCCCATTGTAAAAACTGCCCGAAGTCTAACTCAAGCCCAACCACATCTGGGAATGCCCAACTGTTTCGGTGAATCTTTTGAAGATTGGAATGGTTCCACTCAGGGACTCATTACGGGAGATCCTCTACAGCTGGGATGCACCAACATTGGCAGAGGCTGTGACCAATGCTTTTGATGGAATCTAGACCGCTACCCAATTACAATATTGCTTGTCCATGGACACGCAAACAACAATAACATTCATGTGTTTTTATTTATTTTCTCACATCAACACTTTTTATATTTTAATATATTCCTACTGAGGTGTATTGCGAACATTTTTAATATTTTTAAAATTATATCTTATTATTTACCCAAATATGTTTTTAATCATCTATTTATTTATTGTTCATTTAGCTTTTTGCTTTGAATTATTATCTACTGCTCTAAATTTCTGCATTCCATTGTTTATAGTTACAATTCCCAGTAATGAGAAGCATTTTCTCTCAAGCTAAATGTAGTTGGTGGTAAGTGGTTTAGCGGTCAAACGAACTTCCTGTATGAATTCCGGATGTGACAACACTTAATGTGTTTTTTTAATATGACTTCAGACAAATATTTCAAATAATTATCCGGATTGATATCGTCAGCTTACAGCAGAAACTCATTAACTAATATTTTTAGTAAAGCCATTTTCTGACACTGAAATATTATTTTCATGATGATGAGAAATAAATTGTCATATCGTATTCGGTATGAAAAAAAATATCACACTAACAAAATATTTATAATTTTTACTTTGACCTAAACACTTATAGTTAGTCTTTAACCGGCTGTGAAATGTACCTTTTAGTCAGTTTATGAGTTTATGCTATAAGGCGACGATATATGATGCATTAACTGGTTAACACTAATTATATTAAACGCCAAACGTCGCCCAAACGGTGATTAACTACATTTTAAGGTAGTCCTGAGTATCCGTTTTGAACTTTTGCGTTATTAGCTACAGTACATCACGCGGGTAAATATTTTATATGTACCCGATTTGATAGAAGAGGAAAGTTTGAGACACATTTGAAAACTTTCTTTTTTAAGGTATCCGAACCCTTTCAAAATGTCATTTTTGACCAAAAATTCCAAAAACCGTTTTTGTTCCTATTTGATAGAGTATTTATTTGAGTTTCCAAAATATATTTGATTTTTTCTTTAAGTTAATTAGTTGAAGAGATATTAAGATTTTAATAAAAGGGGTATAAAACCGGAAGTAGGTATGGAAAACACAGGAAATGGCCGTTAAAAGACCAAAAACCTCCCAAAATTAGAATTTAGGACATACTTTTCTTTTGCAAATATAATTTTAGAAAGGTTTCTCAAATGTTTAAATGGTTTCTCTTTTGAAAATATCGTGAACATTTTTAAAGAGAAGCGAAAAACAAAATTGTATACATAAACAGTAGAAGCAAGAGAGATCAAACAATACACTTCCAGCTATTTTTACTCTAAAATTAATATTTATACATTATTTCCTCACTTAAAATGTTATTATACAAAAAGTTATTGATGGATTCTCATAAAATTTTGAGAGCTTGTTCTTTATAATGTTGGTCTTGGGAACTAACTAGAAAAAAATAATTATACTGAGTTGAAAAGTTTTAAAATTATGACCCCATATTTTAGAAATAGTACTGTAAAACTACCAAAAATCTTGTATTCATTTTTCGATATCCTTTAAATTTTTGTTTATTTAAATATCCTTTTGATTCTAGTTGATCCTATTTGAAGTGTTTCTATCCATGGACAAGACAACAACAACAACAACATTCTAGTTGATTCCCTTGAAAAAGGCATGTAGCTTATTTTGGTGGCATCATTTTTTAAATGGGTTGAATAGATTTTTATGTAACACATTAAGTTTTTGACGAATTTCTTTAAAATGTCATATACAGAATTATCATTTTTGCAAAATTATTAATACATATTTTCAATATTTATATCCCAATGCTGTTGTTTAGTAACACTAAACATAAAAATATCATTGAAATGTGTCCATACCGCATTTAAAAAAAAAGGTTATCGAAAGGTCCGGATACCTAAAGCCATCTCAAATGCAATTCAGCTTTGTAAAAACAAATTCATTTTTGAAAATATGGCGGAGTTAGTGCAATGATTGGTTTGTGTTTCGATATATTTCAGCACTCATTTAAACTTGCCGAATCGGCATTTCTAAGAGAGTAAATAAAATATAAATTTTTTGAGAGTGAAGTCCGAAAACGTATCTCTTTTTTAACGCGTTGTAGATGTCAACACCGTCTCCCGTTCGAAATTAAATTACCCGAAACGTCGAAAGACATTACCACATTCCGACGACACTTTCCAACTTATGAAATAATAAAAGATGAAAAGCAGTCAACAGCTAACACCGGAGGAACCAATGGAAGAAGATTACTTTTAACAAAATATCCTTTCATATAACCTATCGCGTTTCTCAGCGCAGGGGGAATTGTTTTGGAACAAAACGACAAGAAAAAAAAGATCGAATAACAGCCCCGTGTTTCCCTAAAGTCTCGTTTATCGGAAAAGAGGAGTTTAGACGCCATTCAAAACTCTTCCCCAAAAAGTTAGCGGAATTAATACTCAGAGCGCTCTCACGAATTTATTTGCATCTGGCGAAAAATTGCAACTGCCAAATCGAATACTTGAAGAATGAGAGACGGAAAAAATGGCTGCCGTTCACAGCGCGCTGAGATGGAAATCGAAGATGGTTTGGCGAAACAAATGTTGCCAAACAAAATCTCGTGCCATAAATACCAATTATCGCTGTCCGTCATAATTACTTCCACTCACGCAGGGTGAAAGTGTTGAAAGACTTTCCGTTATCGCGCCGGGTGAAAAAAAAAAGGTGAAAAAGAAAATGGCGTTTTAATCAAAAGTTCTCACCTCTTTCGTAACCTTTTTCTGTGTTTTGTTTTATTTTATTCTCGTCTGCTTTTATTCGGAGACGGGAATATTTTTCTCTCGCCTTATACTTTATCTGCCACAATTAATTCTTTCTCACTTTCGCTTCAATTCTCGGCTGCAGGCGAAATTCTTTTCAATGCTAATCAGAATAGATTGCAGCAGCGCCCTCTCACGATGCGGCTGCAAATTAGAGCCCGTTTCTTCGTTTTGGCCATTCGCGTATAATGCAAATTGACTACGATTGCTTTAAGAGCAGAGCAGATAACTGCTCCGAATACAACGCAAGAGAAATGAATCGAAATCGTTTAGTTTAGTCGCATTTTTCCAATTCATTCTGCCCAACTTTTTTAAATAACAGTAACCAGAATTTTCATTTCGATCCTAAAATTACGAAACTTAATTTTTATTCCAACTAAAGGAGTGAACCAATAACATTTTTAAATAGCTTTGCTAAAGCCTTTTATCTAAACTAGCCCGCCCACACACATCATCTGCGCTAAAATTTCTCAATTGCTTTTATCTATCGATGAAGAAGTGTCATTACTCACATTGCATGTCTTATTTCACTATCCATCCATCATCTATCCAATATCCATTTCATATTCATCCGAAAGTGTTATGTATAATTTATAAAAATTCTCTTATTATTCGCTATTCTAATATTTTTCCTTACATATTTAGGCAAATGTCATGCCCTAAAACATCTAACTAATTAAATCAACCATACTTTGGTAGTTTTGTCCTATATAGCTAAAGAGGTAGGTTCGTTTTCTGAACCGCTTGTGTGTATATATATATATATATATATATATATATATATATATATATATATATATATATATATATATATATATATATAATTCTCTGACGTACGTGGCATACAAAAGAGACGTTATTTGTTATCGCGTTTTGGCAACACTGTACGATTGTTTTTTTTACCACGAAGCCTCGCGCCTCAATTCAATTTATAGCGTAATCAGATGAAATTTTATTGAAAAAATAATAATTTTAGTCGAGCTGTTGCAGATTATAATAGAAATCAAAGCAGGGAGGCTCTTTTCAGGACCATTTAAGAAAAGGCCCTTTTCAGTGCCAACAATTATAGTTCAAAAAGACGTTTGCACTACAACTGCCGACAACAAACTCAATGAAAAAGTGTATGGGTGACTCGAGTGCTAAGTAAATGTACACACAAGCAATACGCTGGATGTTTCCAAAACAGCGCTCACATTTCGAGTCGAAATTTGCTCAAAGTTTCAAATGAATTCTGATTCCAGAGATACTGTATATATTTTCTGTAATACAACAAATTTTTTATTGAAAATATTTTTTTGGAGTATCATATTTTGTAGACAATTCCTTTTGCTAGGACACATGTCTTCATTTATGAGAGCAATTGAGCATTGGTTCGCGCAGCGAACCAATGAAGATTGAAGAGCAATCCTTCGGAGTTTGGCGAGAGTTAGCGAGCAGAGGGCGGGCCCCTAGTTTCATTCAACTTTCCACAAACGTCCTTGGTTTAGTACGTAGAAATTCTTTTAATAAAAAAGGGAAACACAGAGCACGAAAACTTTTGAAGCTAGAACGCTAGCTAGTCAAATTTATTCAAAGTATTTTGGAATTCTGGGGTTTGGGTTTCCGTTGCAATTGATTAAACGCATTATATAAAACTTGCATTTATTTTCCATAGCCGAAATAAAATTACTCAGTTCTATTAATACAACAACCTATAGGCAAGTAAAACTGCCATCCTCATTCTAAATGGTACGTGGTTTACATTCAAAACTAAATCTCTGAATTGAAAAATGTACTTTAAAGTGTAGCGCGTGCTCAAAGAAATGGAAAGTAGTGATAACCTAAACGCCAGAAGCAGTAATAATTTTTTCACGCGCGTTCAATTTTCAATTTTTTAATTTTGTTTTACTTTTCTTGTATGTTGTCCCAACTAGGCAATATTGTGAAATAGAAGATGATCATGAATTAATATTTTTAAAACAACTTTGTTTTCTATCGACTCTAGTTTTAATTCATTCTGATTTCTGTGATTATATGTTAAAATATTTATTTTAATAAAAATTGTAATTCCTATTCCTCACACTCAACAACAGCCAACGCAAAGTATTCTATTTTAAATTGCATACAAGTTCAAATACAGCAAATTTTAAATGGACCTTTGCCGATATTGGAAGAATATTAATCAATAATCATCTAAAAGTCATTATGCATCAGTTAAAATATCCGAACCAGGACTTTCGAAATATAATAAACTAGGGGGCCTGCCCCCTGCTCGCTGACGCTCGCCAACCCCCGGAGGATTGCTTCGCAATCCTCATTGGTTCGCTGCGCTAACCTATGCTCGCTTCGCTCGCCTTAATGAAGACATGTGTCCTAGCAGAAGGGATTGTTTACAAAATATGTTACCAAAAAAATGTTTTTCAAATCTAAATTTGCTGTATTACAGAAAAAATATTGACTGGAAATGTGAGCGTTGCTTTGGAAATTGAATACCCAGCATGTTTTTGTGTGTACATTTTCCCAGCACTCAAACGACCCACATTTTTTCATTGAGTTTGTTGCCGAAAGTTGTAGTGCAAGCGTCTTGTTGAACTATAATTGTTGGCCCTGAAAAGGACCGTTTTTTAAATGGCCCTGAAAAGATCCTCCGCTTTCTTTGATTTCTATTATAAACTAACTGCAACAGCTCATTAAAATTTCTTTTTTTTTTTTCAATAAAATTTCATCCGATAACGCTATAAATTCAATCGATGCGCGAGACATCGCGATAAACAAACAATCGTACAGTGCTGCCAAAAAGCGATTACAAATACCGTTTTTTTTTTGCGTGCCACGTAAGAGAATTATATATATACTAGGGGGCCTGCCCCCTGCTCGCTAACGCTCGCCAACCCCCGGAGGATTGCTTCACAATCCTCATTGGTTCGCTGCGCGAACCTATGCTCGCTTCGCTCGCCTCAATGAAGACATGTGTTCTAGCAGAAGGGATTGTTTACAAAATATAAAATATGTTACCAAATAAATGTTTTTCAAATCTAAATTTGCTGTATTACAGAAAAAATATATACAGTATCTCTAAAATCAGAATTCAAATGAAAACTTTGTGTGCAAATTTTGACTCGAAATGTGAGCGTTGCTTTGGAAATTGAATACCCAGCATGTTGTTTGTGTGTACATTTTCCCAGCACTCAAACGACCCACACTTTTTCATTGAGTTTGTTGCCGAAAGTTGTAGTGCAAGCGTCTTGTTGAACTATAATTGTTGGCCCTGAAAAGGACCGTTCTTTAAATGGCCCTGAAAAGATCCTCCGCTTTCTTTGATTTCTATTATAAACTAACTGCAACAGCTCATTAAAATTTCCTTTTTTTTTTCAATAAAATTTCATCCGATAACGCTATAAATTCATCGATGCGCGAGACTTTGAACAATCGTACAGTGTTGCCAAAACGCGATTACAAATAACGTCTATTTTGCGTGCCACGTAAGAGAATTATATATATAGATAGATTATTTGTTGTAGTGACAGAAGTGTTGCTTACTTTTCGAGTTGAAGCTCTATATAAGGAATTTACTATATGTGTTAATAGATTTTGTTGAAAACAGTGATTTTCCTTTTTTTTAAATAACGCTAATTCTTTTTTGGAAAATGGTAATCGGGTACCTTTTCTGCATAAAAGTTATAAAAATGTCTAAAAAGTGTTAAAAATTATTTTCTCGACACTTAAATTATATTAGTATGGAAGAGAAAATTGTCCTTTTAATCCATTTTTTCAATCGATTGTTTAACAATTCTACCTGAGAAAGGTCGACAACTTTTGCTAGTTTCCAATAAAATGCATGGCAAAAACCACCCCAGACATGTTACCACAATTAGATTCTGAACATCTACCTCAATTTCATTCCATTCCCTTGTTCAAAGCGATTGGTTGATTCATTATATTGTATCAAAACTAAAATACTCCCATTGGAGAAATACAAATTTCGTTCGTAAGGTTATTTAAATAACTAATGCAATCTAAATGTATACGAGAAAGTAAATGTCACTGCTTGCTTTTTTTTTCTGTCTTATTGATCGTAATTTAGAATGCTAGATAAAAAAAGATTTTTAGTTTTTGTAAATATCAGATACATGAGATGAATAGTAAAAAAAAAAACGTAGTCTGTTTTTACTGTTACAAATTAACTTTTAGATGGAAAATAACAAATTCTTTCCTGTTACGCTTACATTCAATCTTTTTTATGCAATCACTAAGAACTAATTAGCCTTTTCTACAAATAATCTCCAGAGAAGAAAAATCGCTGTTGATTGCATCGAAAGGTTTTGTCATATTTCTTTTATATTATTACTTTAGTAATCAAAACGCGTATATACATATATTCACAGTTTTTTAAGTAATGTATTTATGATTTACAAAGACGTTTTTAATAGATGTATCAATGCTCCAAATGTGCACGTTTTCCTTTTATACCAAGTTTTCATTTTCGATCTCATGTAATGTTATTCGTCAGAAAGAGTCATTCTCTATTTGCTTGAATAAATTGAATTCGATCTTTCGCTAGCCAATATAAAAAGTATTACATCGATTCTTATGATGTGAAGTGTGATAAAAAAAAGACTTCTGAGAGTCACACTTCACAGTTAAAAACCGGATGTCACAGTGGTTGGGTAATGCTTTTGGTTATGGTTAAAAATGAATTTTCGACCTTCACGTCAACGTCACCAATTGTAGGTTCTTGCGTGCATATATTATCTTTGGCAATAGAGTAATAGGAAGCGGGATAAAAGTTAATTTTTATTTAAACATTATTGAATATGCCATTAACAATTTCCAAGAATCTTTTCAAACATACAGATATTTTTGTGTAACGCATCAAAATTGATTCATTATTTTCATCTATTTTGTTACCACCTTTGCAAAATAACATAAATAAAAATAAATACACATAAATTTTTAATTCTGAAAGTTTTAAATTAAATCAAAAGTGAAAATTCTGATTTATGTTTTACAAGATGATAATTATTCATTTATAAATGCAATTTTTAGATGTGTCACAAACTATTTTTATTGATTTTTTAATTTCCTTAGTTTCATAATTAAGTTAATGTATTTATATTTATATACCTATATATTATTTTTCTACGCAGCACGAAAAGATATAAAATCAATAAATCGGCAGATATTCCTAAAAATGTGGGTACAAAGAGATTCCTTTTAGATTTGTTAAGAGATTTGTTAATAAAATTTTAATGATGCTTAAAGTGAAAATTATTAACTTTTGTCTGCAAAAGAGAATATATGATAGAATACGTAAGAGACTGCAGAATCTTTAAACTTCTTTCAGTTTTTTTCCAATGGCAGGCAGGCACTTATTAACTCAAGCATAGGCCATTATGCTGGAAGTGATGGCCACTTGTGAAGGAGCACCATCATTGCTCCTATCAAGGGATAGCATAATTTTACATCCATCCCTGACCCCGAATTCGAAACAGAAACCTTCCGGTCCAGAGGCCAACCCTTTCAGTTTTGTAATTCATGTAATAATTATTAATGCAGTATGTGGACTTCTATAAATAATTTGACTTCATTTGGAACATTTTTTGTAAGATTTTTGGAAGAACTCGGAGAATTTGGTTGGAGTGTTCATCAGGTTAAATTTATTAATTCTAGATTTGAAAAGTGCTCCAAATAATCACTTTTTTCAGTCACAGAAAAATGTAAACATCATCTAAGAAAGGTTCCTGCAAATAATTTTCGACACTGTCTGGACATTTTATAATTTTTTCAATTTATTTGGTCTTAAGGAATACATATATTCTGCATATCTATATATCCATATACTACATGTGTAATGTACATGTATTCTATGTTCGTCTCATTTGTGCTTACAGAATTATATGAACGCATCGGAATGCTATAAATGATCCTGCTTTCACAAATAATTAATGATCGGAAACGGGTCTACGGATCATAAGTTTCACAAAAGACAAAGTAAGGATCAGGACATCAGAATGTAGCTACATAAGGACATCTGCAAATGATAGCTTAACGTTTCGAAGGTAAAAGTAAGATAATATTTGAAATCCAACCAAATGGGTAATATTGATATAAAAAGGAAAAAGAAATGGAATTGGGAAAATTCTTTTGTTTTTTGCTACAGGGATAACCGTCTTTGACACAATTGATCCATGGGAAATATTGACTTTTAGTTATAGAGATAGTAAATTGGGTACAATATTCTTTAAAATCTTTTTATTTTTATCAAAAGTTTTTCCAGTGCTCTCATTTCAGGAAAGTTGTTGGATTTTAAATCTAAACAAGATTTAATATTGAGAAGTGTGGGCTTATCTTTCGAGTTAATTCCCCTTTGGATTTAGTATAGAGGACATTCGTAAACAATGTGTTTTAGATCTCCACCTCTCCGCAGTTGCAGTTTAGATTCTTGAGGATTATAACCATGAAACAACAGTATTTTAGTCATTCAAATTGGTTCGAAAACGAGTAAGAACACTCATTTTAGGAAAGTTGTTTGATTTTAAATCTAAACAAGATTCAATATTGAGAAATGTGGGCTTATCTTTCGAGGTAATCCTCCTTTGGATTTTGTATAGAGGACAGTCTCAAACAATGTGTTTTAGATCTTCACCTCTCCGCAGTTTCAGTTTAGATTCTTGAGGATTATTTCCATGAAATAAAAGTATTTTAGTCATTGACTAATTAGTTCGAAAACGAGTAAGCAGAACATCTTCTTTTCTACTTCATGGGATAGTTTTATAACTCTCATCGAGGAAGTCCAAGGGACCGAAGGTAACCAAGGTGATATAGAAACGGATTAGTAACCGGAGGGATGCGAGTTCGTAACTCTGTCCAACCAAAGACTGTCGTGTACCCAGGGGCTGGTGCACGCAAAATCTGTCGTGGCCTCAAATGCCCTCACGTTGGCGTTGTGTGGAAGTTTGGATAGTGGGGTTGCCGGGCTCAGGTACTAACCTCGTCATTAGGGATGCTACATCGATGTCGATGTTTGTAACATCGATGTTTATACTAGTCGATGTTTTTACGTTATCGATGTTTTATTTTTTAAATAAAAAAAGTACAGTTAAACAAATTTTAAAAATAAC
Source organism: Metellina segmentata (assembly GCA_947359465.1). Taxonomy (NCBI): domain Eukaryota; kingdom Metazoa; phylum Arthropoda; class Arachnida; order Araneae; family Tetragnathidae; genus Metellina; species Metellina segmentata. Next base: position 30,617,125 of record OX375877.1, on the reverse strand, counting down.
CAAGTAGCATACTTTTTATAATCAGCAAATTGAACATACTTTTAGACCAAAGTGGCCAAGGGTGAAGGGTCTGAAAAGTAGGGATGCGCCATCGATGTCGATGCTTTCAAAACATTGATGTTTTATAAAAAAAACATCGATGTATTGGAGCCGATGTCGCATAACTAGTTGATAAACCAGTTTTAAGAAATGTGTAAAAAAGTTTAAATACACTGAATTTTAAGAACATCGATGGTTTTGGGGCGATGCATTATTAACATCGATATTTTAATTTTGAACATCGATGTTTTGCTGTCGATGTCGCTTCAATAGTTGCTAAACCAGTTTTAATTAAATGGGGAAAATTTTTTAAATACACTTAATTTGAAAAACGTCGATGGTTTGGGGGCGATGCATTATCAACATCGATGTTTTAAATTTGAGCATCGATGTTTCAAAACATCGATGTTTTGCTGTCGATGTCGCATCACTACTCGTCATCCGACCTTAGTTCAAAATTGAAAGGCGTTGTCCTTGGATATTTCTTTTCGGAATTGATCCCGGACCGTCGCCAATAGACCGCTGTGTTGTCCAGTAATATGATAAATCTTCTACAGATGCTAGATCTGTGAATTATCATTCTTTGAAAAAATTAACAAGTCCACCTACCTTACGAAAATAAAAAAAGGTATGTGAAAAGCGTACTCTATTTTGGAAGATGTCATCAATGAAACAGATACATCAAGACGTCCTTACCTCCTTTTGATCAATCCCCATTGTGAATGAGAAAAATGTGTCTCAAAAATCCCACTCAAACCCCCAAACAACTAAACTCACCTCGATAGCCGAGAGAAAGCTCATTTCCCCTCATCCCACCAACAGAAGAACCATCAATAACAAACCTAAACTACAGTTCGGGAATATGACAAATATCCACCCTTCAAAGCCCACACTTGACAATCCAGAGCACCTCACAGTATTGATCTCACAAAACTCCTTTTCCTCAGGAATGTGTCCTGCAACTCCCCCCAATCGTCATCACGGCCCCTCCATCAGTGACATCATAATCGGCCTTTTCCCTACCTCCGAAACCCCCGTTTTTATTATTATTATTATCGTTCCTCCAAGAAAGCTGAAAAGTCGGGCAGAGTAAGCATCTTTCGTCTTCTTGGCCAGACGGCGCCACTGTGCACACCGTCGTATAAATCACGGACAAAATGGCCGTTCCTAACCGTCGCGAGCGAAGCCATTTATCTTGGGCGCCGCAACAAAAGGTAATGGACTCCATTTTGAAAGTTGTCAAAAGAGCCTGGAACCCAGGGCTTATGTCCGCCGTGTTGTTTCGGGAAAGAAGGAATTTTCGTCGTGGCGGTTTTTTCCTCCCCGGTAGATTTATACGCGTTTTTTCTTCTTCTTCTTTTATTAAATCGCGAAGTGAATTGAGATACGAGATTCGTCCTGTGGAGTTTCGGCATGTTAACATTTTCGGGCGGTTTAGCAGGTTGGGATTCGAGAGGCCATAGATCAAAAGAGATTGTGGGTTTGGAATTCGCGATGCTGCCTCCAGAAAGAATAAGATTCGATACAGGTTTTCCTTTGTTCTTTTTTTTGAACAGTGGAATTGTATCGTTTCTGTAGCAAGTTCAATCATGCGCAAGATCTGAACAGTAGATATTGAAACTGAAAATTGCGTCGCTGAGAACTATATTTCACTTGTAAGCAGTTTGAGGTTCAACCAACATTCAGCCAAAGCATCCAGAAATTTGCAGTGTGAGAGATTGTGCACGAAATCCCTTCAACCTCCTTTCGTTGACTCGTCAAAAGTCTCGACATTTAAGATTTCTAACAGAAACCTAAACACAATTATAGATTTATGAGCATTTAAGCTTGCTTTTGGTTTTGTTGCTCAAAGGCATTATTTGCTACTAGGGATATTAACCTTCTAGCTGCAGCGCTTATATATTTTCAATCGTCTCCAGTAACGGCTCTTTCACCTCTGCATGTCCAACCCCCCTTACCTAACTTGAGCGATAGAGCCTTGAGTGGCATTTACGACTGACGCTTTCCTTTCATAGTATTGTGTGGCGTGTGTCACCAGAGCGACCTTCTGCCTTTCCCCCGAAGCGTTCACACCTCACGGTCGACAGGGTAGGGTACCGAATAAAAGGAGGGACACTCTAGAACGGTCAGTCGCTGACAGCTCGTAAATGGTGATCGATGCCAGCGGTCACTTAAAAGGGGGATAACATTCATCGTACACAGATGTATACCATGCCGCTGGTGTAAAATAAATTGTAGTGGCAACAATTGTCTACCTGCCGCAGCGTAAAGGTTAAGCGAATGTATCACGGAACTGATACTTAATCACTGATAATTTTGACTCACAGTTCTTACCTGCTACTGGATTACCAAAATAACAGTGATTCGGTAGTAGTGATTGAGAATATGTGTCACTCGGTAGAAGTGATTACTGGAACAGTGATAGAGAATATGTGCCATTCGGTAGCAGTGATTGCTCGAACAGTGATTGAGAATATGTGTCACTCGGTAGCAGTGATTGCTGGAACAGTGATTGAGAATATGTGTCACTCGGTAGTAGTGATTTCTGAAACAGTGATTGAGAATATGTGCCGTTCGGTAGAAATAATTTCTGGAACAGTGATTGAGAATATGTGCCATTCGGTAGCAGTGATTGCTGGAACAGTGATTGAGAATATGTGTCTCTCGGTAGAAGTGATTACTAGAACAATGATTGAAAATATTTGCCATTCGATAGCAATGATTGAGAATATGTGTCACTCGGTAGAAGTGATTTCTGGAACATTTATTGAGAATATGTGCCATTCGGTAGTAGTGATTGAGAATATGTGCCATTCGGTAGTAGTGATTGCTGGAACAGTGATTGAGAATATGTGTCACTCGGTAGAAGTGACTACTGGAACAGTGATTGAGAATAAGTGTCACTCGGTAGAAGTGATTGCTGGAACAGTGATTGAGAATATGTGTCACTCGGTAGTAGTGATTTCTGAAACAGTGATAGAGAATATGTGCCATTCGGTAGCAGTGATTGCTCGAACAGTGATTGAGAATATGTGTCACTCGGTAGCAGTGATTGCTGGAACAGTGATTGAGAATATGTGTCACTCGGTAGTAGTGATTTCTGGAACAGTGATTGAGAATATGTGCCATTCGGTAGCAGTGATTGCTGGAACAGTGATTGAGAATATGTGTCACTCGGTAGAAGTGATTACTAGAACAATGATTGAAAATATTTGCCATTCGATAGCAATGATTGAGAATATGTGTCACTCGGTAGAAGTGATTTCTGGAACATTTATTGAGAATATGTGCCATTCGGTAGTAGTGATTGAGAATATGTGCCATTCGGTAGTAGTGATTGCTGGAACAGTGATTGAGAATATGTGTTACTCGTTAGAAGTGACTACTGGAACAGTGATTGAGAATATGTGTCACTCGGTAGAAGTGATTGCTTGAACAGTGATTGAGAATATGTGCCATTCGGTAGCAGTGATTGCTGGAACAGTGATTGAGAATATGTGTCACTCGGTAGAAGTGATTACTAGAACAATGATTGAAAATATTTGCCATTCGATAGCAATGATTGAGAATATGTGTCACTCGGTAGAAGTGATTTCTGGAACATTTATTGAGAATATGTGCCATTCGGTAGTAGTGATTGAGAATATGTGCCATTCGGTAGTAGTGATTTCTGGAACAGTGATTGAGAATATGTGTTACTCGGTAGAAGTGACTACTGGAACAGTGATTGAGAATATGTGTCACTCGGTAAAAGTGATTGCTTGAACAGTGATTGAGAATATGTGCCATTTGGTAGGAGTGATTGCTGGAACAGTGATTGAGAATATGTGTCACTCGGTAGAACTGATTGCTGGAACAGTGATTGAGAATATGTGTCACTCGGTAGTAGTGATTTCTGGAACAGTGATAGAGAATATGTGCCATTCGGTAGCAGTGATTGCTCGAACAGTGATTGAGAATATGTGTCACTCGGTAGCAGTGATTGCTGGAACAGTGATTGAGAATATGTGTTACTCGGTAGTAGTGATTGCTGGAACAGTGATTGAGAATATGTGCCATTCTATAGAAGTGATTTCTGGAACAGTGATTGAGAATATGTGCCATTCGGTTGCAGTGATTGCTGGAACAGTGATTGAGAATATGTGTCACTCGGTAGAAGTGATTACTAGAACAATGATTGAAAATATTTGCCATTCGATAGCAATGATTGAGAATATGTGTCACTCGGTAGAAGTGACTTCTGGAACATTTATTGAGAATATGTGCCATTCGGTAGTAGTGATTGAGAATATGTGCCATTCGGTAGTAGTGATTGAGAATATGTGCCATTTGGTAGTAGTGATTGCTGGAACAGTGATTGAGAATATGTGTTACTCGGTAGAAGTGACTACTGGAACAGTGATTGAGAATATGTGTCACTCGGTAGAAGTGATTGCTTGAACAGTGATTGAGAATATGTGCCATTCGGTAGAAGTGATTGCTGGAACAGTGATTGAGAATATGTGTTACTCGGTAGAAGTGACTACTGGAACAGTCATTGAGAATATGTGTCACTCGGTAGAAGTGATTGCTTGAACAGTGATTGAGAATATGTGCCATTCGGTAGAAGTGATTGCTGGAACAGTGATTGAGAATATGTGTCACTCGGTAGAAGTGATTGCTGGAACAGTGATTGAGAATATGTGTCACTCGGTAGCAGTGATTGCTGGAGCAGTGATTGAGAATATGTGCCATTCGGTAGCAGTGATCGAGGGTTAACTGATATCAGCGAATATCGTTTGATCCCGATATAGCGATTATGATTCGCAAGATGGGATTGAGGGCTAAGTGATATCAGCTGATATAATTTTACCTCAATCGGTGATTGTGATTAGTAACTACGAATGGTGTTGGTGATTCGGTAGCAGTGAAAACTGCTGAGTATCTGTGATTTGGTAGACCTAATCGGTGGTAATCTTTTGGCGTTGTAAGCCGCTACGTTGACGACTGTGTGCAACAATTTTCTTAAATCACAAAAAACAGCATCATCTTTCAAACAAATTAATTCAGTCAGTTTAGAATCACAGATATTCTTCGGTAGCAATCACAGTTGGAACTGTTACTGTGAAGTCACTATTAGTAACATCCCTATTTGCTACACAAGTTCTGATTATACCGATATATAAGAATTAAAACGAGATTGTTGTTAGGAATGAACAGGAAACTAAATTAAAATTCTGGTAAATACATAAAGTCATAAAATCATCTAGATCTTAAATGCTGCTATCTCCAGGTTGGATGTTCTACATTAATTTCTTCTGGTGGATGTTAATAGGTAAGGCAACTTTAACGTTGCAGTAAAAATGTGAAAAGTTGCATTTATTATTCCCTAAAGTTGCATTTATGGAAATAAACTTGCTTTTATTTTTAATAAACTAAATTCTGAAATAAATTATTCGTAAAAGATGAAAAAATTCAAAATATATTGACAATTTTAGTCGTGTGCAACAGTATTATAAAACATTCTTAAATACAGAAGAACGTTGAATGGTCGATCCTTGACCATTAATTTCTTTAACATTGAAAAACTGCACTGTCATATAATGTGCTGTATCGGATAGCAGAAGCGCAAAATCCTTTCGCTCCACATTCAGAGATTTTAAAACGTCATCTACAAGGCGAACAACATATTGATGATCGACACTCACCTCGCAAACTGTGCAGTCGATCACGCAAGTTTCCTCTGGATTATCAAGAGTTTTAACCAATGTGTTAAAAGTTACTTCTTGCCATTTATTTCACTTTCGTCTGTTAGGACGATCACCTTCTTTCCATGAACTTCTTGTTTGATCTGCAATATTTCGGCGTTCGCAAGATCAGACACACGCGTTCGAAGGGTTGGTTCAGAGGGCAAAAAATGTAATGGTAATTTCATATTAATTAATTTTAAGCTGCATTTTAAAAAATTTGTATGTGGTTGCATTAATGCAAAAAGTTGCATTTATGTTGCGGTTATAACTCACTTACAATACACCCCATGTCAGAGGAATTTTCGTTTTAGTCCTTTACATGCAGCGTAGAATGTGTGAAAAAAAGTTGCATTTGTTGCAAAAAGTTGCCCTAGTAATAGGAATAGGGGTAAGCGATATTAGGAATCCACTCTTGAAAATGTTGGGAAAGCTTGAGGACAAATCATAGCACCACGTGCCGTGTGCGTTCGGGCATTATCTTGTTGAAAAGTAAGTCCGGGGTGTCACAAAAGGAACGGTAACACCACCGATCGTAGAATGTCGTCTACGCACGACTGTGCTGTGTGCCAGAAATGACTACCAAAGGGCTATCAAAGGAGATGGTACCTCAGACCATAACGCCCTGTTGTAGGCATGTGTGGCGTGCGATAGTAAAGGCAGGATCCACACGCTGCCCTGGACGTCTCCAGATACGTCTACGGTTGTCGTCACGACACAGATGGAAGCGGGACTCGTCACTAAAGACTATAGGTCCCCAGTCAGCGCAGTTCCAAGTTGATCAAGGCTGGCACCACAATAATTCTGAACATTATTGTGGTCAACATCGATTTTTTTTATAGAGTATATTTAACTCTCCTGGTGGTTGTCTAGACTAGGTACCTTGTTGTTAGCAAAACTGACCAGATCTTGGTGGACAAGATATCTCATCAATGGAAGACTGTCCCGATCTTGATCTCATCATTGGAATACTGTCCCGATCTTGATCTCATCATCATAAGAAAATGGCAATTCCTTGATAGACGAGATATCTTCGATAGAAAAGATAAAAATTCTGAGATAACTCTTCCTGTGGTATATCTAGGCTCCTGTCTGATCAGCCTTCGTGTAGCAAAAACGACCTTAGAGCAATGCAACACTATTTCTACTAAGGTGTATCAAGGAAACGAATTTCGCCTAGAAAAATTCTAGCAGTGAAAAAAGTTCGGTAGCTTAGTTAGCAGATCAACATATCTGTTATCTTTTTCGAAATTAAAAAATGTCTTAAGGGTGAATTCGAATAGAAATCATTCGAAATCATTCTGGCGTTTTTCGGCCGCCGGAAATCGTTTCTATCAAGGACATGTTTCACTTGAGCAGTATTAAAGTGATCTAAAATAATAATTGTCAGTCATAGAAATTGGTTAAACATTTGAGAAAGTTCAATTAGAGTCAAACGTTAAAACCTAACTTCTCCCACATTTCGTATGATTGCCAAATACCTTGGGGGTTTGGCTTAGGACGATTGATTGATACTTTGGTGGATTTTGGGTTTTGTGGCGCAAATTGACCAAGCTACACCAAACGCAAACCATCAACGAGATATGAAAGAAAATCAAAGAGCATTAAAGGCTGCTTTAAGAAAACCTAACAGGACTTATAACGCAAATATGCATTTTCCTACCCGATTTAATTTGATATGCGAACTATTTAGCCTGCAATCTCCATTGGAATTCTTAGAAAATCAAGAAACGGGCATGCAGCTCTTCGATATACTGTAACTAATGCAAAATTTACAAACACAAGATACACACACACAATTTAGGGAATTACAATCAAACTTAAGTGAATTGTGTATGGTACCATGCACTCTTAAAGTTAAACAGCAATTCCCTTAGCTGTAATTTAGATTAGACTTTTCCTGAAGAGTGATACGTTACATAAAACCTATCTTGCGGCATGACTGCACTTTAATAAAGGGAATATTATCATATTTTTTAATACCAATTTCAATGGATCGTAAACCTTTGAAGTTGCCAAGTGGCATGCACGTGGCAAGACTCTGTGGTACCCCAGAGAGCCATGAGAAGAGCTGTCACATTTCCCTCGGAATGAACTGCGGAGGACGTGTCTTTCTGTAGGACGTTATGGAATCTGGAATGCTTTTCGATGTGAAGAAATCAGATAACTTCAAGTAACCAACCAGACTTCGGTATATGCGAGATTCGAGTTCGTAGCCAAGGGCTTTGGATCTACGGTTTTGTAAGAGCGAAATGACTTACTCTGTGTTCTGTTTATCACTTCCATATGTGAAAACTTTAATGCAATTTGAAGAACATTATTACAAAACCAATGAAATGTAACGTGGACTCGCGAAAGTTGTCAAACTTATGCACACGTTTATTTCAGGGATCTTGAGAATGAATTAGCCACGTGGAACAACTTAATCTTATATGGGGATCTAAAATCCTTGGATAAAAGATGCTTATATAATCCTTTTCACGTTCATCACGTCGCCATTAATCATCTGGCAATAATTCATCACATGGCTATTAATATACTCTAGAAAAAACTTTAGAGTATATCCTTGAAAAAACAATTTCCTTGTTTATTCAAAATTCATAACTTTAATTTTACCATTAATTTAGTTAAAGTTGTTCGTAGTCAAAAAAATTTCCTCTCAAAAATTATTTCAATTTTTTTCTGAGTCTTTAAAGTATCTACTCTTATTTTGTACCTTTATTTTTCTATCAATACATATAAATACAATTATTTTCGTTAATAATAATGCTATTTGTATTTAAAAACTAAGTTAATTAATCAGTTGGTAGACTATGTTCATCCGAATAAACTAAGGTATTGATTATCGTACACGTTTCATTTCTGTGCGTCAAAAAACTTTATTTTCTCTCAACTGATATTTAATCTCGTATCTTTATTGAAACTTTATTTTCCGCCATTTCTCTCCCCTTAAAAAGTTTTCAATTTTTCCAAAAGTTTTTACTTGGCTTTATTCAAACCTTTTGTATTCTGAACAAGGAAAACTAGTTCAATCAACCATTATACTGTAAATATAAAACTTGCAAACAGCTCTCTGTAAGTGGCTATGTTAATTTCATAAATACTTTCTACCACTACAAGATTCATTCCTCAATTTTGCTCGTTTAAAATATGCTCTATTTGAGCTTTGGTGTTGCAAAATATCACTACAATTCCACATGGAAGAGCTTGATGCTTTTATGAAATATCTCAGCAGTCTGATTGCTGAAGGAAATGAGAAATCTGGAATATAGAAAGCAGCGGTTATAAAAGTAAATGTGAGTGAAATCGAAACTAGTTTTAGACGTGAAAACATACCAAATCGCATTTAACTGAATGGAATAAAATTGAAGTGAGCGTTTAAAAAATTAATTGTGGTAGTAAGATTAATATCTGATCTCTGCGTACCATTAACAAGCTCTATAAGCAACTAAGACACCTTACAACATGTACCCTGTCAGGAATCGACCTTTCGATGAAATAGATGGAGGATTTGGGCGGTTGATTGGAACTTCAATTTACGTCGAACTGGAATAACACAATGTGTTAATTAAGGTATTCATCTATCATAGTTATCTTTGCACCATTATGATCTATATGGATGGATCCATTGGATGTTTTGAATCTCAATCAGAGTATTTAGTCAGGAAAAGGATTTTTTAATTGATTTTTAAGTGTTAAAATTACTGAAAATACATTTGTTTTTTTACGTTTCCTTGATTAAAAAATTGTAAAAATAATTACATCTTCTACCATCTTGATGGAGGTTCAAAACATGAAAAATAATATTAGCACTAATTTACAACTGTTCTAAACAAATTAGAATTGGAGATATCATGTTTCAAAAACATGCTACTTTTCTATTTGTATCTTAATTAGTTAATTAATTATATCTACAATCTTATTTTTCTCCCTGAAATTATTTTAAGAATACACCAAGTACCTGTAGTAAAAAAAAAAATTTATTTTCAGTCAAAATTTAAAAAAAAATCTTCTATTGTACACGTACACCTTAAGAGAATGTGGAAATTTGGTTGGATCTCGGGTTTTATAGTGTAAGTGCTATATTTGGTCATGCTGTGCCAGGCACACGACATACAACATCCAGCAATGGACATACACATATGGTCATACATAAAGAAAGTTTTACTGACACAGAGAGAAAAGCACCCAGGAAGAATACCAATCTGTGCTGCCTACAACTCGCAGAAGCATTTGTATAGAGTTCTCAGAAATATAGATCAGTCAATCTCAGAAAAATAGATCAGTCAATCTCAGAAAAATAGATCACGCAGTCTTCGTAATTGAATTAGCACATTGAATTAGGCTGATTAACTATCAAATCGCAAACTAGTGTTTTCTAGACTAGTTAATTTCAAACAATGGTGTGATCAAACCTGAGCTGGTACCCCACTCTCCTACACCACGCCAAAGTGAGGACACGGTAGATTTCACGTGCCCACCCCCACGTGCAAGACTGTTTTTGGTTGGTACTAGTGTCCTACATGAGAATTCGTGCTTTTTCCTTACCATGTGACCTTCACCGGGAAATCTTGAACCGAGTGATCGCGAAAATATGAATCTGTGCGGTTTTGGTCGAATGTTTAGAAGCTATTGGAACCTTACAATACCCAGATTCAATCTGTAGATAATTGTTCACAGATATACGTAAAATGTATTTAATTTAAATCATTTTTTCTGTTTTTTTGGATCATTGAGCTTGTTTTGCTTAACCTTCTATGTGGTTTCGATGAAATATCTCGACTATTAATTTCTGAACACTTTTGGTAATGTTGAAATCCCTCATCATCAAGATCGGTGAAATTTTGCTTGTGATGAAATGTCTTATCATCAAAATATTTTCGATTGTTTTGCGATGAGGAGATCACGATCGGATCACTTTTCCTTATGACAAGATATCTCGGAAATCAAGATCTGGTCAATTTTGCTTTGCAAAACAGCCACCACGAGGGTTAGGAATTGGTCTCCGAGCAACTTCAAAAGTGTCGATGGGTCTGCTAGCTTTGTTAAATTTGCAAACGTCAGTTCTAAAGAAAAGAAACAAAATTTATCAATTTTGGACTCGGGTCTGAAGAGTTTATAAAACATGCAGGAAAATTGCACAAATAAATACCATCCGAACACGCAAAGTTAGGCACACAAATAACATAAAGAACGCTCATAACTTCTTTAGAAGCATAATTCCAGTCATGGAAAACTCTTCTGCGAAAATTCCATACAAATCCACTGTTGCCACTCAACGCCCAGAAGAAAAGAAGGAACGCAACTCATTTGTCATAGCGTTGCCACTCGCATTCTTAAAACCAACTCTTTCAGATATTGCGCTTTAAAGTTTCCCTCGGCTGTTGCAAACACAGGCGATAAAAATGTTCGCGAGATTTCAAAGCGTTTCAACAAAGGTGTCGCAAACTAAGCATTGTTGGACAATGACAGCCGGCCGATTTTCGAACAAGCTCTTTTATTCCCCTGACAGATGACAATTTAAATATTTACAAGATAAATCAGTGTGATTTCACGTCTCCAAGAAGTGAAAGAATTCTCCAGTGACAGCTAACGAAACATATGCCGATTCAAAATGTTTTTCTTCCCTGGCAATTTTCTCTGGAGACAGGTTAAGAACAGCTTATTCTGTTTAAACGTATAAAAGTAACTTGTTTTTTAAAATCAATATTACTTATTTATTTGCCCCTATTAGAGATGTAAATTTCTTTGTAATAATATTTTGTAGAATATTCTCCAAGAGGAAAATAGAGAATTTTCTTCGAAAGGCATTAAAAAGTAAAACATATTCAATACTCAATGTATTTTTTAATCAATGAATGAATACATAGATGAAAAAAAAAACAAGATTAAAAGTTTAGAACTTCCAAGGCTATTATTTGATATAAAGAAAACATAATATTTCAGGGTTTTTTGTACTATTTTCTTCTATTTCAGCCATATTGCTCCCAATTAACTTTTGTTCTTTTTCTATATATATAACACTGCGTGGCTAGCCCGGCTATGCCCGTGTAAGTATTAATCTGGTGTAAAATTTTCCGCAGATTTAAAATCCGTTGAAGATATATTCAATTTAAAAATTATTTATTTAAAGAAAATCATATTTTTAGGTATCAATCTAAGCTGAAACTTTCCGCAGATTTAAATTCCGTTGAAATTTTTACTCTTTTTTTACGGTCTAGGAGATGGAAAAAAGAAGTATGGTTATAGTTAAAAGATTTATCGTCTGGCTAGATAAACATTTCTCCGCTCAAAATCAAAGCGGAAACGAAAAAAATAATTTTCTGAGTTTCTCCGAAGCGATGAAAAGAACATGGTAAAGTTCCAAGGTCACGTGGGGAGAAAAGTCAAGATTGGGGCTATTCTCCTTTCCTCCGGACGAAGAACCACGTATAGAATAAAACTATTAAATTCATTTAAAAGTCTTCTAGATTAAATTTTAAATTTTCGCCGCGACCCAAAAATTGCAAAAAATTTGGACTACCTGTGTGCCAAATCGCATTGCTGTAAGTGCCATAGATCGTCAGGATTTTACGGCCGCGAAACAGACAAACAGACCAACAAACACTTCCTTTTATTATAGTAGAGATGTGTATTGCAATTTTTTCGAGTTCCCTCATAGATTATGTTTATAATTTATCACTAACCAATAAAGGGTTTAATGAGAGCACTGCACAAATATATACATAAATGTTAGAGTTTGTGTAGCCCATATCTCTAGAATTCAGTGGCAGCAGCTACTGTACTTTAAATTAATTAGGCTCTATTAATTTTAAGATTTTTAAATGATGAGTTCACGTTTGTGTTATGTGGCAGTTTAGAGAGTGCGTTGCCAGATTATTTGTTGATCACGACTACTGACTGTGTTTCTAAATTACGAGCTGTTGTCCTCGGATCGTTTCCTTTCGAGGTTGATCCCATACCGTTGTCAATACCAATGACCATTGTTCTGATCCATCGTGACGTTAGTTCAACTACGTACATTAAATGGCGAGTACAAGGAGTAGATGAATGAGGTTTAACTTTTAGGTCCACAACTACTTTTAACTAAACAAATCACAGGCTCTTCTATGCATAAAATATAGTTTGATTTATATTAAATAATTTAACTGCATTCTAATAAATAATATCAATTTAACTATCAAAAGTTGCAAAACTTAAACGAAAAGGGAGCTAAAGAAGCAATATCGTAAATGGACAGTACACTATATGGACAAAAAGTATTTGGGCAGTGCCTGTTTCTCATAAGAAGTGCTTTATTCTTCTATTTAGTAACGGGTAGGCCCTCTTTTTTTTCTTGTATTGCAGCTGCAACACGTCGAGGCATACTTTCCACAAGTTCTCTGTAAATCTGGGAAATAATAGCTCTCCGTGCCTCTTGCAAGGCTGTGAGAAGATATTATTGTGAAGATGGGGGTGCGTGGTGGTAAGATGGGGGTGCGTGTAGTGTCGTACTCGTCGCTACAGTTTGTCCCACAAGTTCTCGAGCGGATGGAGATCGGGACTGAACAGGCCAGTCGATCAAATTCATCCCATTTTCAGAAAACCAGTTCAGCCCACGTTTTGCAGCATGACCATGGAGCCTCATCCTGTTGGAAGAAACAACCATCATCGCTGTAGTATTGCCATAGTTTAGGCAAGTCCGAATGATCCAGAACATCAAGGTACACGTCAGCGTTAGTGGTACCAGGTATATAAAGCAACGGGCAATGTCATAACCAGGAAAAACAACCCCAAATATTTTGTCCATATAGTGTATGTCTTCTGAAGTTTTTAGCGATTTTTAGATTTCTATTTCACTTTTTTCTAAATCAAACTATCATCCCAAAAATATTCTTAATTTTTTAAGACGGCAATCTTTGCTTAAATCCGGGTAGTCTAAAATGTAATCTGAATCAACACGCCTCTGTTTATCCCAACAATGATCTAAAATAATTACATTGGTTTCGCACACTAACACAGTTAGTGTTATGGAAAATACTCTGAGCAGTAAAGTATTGGTGATTTTTCTACATTATATATAATTTAAACACCTAATATCGTGGAACACGAGTTATCATAGCGTTCCCAGGCATCCACCGGGGCTCAGTTTCAAAACCTTTAACAGTTAAACTACAGCTTGAAATGATGTGGTCTAGACTGTTCAATACAGATGCGTATGATCTAACAAAGCTCTTAGTCCTCAAATGAAAACGAAAAAAAATAGTTAAAGTCAGAAAAATTTTGTAAGAAAAATGTAATTTTTTTATTTAGAATGGAGATTATTTTATCGTTGCACTGCCCGTAAAAGAGAGATTAAATTTCAACAAATAAATTATTTTTAACTTTTCGTTTTTCTTAGAACTAGCTTATTAAAGTTAAATTCCTTTCAATGAAAATAATTTATAAACATAGTTTAAAATGTCTGCTATAAAAATTTCAAAAACAGTTTTTATAATATATAGTCTGCAGTAGAGATGTCAACTCTCAGAAAATAACCAGTTTTCGGTAAACCGGTTTTTTTTCGCCCGGTTATAACTGCCCCGGTTTAACCGAGTAAAAAAAAACGGTTTTTAAAATAAACGAGAAAAAAAAATAACCGATTTTTAAAAGCTTTAAGGCGTTTCTATTTAGTTGCATATATAAAAAATGCTAAATGTCGTTAACTGTTTTTATTTATCACATCACAACTGTTACAAAAATTCACATTAATTCTAAAATAAACCCAAGACTTAATTGTTTCAAAATGAAGGTACACAAACTAATAAAATAATTAAAACATTAGTTACCTTGTTAATATTGTTTTATCTATTCAACCTAATACTTTTTACTTACTCTGCTCATAAGTACTCGCTCAGTTATATGCTGGTTAGTTAATCGACTTCTGTCATCCGAAACCACAGAATTCAGAGCAGATACTAACCTTTCAGATAGCACTGAAATTCCAGCAACTGTCAAATACTTAAAAGCTAGCAATGCTAATGCAGGCGAACATGTCTTTCTTCGACCCCAGAACCCAAGTGGACTACTATTCCTTAACAGAGGCTGCTGCAGATATAGTTTGAGATCACTGGGAAAGTAAGCATCTGCACCCTGCGATTTTGGAAAAATGGATTTTATCAAATTTTTGTCATGTGTTGCCCAAAGAGGGCTTGGGTTAATTGAACCGGAACTCTCTGGTATTGCTGAAGAAGGCGAATTTTTTCCTAATTGTTTCAGGCAGTGCGTTAATTCTTTGCTGACTTGGGAAACTGCTTGACTAGCAATTGTGGAAGACATATAAAGAATTTTGAATCTGAGGTCGGAAAGAGACGCTTTGAACAGAAGAGGGTTGTATAAAAGAAGTTTTGAACGAGAGGTAAAACTTTGCGACAACTTTGTTAATAACGTACTTTAGATCATCGCACACCCGTTTGTTTATACCTCAACCCACATAGACTAAACAATGCAAAGTCAGAGAATGAGAACTAGTTATGTCACGGGAGTGGTTGAAAAGGGATATAAACTACTAGGGGGCCTGCCCCCTGCTCGCTAACGCTCGCCAACCCCCGGAGGATTGCTTCACAATCCTCATTGGTTCGCTGCGCGAACCTATGCTCGCTTCGCTCGCCTCAATGAAGACATGTGTCCTAGCATAAGGTATTGTTTACAAAATATGTTACCAAAAAAAATGTTTTTCAAATCTAAATTTGCTGTATTACAGAAAAAATATATACAGTATCTCTAAAATCAGAATTCAAATGAAAACTTTGTGCAAATTTTGACTCGAAATGTGAGCGTTGCTTTGGAAATTGAATACCCAGCATGTTGTCTGTGTGTACATTTTCCCAGCACTCAAACGACCCACACTTTTTCATTGAGTTTGTTGCCGAAAGTTGTAGTGCAAGCGTCTTGTTGAACTATAATTGTTGGCCCTGAAAAGGACCGTTTTTTAAATGGCCCTGAAAAGATCCTCCGCTTTCTTTGATTTCTATTAAAAACTAACTGCAACAGCTTATTAAAATTTCCTTTTTTTTTCCAATAAAATTTCATCCGATAACGCTATAAATTCAATCGATGCGCGAGACTTAGCGATAAACAAACAATCGTACAGTGTTGCCAAAACGCGATTACAAATAACGTCTTTTTTGCGTGCCACGTAAGAGAATTATATATATAGATGTAGATCTCTTGAAAAATCAGTTATGAAAAAAGAACCATTTGCATACCATGAACACAAGCCACAAATATAATTTTCAGAGTCGAATTTTTTTTTGGTTATTAGTTTCTAAAATAATAACCGTAGTTATAACCGTTCCAATAAAACACAAAAAAAACCGGTTAACCAAAACAAAAAACCGACTTATCGGTTTAACCGGACGGTTATTGACATTCCTAGTATGGAGTTTGAATGCAATAAAAGGATTCTTATCCAAAATGTCTGCTTTTCAGAACCGTTGATTCACCATACGTATTTAACCTGTCTTCTGAAACAATCGAGTGTCTGAGTTTTATCCCGTCAGACATGAGATAACCAGCTAAAATTTATGGATTATAAGTTATGCTAATTTGCTATTTAGAAAATATGCATACATTTGATCATAGATTCGATATAAGATTTCTGAAACAGGAAAATTATCTTTTTCGGAATTAATTACTCAGGGTTACAAACATCATCAGTTTAAAGTTTAACGTTTGTACTAATTGTAATGCATTTTTATTAACCCTATAAAGGGGTTAACACGTATAATTCCACCTTGCAGCTTGAAAACTACCGTGCATGACCTCTAACCAATTTTGACTTTCTGAGACAATATAATATTTCCGAAGGATTCTATTCTAAGGTAGGTATTTAATTAACGTAACACTAGAGAAACACAACGGGCGATTGGCTGTGATCCGGGATCAAACCCGAAGGGAAGGGATCCAAGGACATCGCCATTTAATTTTGAACCACCGTCAGAGGACGAGGTCAGCACCAGAGCTGGTACTGCATTCAAACTTTCACACCAAGCCAACGTGAGGACATTTGAAGCCACGACAGATTTAATGTGCTCCAGCCCCTTTTGTACACGACGGTCTTTGTTAAGATTCAAACTCGCAATCCTCTTTCAACCAACACAACACAAACAATGAAAGATAACATTCATGTTTTTTGGTCGCCTTTTTATAAGTCATTGTGAATCTATATGGCATTTCCACTTAATAGGTCTGCACCATCCCGCGCTAGCAACCTTCGAGTTGTAGATGGCGCTGGTACGATTCCTGTCAAATGTATTCCTTCCTGGGTGCATTTCTCTCTTCTGGGTCATACTAGTAGTAAACTCTTTAAAACTTATCAAAATACCTGACCAATCTAATAATTTTGAGAAAACGTTCCTTCTCTGAGAACTTCGATGTAATTTAAGAAAACTTCCTTTCCAATTCACATTGAGCAAAATTGTTTGTAATTTTATTCTTCGACGTCAACCGCTTTTGTTCTTTTTTCTCTTGTTCTCTTGTTCTATGTTCTCTTTTGTCCTGCGCTACTTTCCTTTAGCCCTTCAAGTGGTTTCGACGAGTTATCTCGTCGAAGATCTGATCAATTTCGCAAGACAGAACTTCCCTGTTACTCCAAGAAAGATTAGAGATCAAAGTAGGAAAAACAAATTATATCCCTTTCCTAGAATTGGTGACTGACATCTTTTTGCATCAGAGGATGACCAACAGGATGCTTTTTCAACGGGAACAAAAACCACCACGGGGAATAATAATACGTTTGCTCAAAGATTTCTCTATTTACCTTTATATTTATAATACTAGACACAGTATGACATAAATTGAATTCTAAAGTACGAATGAGAAATAAGTAATTGAGCGAAATTAGTATCCCCATATGTGAAATTAGCGTCGCACATATAGCAGCTAGTAATCACTAGTTAATCTACCTGGTGGTTGTATTTGCGAGGTATCTCGTCATCTATATACCTACTATATGTGCGTGTGTATATTCTCAAATAAAATCTGCACAGTGTGACCAATCCACACCAAAATTGGTACACGTATACTTTAGACTGCAGAAAACATAGGCTATTTCTTTCCTGTCTTCATACCAATCTGTTGCCATCAAAATTGGCACACAGGTAGTCCTAAATGTGCCCCTCCAAGCCCCAATTTTAAAATCTAAAGTTTGCTTTTCTGCAATAAATGGACATGGACAAGGAAACACGTTCTACAGAGTTTGTGTATTTGAGTTAACACAGGAAAATGTCGCGATCACATTTTAGCTGTCGCGGTTGGAAACACGTTCTACAGGGTTTGTGTATTTGAGTTAACGCAGGGAAATGTCGCGGTCATGTTTTAGCTGTCGCGGTCATATTTGAAACCCGAGCAGCGCCGGGTTATTCAGATAGTATTATACAGGGTGTCCATAAAAGAATGTCCCAGTTTCAATGGTATTTTATAACAGTTTAATTTAGACTATTTACAACAAATCATAGATCAAATTGAAGGTAAACTAACCTATTTTTTTTATGTTCAATATGTGCACCTTTTGTTATACAGTACACATCCAACCTAAAGTCCAAATCTTCCCACACTTTGATTAAAAAGTACGGAGCAATAGCCTCTTCAATTCTGTGTCTCAACTGTGGCAAATCATTTGGTAGCGGCAGAATGTAGACTCGATCTTTTATAAATTCCCCAAAGAAAAAATCGCATGGCGTTATGTCAGGTGAATGTGGAGGTCAACGAAAAAAGCTCTGTCGCCTCGACCATTACGACCAATCCAACAGTCAGGGACTTCGACGTTCAATCACTCTCGTACAAAGAGATTCCAATGGGGTGGGGTTCCATCCTGTTGCCAAATAAAGCATACAGGTACACCCTCTATTAACTGGGGAAAGAGCCATTCTTTCAACATATCCAGATAAGCCACCCCTGTTACGGTAAGAATTTAACTTTAGGTTGGATGTGTATCGTATAACTAAAGGTGCACGTATTTGTTAGAAAAACTAGGTTAGTTTACCTTCAATTTGATGTATGATTTGTTGTGAATAGTCTAAATTAAACTGCTATAATATACAATTGAAACTGGGGAATTCTTTTATGAACACCCTGTATAAACTGAGCAGATCTTCATAGAAGAGGTATCTCGTCAGTAAAACACGCTGTCTAGATCTTGATTTTATCATCATAACAGCAAAAATAACATTAAGATCTTTATGACTAGATACCCCAACATTTGTAAAATTGGTCAGATTTTGATGGACGAGATATCTTGTCGAAACCACTTCGAGCTTTAAAACTGTCTGAATAAAAATGACAACTTCCCCGTCATCAGACATTATCGAGTTTTATCTCAACCATTTCGATTCCGTCTTAAATCTCTTCCGGTTGAAAAATGGTGGTAAAAAATGCCTGCATAGCTTGTCTGGACTTGATGAACACACGCCTATAAGTCACATCTAATTAGCTTAATTAAACAGAACACCTCGTCGACGCTAGGGAGTGAAACTCAATTTATTCCGATAAACCAGAATTTAAAACGAAAAAACACGGACGAAAAAAAATGGGAACTCCGCCTGTAGGAGATCATTAATTCTTACTAAATCTAAGCAAGCTTCACGAAAACATCTAACGCAGCACTAGTGACTTTTTCCTTTCGTTCTCCTCTCTATATTCCCCCGCTTTTTGTTCTATTTGCTCATGAAAACCGAAAGAGAAAGGGGAAAACAGCAAAGAAATTTCTGACTCAACACAATAGCGGTGATCAGAGGAATTTATCTGTTCTGTGTTAGTTGTCATTGATTGGATGGCAACGGAAGACAAACGACCGCCTACAGCGCCATCTGTTAGACAAAGAAGCTATCGTCGCCTTCAATTCGGCAAACGCGCTGGAAAAAAAGAAGATACAAGAACTAAAACTCGTTTCACTATTGGAGGACTCTCAGCGCTATATCTTTGTCCAAATAGCCAATTGGGGAAGGCCCGTGGAATTCCAAGCTTTTGTAGTAGGATTTTTTTTAGAAGGTGGCTTTTTGTTTTATTTTTTATTCACTTCTATCCCTTACTCGAAGAATAAATGGTATGGGCATTTAACAGAGAGGAATTTCTGGTATCTTGCTGGCAATTTCTGTTTTCCCCCTTCCTTTAAATATGCGAAACTTAGAAACGTACTGCTAGCTTAGGATGTCTTGTGTGAGCATTTTTAAAGCTGTCTTCCTTAAATACATGCTTTTGTGCGGTGCCAAAATTATAAATTTTACTTTTTTCGGAATCCGTGCCCAGTAGAGTGCTTTGAAACGATTAGAGTCGGTTTTTACGTTAAGCACAAAACAGAGGACTAAAATTTACGAAACAAAAAGGCCGTTTATGCATATTGATCTAGGAATAGGTTAGGGTGGTTATAGTCACTCTATGTTATTTTCTTTGCTACACGAATAGATCTATAGAATCAGGCGTGATTCAAATAATAGTATTACTTATGAAAGCAGATACGTCTTTTGTAAATTATCTTTTACATGTTGACGAGTATTTCATGTTGTGAAACAAATAATAGATGCTTTATTATAGACTATTTCGCTTGTTCTTAACCATTTGAAGGGTTTACATGCATGTATCCCATCTCCAGCCTGCAGACTTTCCTACATGGCTTATAACCAGTTGTGAATAATAGAATTTTTCCAAGGATACTATCAACCCACAGGTGCAATTGTTTCGTCTTTAACCCTTCTTTGCATAATGGTGGAAATTTCCATCATAACATTGAATGCCCAAAAATTATATAAAAGAACAAGTTCACTTTAAGTTGTACGTGTCTGGATACCTTTTTAATGTCCATTGCATAAAAAAAAACATAGCTGTCAAAAATAAGCAAGTGTCACTATCAGTAAAACGAGCTTGAAGTTGTCATTCCGCTGTTTGTTGTAGCTGCAATAAACGTATGATTTCGTTTTTAATTTTGTTTTATTATATTTGAGTTTCTATTGCTAAAAAAGTGAAAATGAGTGGAGGAAAGGTTTGTGACATGTGTTTCTGTTATTTCTAGAGCAATTTCTGAAAAATTTTGCGTTTAATTTAAAAAATACCACATGATATCATCCTATTGTTTTTTGCTAAATTTATACCATAAATATATACTAAGATTTTTTTTAAACATTTTTTCTTTAATTTTGAACATGAATTATATCACCTTGATATATTTCATCAATAAAGAAAAAATCATGAAAAGAAGGGTTAAGAATGGTAGTAGCAATATCATACTTCTCGGAAATTTTGTTAAGCTTGTACTTGAGCACACACACAGATATCTCTACTATTATAAAAGAAACTGTTTCTATGTCTGTCTTTTTCTCTGTAATCAGTGTCCTGACGAATCTATGGCACTTACAATAATGAAATTTAGCACAGAGAAAGTCCGAATTTTTTGCGATTTTTGTGTAGCACCCGAATTTTAAAATTCAATCTAGAACATTTTTTAATTAATTTATTAGTTTTTCACCTTTTGTCCTTCTTTCTGGACTGGGACGCCATGCTACCTCGAATGAAATAAAAGCGGATTTTGCGATTTTCAACCGCTGACGTCACAAGCGTATTAGATAAGGATATTTATAATATCTGTCCCAAACTACTAGAACCTGAATTAAACTGTTAAAATACCCCGTAATAGGGCTTTATAACATTACTTCACATTTGCATTAAGATTCAACTATATCGTATCAACAATTTATGCTGAAAATCTGGTGTATCTTAGGCCCGGTGCACACATCCGGTTTTTCAACGTGTGGCGCCACTGCGGCACCGAAGCCCAACTATGCTCACATAACCGTGAAATGAAGCACGAACTCATTTCGCGCCATTTGCGATAATATTCTATCGAAGATATTATTATTTCGCTTACTTGGAGTAAAAAAAAGTATATTTTGAAACAAAATAGACGTTACTGGATACAACCTTTTGATAATTATTATTTATAGTCCATTTGTTTATGAAAACAAGGTACTTCAGAACGGAGACTCATGTGCGGCGACCGTGCGGCGCCGTGGAGAACTGCGGTACAAATTGCACGCAAGTTCGACGTACGTCGCCCCAGCGGCGCTTGAGGCATGTGTGCACTGCTCCATTGGATCTAATGTATCTCAAACCGCACTTGCGTTGTGGCAACGGCGCCGCATGTTGGAACACCGGATGTGTGCACCGGGCCTTATCATTCTTGGTCAGGGCTTTAAAAAATTTGCTCTAAAACCTACACGAATTAAGATTTGGACTCATAAATTCACGCGGTGTTTACCTACACATTTAAGAACGCCTGAAATTGAGATATTAAATTCAAAGACCGGATCAAATAGATCAACTTCACAGGGACTAACTATTTCACATTCTAATGAAGAGGACCAACGCTAAATACATCCAAAGCTACTGAGGAATAGGTAAGGGAATATCAGAGAAGAATGCAGGAAAATGCACGTACATTAAAACCTGACGTACGAGTACGAGAAATGTACGAGTTTAGAAACTATACCCGATATCTCTGACAGAGAGACTTTCAATCAAACACTTTGAAACCCTCACCCCGATTTCACAGGCACTCCACTGAAATGGACCGATCAAAAATATATCCGCAACAGCAGCTGCACAGGTAAAGGCCGCGTCTCCCGATTTCTCGAGGAAAAGACCGGAGCCGGACTTCCATTCGGGATTAAAAGTCCCGGAAAAGTGCAGGGGGTGCATTAGTCGAGCAACGCTTGGCCTGCGGTCACTCATGTGGAAGCAGGGACCAGCGGACCGAAGTTGTCGCTGTCAGGATAAGCCCTGATAAATGATAACGGGTCAGAAAGCTTGCGATTGCGACTTGTACAGATTAATGTCCGCCGACTCACACGCTCTTCTTTCACTCGTGAGGGCCCCGTTCGTCTGGACATGCTTGGCTTTCGTGACCTATGAAGTGGGCGATAGTTGCTTATGTATCTAATTCATAATCATTTATCATTCAACTACACAGATAGTGGGCATGGCTATAAAGTATAATCGGTTATTTATTGTCTTCTGTTGACCCTCGTGTTGATTGTCTTTACAAGGTTGCTCTTCATACGTAAAAGTGACCAGATCTTGATGGACGAGATATCTCGTCATTATCAAAACTTATCAGATGTTGATGGACGATATATTTTGTATTTAGCAAAATTGATCAGATATTGATGAACGAGATATCTCGTCATGACCAAAATTTATCAAATGTTGATGGACGATATAACTTGCATTTAGCAAAACTGATCAGATATTGATGGACGAGATATCTCGTCATTACCAAAATTTATCAGATGTTTATGGACGATATATCTTGCATTGAGCAAAATTGACCAGATCTTCATGGACGAGCTATATCGTCATTACCAAAACTTATCAGATGTTGATGGACGATACATCTTGCATTGAGCAAAATTGACCAGATCTTCATGGACGAGCTATCTCGTCATTACGAAAACTTATCAGATGTTGATGGACGATATATCTTGCATTGATCAAAATTGATCAGATATTGATTGACGAGATATCTCGTCAAAACCATTTGGTGTTTTCAATACCGTGAAGTAAATTGAAATACCCATAAGTAGGCTGATTGATAAGTATAGATAAGAGCAACCTTCTTTTAACCTGGCCAAACTTGAACCAATTTCATTCTATCGGGCTGTTTGGAAAGTAATTTTCTTTTTTTCCCAACAGAGGCCTTAAGCCGCAATGTCATTATATATTTTGACAGTTGATATAGCAAGGCTTGTTTTAAAAGTTTGTTTCGTTCTGCGCAATAGTTTTTGTTTGGTGCCGTATCAAATATGGAAAGTTGTAAGCAGCATTTTCGGCATATTTTACTTTTTTTACCATCCGAAAAGGTAAAAATGCTGTTCAAGCAAGAAAAAACATTCGATGTGTATGGTGAAGATGTATTAACAGAACGCCAATGCGAAAATTGGTTTGCAAAATTTCGTTCCGGCAATTTCGATGTTGAAGATGCACCACGTTCTGCAAGGCCAGTTGAAGCTGATGAAGGCAAAATAAAGACATTGATTATTAAGGTTTGGCGACGGTCAGGATCATTATCAAAGGGAAAGATCCGAGGACAACACCACGTAATTTTGAACTATGGTTAAATGACTAGGTCATATACCTGAGCTGGCACACAACTCTCCGAATTTCCACACTACGTCAACGTGAGAACCATTGAGGCCACAACAGATTTAACGTGCACCAGCACCCTTGACTGTCTTTGGTTGGATTCGAACTCGCAACACTCCAGTTGCTAATTCGTTACTCTTCATACCGGATTACAGCAGCTCTAATGGATTTAGAAGTCTATGGGAATGGTAGGTAATTTTAATTAACGTCGTACTAGAGCAACACAACGGGTTATATACGACGGTCCGGGATCAGTCCCTTAAGGGAAAGATCCAACGACAACACCTTGTAATTTTGAACCACAGTCAGATGACGAAGCAACATCTGAGCTGGTACCCCACTCTCCAAACTTCCACACCAACCCAACGTGAGGACTTTCGGCCACGACAGATTTAAGGTGCACCAGCCGCCTCTACACCATACGCTTACAAACATCCATGTCCGGACCCGGATTCGAACCAGGAACCTTCCGATCTAGAGGCTAACACCTTAACCACTATACCGGTTGGTCGGCTTAGACGTTTATGAAACATGCACTAACTAAATATTATTCCCTGATTTACTTCGCCTATTATAAAAAAAACAGTTTAGGAAAGACTAACAAAATATGATTCCAAGTTTTAACTACGTAAGACCACACATATATCTGATCTCGAATTGAGATTCACAAAAAAAATATGTTATTTTCAATCAGTATGTGCATTTTAGAAATGCAGAAAAATTTGGCGACAGTACCAACGAACTGCCGAAAAACGCTTGGAGACATCACCTCAAATCGTCTACTTTTCATCGAGGATTCAAAAGCAATCATCTTCAAAGATTTTGGATCTAAAACTTTCGATGGGGGAAATTATTTTTGAAATACAACTTTCATGTGGTGAAATCAAAATATGTTTTGGTCGTAGCAGAAATGTTTCTATTTTTGATGTAACCCTATTATTGTACCATTGTACATCTTTTGGTACAAACAAAATATGATCTGACCATTTTCAATTTTATGTGGTGTTAAAATGTTACGATCAATGTACAATCGGATCCTTCTTTTGGCAGAAACACAATATGTTGTGACTAGACGAGACATACCCTTCAACTAGTTACGACGAGATATCTCGTCTATAAAGACATGACTAATTTGGCTAATGACATAATCTCGTTATCAAGGTACTGTATGATGACGAGATAGCGATCCTCCGGAACAAACTGCAGGAGGATCAAACCTGCCGGGTTTTTCAGTTGTGATCATTTCTTGTTCTTTTTTGTATCTATATATATAATTCTCTTACGTGGCACGCAAAAAAGACGTTATTTGTTATCGCGTTTTGGCAACACTGCCATTTGTTTGTTTACTACGAAGCCTCGCACCTCAATAGAATTTATAGCGTCATCGGATGAAATTTTATTGAAATATATAAATATTAGTCGAGCTGTTTTGTAGCTTATATACAAACAACATGCTGGTTATTCGATTTCCAAAGCGGCGCTCACATTTCGCGTCCAAATTTGCTCAAAGTTTTCATTTGAATTCTAAATTGCTCGAGTTCTGATTCCAGAGGTACTGCATAACTTTTCTGCATTAGTACATATTTATATTTGAAAAATATTTTTTGTAGAATCATATTTTGTAAACAATCTCTTCTGATAGGTAATGGTAATGGTAATTTTAGTTAAGGGATCCGCCTACCGTCGACAACTTTTTTTTTTTAATTGTTTTAGCTTTTTGCTTTTTATGTTTTTATATAGTTAAAAAACAGATGTAAAACAAAGAAATGGTACCAAAAAAAATTATTCTTTGTTGCCATTTGAAAAAATTGATTATTCAAGGTAAATTTTAATAAAATTTTATGGAAACGGTTATAGAGCTGTAGAAAAAAAATAATATCTTAAAATCAATTTCCTTTGTTTACAACATAAATGTAACCACAATCTTCAAAATGGACTAAAATCTAAGAAATATTTTGTAAACATAAGAAGATATGCCATGTAACGCACATATTCATGAAAAATTTCAAAATTTGTAGCAGATTATTCACAAAAGCAGCTATAAATCAAAGAATATACTATATTATTTAAAAATTTTAGTTGATATCATAGTTAATAGTATTTAAAATGCATGTACAAAATTTCTAGTAAAAATATTAAAAATTGTGGAAGTTATTGAAAAAACGGTGGTAACTATTTTGTAAAATTATCATTTGCGGGAAAATGCATTTAAAGTTTTTGCTAAAAAAGAAATTATATTTTTACAAAGTAATATACAGGGTAATTACATAGGTATCCTTATACACGGTTAAAAGTAGCTCGGGTAATTTCTGCCATTGTGATATAATATCCCATTGTGATATATATATATATCTATATATATAAAACACTAACGTACGTGGACCCGAAATAGACGTTATTTGTGTATCGTCGAATGGCAACAATCAACGTAAATAAAATAACCCAGATATTTTGAATTCTTGCTGTTTTTAAATAGCCGAGGTCAATTTCTATGCAAAGTAAGGAATTAAATTGTAAAAATTTATGTTTGAACTGACTTCTTATTTCTTCCTTTGATGTAAAAGTAATTTAAACGTAATTTTGCTACCCGGTATCTGGCCACTTCAGAATTAATGTTTGCTTTTTTAATTTGATTTAGAATTCCGTGTTTGCGTATTTGAGTTGACTGCGAGATGTTGTGGACATATTTGAGGATTCCCAAGTATTATAAATATGTATTTATTTTTGTTAATAAATTATTATTGTCTTTGTCAATATCGTTGAAAAGTCTTTTGTCGCATTATTCTATTTTACAATATATTCAGGAAATCGAAATTCAACACGTTTGAATAGATACGTACGTATTTTTTTTTCTTCGGAATTTTGCATTTTTTCAAGGATAGGAATTTTATTTTTGTTTGCATTATGTGTTCTGGTATATTACCTATTGTAGAAATCTTATTTAGGAGTTAGATTTTAATGATATGTCTATTTCCTGCAAACTATCACTAGACATGTATAATTTTGTAGCGGTATAATGTATATTTCGACCAACTTTCCTTAAATATTTGATTGAATACGCTCGCAATGATTTGAAGAATTGTTTCATAAAAATAAATAAAATATACAAATCAAAACATGCTTGATTACGGTGCGTAAAAAAGTTTAAAAAAAGCACTATTACACACCGCCGAGCGCTAGCCGGCGCAGCCCGGCTAGTTGTGATATACAGAAGAATGAAACTCGATTTTTCCTTTAACGTCCGGTTTCGAATTGACACTTCCGGTTTTATTCGACTGCTATCACTTTGCGTTTAAATAACGATATCTTTGGTTCTAAATGTCGTATAATTAAAAATGAAACAGTTTCGGAAACGTTAAAATGCAGGCAATAATAGTACGTAATAAAAAGAAATTAGAAATTTCGTCGAAATTCGCTATTTTAAGGTAGGCGGACCTCTTAACGTCGTACTAGAGCAACACAACGGGCTATTGACGACGGTCCGGGATCAGTCCCTTAAGGCAGTGGTC
Source organism: Metellina segmentata (assembly GCA_947359465.1). Taxonomy (NCBI): domain Eukaryota; kingdom Metazoa; phylum Arthropoda; class Arachnida; order Araneae; family Tetragnathidae; genus Metellina; species Metellina segmentata. The sequence goes on along the minus strand of OX375877.1, from coordinate 30,589,701 downwards.
CCCAACCCCCGGGCCGCGGACCGGTACCGGTCCGTGGATCAAATGGTACCGGGCCGTCCAAGAAATATTAAATTATTTCCATTTTATTTACTTTGGTGTATTTATCTCGGGTTTGTGCGGTTCTAATCTATGAAATATCCACTCAAATTAGGAGGCGATAAATCAGAACTTGAAATTTGTTCTGTTACTAGAGCTTCAATTATGAATTCTGAATTCTGTATGTCTCTATTTTCTAATTTTGACAAATGTGACAGCTGTTTTCAAGTTGGCAGACAAAGTAGCTGCATTTAAATCCAAACTGAAGTTGTGGGGACAGCGCGTGAACAGAGGCATTTAGGACATGTTTCAGACATTAGCGGGGATTTTAGGCGAGACTGAGCTTAAACATTCATTCTCCTAGTTGGTGCACGATTACTTGTCTTTGCTTTTAAAAGAGTTCGAGCTCTTCGTGGTTTTTTTGTGGCTGGGAAACTATTTTATTGATTTAGCGTTCTAGTGAGTTAAAATGTTAAAGCACATTATATTCATTTTTTGGTGTAACTGTATTTTATTTTGAAGGCATGTTTAAATCCAATTAAATTAAAATTGTTAAATCAAAACAATCTAAAATATAAACAATCAACGTATCTCCCCCCCCCCAGCGGGCCGCGTTAAAATTATCAAACGTTGATCCGGTCCGCGGCGATAAAAAGGTTGGGGAGCACTGCCTTAAGGGAAAGATCCGAGGACAACACCTCGTAATTTTGAACCACGGTCAGATGACGAAGCAACACCTGAACTGGCACCCCACTCTCCAAACTTCCACGCCAACCCAACGTGAGGACTTTCGGCCACGACAGATTTAAGGTGCACCAGCCGCCTCTACACCATACGTTTACAAACATCCATGCCCGGACCCGAACCAGGAACCTTCCGATCTAGAGGCTAACACCTTAACCACTATACCGGTTGGTCGGCCCTCCTTCTGATAGGACATATGTCTTCATTAATGCGAGCGAAGAGAATAAGGTTCGTGCAGCGAACCAATTAGGATTCCAAAGCAATTCTCCGGGGATTGGCAAGCGTCAGCGAGCAGGGAGAGGGCCCCCTAGTATTTATTAAATCTTTTAGCGTCGATATAGAGAAACTAAGCAGTGTTTCGATTGATTCTTTATTGCTTTCGTAATTCTGGAAAATTTGCTTTTAAGAACCAATCAAAATTAAGTAGCATCCGTTGTTGAATGTCTCAGCTTCAATTGCGAACTGATTATTTTCGAAACAAAACGTGTCAAGTGACCAAAACTAGAGAGTTGAAAAGCGATAAACCTAACACAACTTTCCATTCGTAAGTGACGCCAGTTGAAAATTGATTGACTTTTAAGATCAATCAATTTGAGTGTCCACGCAGTGAGTTAAAATAAACTATCACCTTCTATTAGACTGATATAAACTTAAGTTAATAAGAGTTATACCATGACGAAGTCTTTAAAAATCCAAACTTGAATTTCTGCGCTCAGATGGCCAAAATGCTATACGTCACTTTTCTCAAAAAATTGAGTAAGTCCCATTCTGGAGTCTGGTTTGTTAATGTCTAGAAGGTAAGAAAATGTCGTGAGTCTTTCTCTTTCATTTATGAGAAAACAAAGGTGTAAAAATGTAATATAAGTCAAAAACCACAGAACCACATGTTGAATCTTGAACCTTAAAATTGCTGTCACGAAAGCTTAAAAGAATGACTTATTTAACCCTCTGAACACAGATTTATTCGAAAGATAACAAATGAATTAAAATTAAAATTAAAATATTACAATCGATGCACAGTTACTTTATAACATTGGAAAGTAAATCTAATAACTTGATAAAGAGAGATCAAGTAAGCGGGAACGTGATCAAACAAGCAAAAGCGTGAACTAAACAAGCGAAAGCGTGAATTAAACAAGCCAAAGCGTGAATTAAACAAGCGAAAACGTGAATTAAACACGCGAGAGAGGGAATTAAAGCGGGATTACGGGTACAACCAATACCTCCTAGAGATAAGATCTTATCTCTAGGAGGTATTGGTACAACAGATTGCAACCGCTTTTAGAATAGTATGAAAGTCACGTGACAAGATTTGCACAACCGTGACAAGATTTGCACAACCGTGACAAGATTTACATAAAGTACGAATCATCAAATATGTTGGCTTAGTAAAATTCAGAAAAGAAAGGTTTTCCAAACAAAAATCTCTGTTCTGCACCCCTTAAATTCACTCATAGCTGCCATTGATACGATCAATAGCCGGACTTCGTAGTTCATTTCCCGCTTGAGCCAGACCGTCCCGTTCATAATCAAAACCCAGCCCCAAGACAAGGCTAGAGCAGAAGGCGACTGCCTTGTCAAAGCAATTCGCCTCCCGACTCAAACCCTGTCATTTCCAATATCTCCCCAAAGCCGCCTTTAAGAGGTCCAACAACTCATGCCCACTTGAGCAAAAAAAGAATCTCCGAATCGGGAAATCGGCTGGGGTGTCAAAGTTATCCCTAATCTCTAATATGACGAAAATAAGCCCTCGGGGGGGGTATGACCCTGCTCTGGAAAAAAAAAGGTGTCCCCGGATTTTTTTTCCCTTTCCCGGAACAGGCATTTGCTTTTAGGAGTTTTTCTGTCCTGGATTGGGGTGTTGCTGGAGTAGTGACCTCTTCCGTCCATCTGGACACAACCCACAGGAGACGGTGTCTGCAGCTGAGTGTGCACTCTGGTGGGTGTGGCACGTTACTGGGGTGGACCGAATAGTTGAGATTCTTCGTGGTGGGAGACAAATACAAAGGCGATGTATGTAGCATATTTCTGTGCTCAGATGGCATAATGTTATGTCATTATTTTTAATTTTTCGTGACAGCATTTTAAGATTCAAGATTCAGCTTGTGGTTTTTGACTTATTACAATTTTCAACCTTTGTTTTCTCACAAACTGAAAGAGAAAGACTTAGACTTTTTGCATCCTTCTAAACATTAACCCTTCTTTGCATGATTTTTTCTTTATTGGTGAAATAAATCAAGGTGATATAATTCATGTTCAAAATTAAAGGAAAAATGGTTAAAAAAAATCTTAGTATATATTTATAGTATAAATTTAGCAAAAAACAATAGGATGGTATCATGTGGTATTTTTTAAATTAAACGCAAACTTTTTCAGAAATTGCTCTAAAAATAACACAGAAACACATGTTACAAACCTTTCTTCCACTCATTTTCACTTTTTAGCAATAGAAACTCAAATATAATAAAACAAAATTAGAAACGAAATCATACGTTTATTGCAACTACAACAAACAGCGGAATGACAACTTCAAGCTCGTTTTACTGATAGTGACACTTGCTTATTTTTGACAGCTATGTTTTTTTTATGCAATGGACATTAAAAAGGTCAATTTAAAGTGAACTTGTTCCTTTATATAATTTTTGGGCATTCAATGTTATGATGGAAATTTCTACCATTATGCAAAGAAGGGTTAACAAACCAGACTCCAGGATGGGATTTATTCAATTTTTTTAGAAAAGTGACTTACAATATTTTGCCATCAGAGCACAGATTTGTTTTGAAGGTTTTCATGGGTATTGTTATGTTCCAGCTGAAGAACAATAAACAGGTGGGGTGAATATGAAAATCAGTCTTGTGTGGACTATATATACGGAAGATCAACAGTCATTATTAGTCAGGTAACTCCTGCAAGTTAGACATTGAGCGCTTCGTATATCTTATTTCGACTTCGTAAGTCAGTCACAAGATTTTTGTATCGTTTATCGTTAAGTCTGCATTATTTTTGTTAAGTAAATTTATCAATTTTATTTAGTTTCAATAATTTTAACTTTTCTATTAAGAGTGCTGGGAATACGTTTAGATTTCGCAATAATGCACTTCAAATGTACTTTAAGTCTCAACCAGTATTGTGGTTAAGGTGTTAACCTCTAGATCGAAAGGTTCTTGGGTCAGGGCATGGATGTTTGTAAGCGTATAGTGTAGAGGCGGCAGGTTCACCTTAAATCTTTCGTGGTCAAAAGTCCTCACGTTGGGTTGTCGTTGAAGTTTGGAGAGTGGGGTGCCAGCTCAGATGCTGCCTCGTCATCCTACCGTGGTTCAAAATTACGTAGCAATACACCGAATGGCTTAGGATTGGACGGTGGTAACTAGTTTAAATACTTTAAGTCTAGATTCATCGATAATACAACTTGTGTTATAAATAAAGGTGATATACATATCAATCTCAAAACGCGTCCATCATTTTGTACTGATCGCAGAATCTAATAGACAGAAGACTAAAATACTTGGGTTATCATTTTATAATTTGATCTAAATTACGATATGTGTGAGTGAATGGATGTGTGAAAGGGACCTTCCTGTAAAATGGATGTGTCATGTATGAAGAAGTCCAACCCTCCGGGGCAATGGCACCCCCAATTGGGCCATATGGCCCGCACGACAACAACAACTAAAATACTTTGTTTTGAAGGAAATATAAAATTTAATGAATCAACAAGAAACTGTGATATTTTATTGTTTTACAGAAGTTTTATTTCGTGTGTAAGTGAAAGTTGAAGGGCTCTTGTTTAAACGGATTTTTGATAAATTTTGGGTACTTTCGATACAAATTTATTCTGAGCTTCAACAGACTTAAACAACGAAACTACAATATATAGTAGTAAGAGATTAATTTTTTAGAGTAATAACTTGTAAATTTATTTTATATGTGTCCTATTGTTATCCGGATATCGTCATATTAAATAGATATATTCTCTTTTTTTTATTTGAACGAATGTTCCTATTCAGAAGGTAAAGAGGCCATCCTTTTATTCAAATTGATGTGATAGAGTAAACAAACCAATACCTCCAAAAGCAATTTATGAACATTAAAGGTGTAACTTTGTTTCTTTGTAGGGTGTGTGGGTAGGATGGAAAGCAGCATTGCCGTAAATCAGATTATAAACTTGTAGGGGGGGGGGGTATTTATCAACACCGAACTGTAGTGTCTGTAGTTATTGCTGACAATCTCATTAAAATTGTTAATCTTATCAACTAACAATTATATGATTTTTGTTGGTTTTACTTATTTATAGAAATCCTAGTTGGTCTAATTTACAAACAGCTAAGTGTAAAATTGTTATTCTGATTTATTAACAATTATCTTTAAAATAGTGGTCTTATATATATATTTTATAAACAATATTAATTTCGTAGATTGTTAATCTGATTTACTGACAATTACATATAAAGTTCGTGATCTAATGTGCCAAATCGAAAATTGTAAGTCTGATTGACTAACAATGAAATTGAAAATTGTTAGTCTAATTTACTAACAATTATCTTTAAAATTGTTGGTTTTATTTACGAACAAGTAAAAAATTGGTCTTGTTTACGAAAGTCTTACATAAATATTGGTCTTATTTACAACTATAAAGTTGTTGGTCTTATTTACGAACAATATTAGTCTCGTTATTTGGTGTTAGGTTTCTCAGGTGAATATAGTGGTTTTTTGGTAGGATTGTTTGGGAAAGTACTCTAAGGATACTAAAATAAATTTCGGATCGTGTTACGATTTTAGAAGACATTACTTACATAGAACTGCTCCATCATACTAGAATCACGACATATATTTTAACACAGTGTGTGAACGACCCCCAATAACAAAAAGGTTAGGACAGAAGGAGCACATATGAGCAGTTTTTAAAGTTCTTCATGGGTTTCAAAACATTTCAAAATTGTTTGTTTGTGTAGTTAGGTTCTAGGTTTTAGGTCTAGGGTTTTGCCACACGTAACGGTACCGGCAAGTTTCCTATCAGTTATATCAACAACACTATTGAATCTGAAGTATTTGAGACTGTGGTAAACATTATTTTTTGTCTCCAATCCATTCAGGGAATATCCAGGTAAGTTGTTCCAAATCATAATTTCGTTTACATGACTTGAAAGTACATTAAATACTAAAGGTAGGTAGGTATGCTCTACTAGCAACTCGTTATTAATATCAGCTCCTAATTTCGCCTGGTGGGTGTTAATAGGAACAGGGATAGGCGATATTAGGAACCACTTTTTTGGGGGGCGAACCTTTGTGAAGTTCTACTTGTTAACTTAAACTGCCAACTAAAGAAGGTATATGGAAACCAAAGGAAAATAGTTCCTAATGATATTCATTTAGTTTTCAGCTTGATTTCCCAACCCATGAGGTTGAGATACAGAGAAATAGTTAGGGTATATTAATGCCATATTTGGAACACCTACCTTATCCGTTTTTATAATATTTTCCTTGCATGAGGTACTTTGACTACAATATTTCTTTACGTTTCGGTGAGTTTTAAAAGTAATCATTTTGTTGACATGTGCTTCTACAAATAAGTGCAAATAAAATAGCCGGAAGAGTTAGTCAAGGCGACTGCAGTTTGTTTCTCTTTATAAGTCTTCTAAGTTTCTTCTCTCTAAGTTTGTTTCTCTTCTTCGGTCAACTGTCACAAATTGATATTTTCTTAAAGGCTCCTTTAAGGATTCAAACGCATTCTCGTACTTCTTTAACTTTTCAGTTTTATTTTCGTTTTTAAACAGATACTGTCTTCTGTGGCCGTTCTGTTTCTGTTCTAAGCCGACTGTATATTATGTATTTTACAGCAACGTGTATGGGACCTAAGTCAGTATTACTAATATATTGCTACTTGACATCAAACGTTTATAGAAAAAAAATCAACCACTAAGTGATTCATTATCGGTTTAGCCGATTCGTTTAAATGTCGATTGGTTTGATTTATGAAACAACAGTTTATTTTTAAAAAAAGCGAAGAGCTCTCATCAATCTAATTAAACTATTCAGCGTTCTGTTGACAGAAGGGCAACAGTATATTTAAAAAAGTAAAGTTTAGAGATCACACTGTAAATATAAGTGAATGATAAATTCGTTGAGTTTCAAGAAGTTGTCATACTGTAGTCTGCAAATTCACTGAAGAACCAGTAAAAGGGCACAAGAACTGGTACCTCGCAGTTGCAAAAATAATACCTAGGCATCGAACACCATATTTCCTGCAGAGCGATCCAGAATTCTGTTGTACTCCGAGGTACAGGATTTCTGTGTTCCACAGCACGTTGCATGGCATCCCAGATTTATTCAATGGCGTTGAGATATGATGATTTAGGTGAGGATGGCAAGACCCTTTACTCAGATGGTTGTTTATCTAACTGTATAATTTCACACGGCTATTGTCCTGTTGGAAGAGGTCAAACCCATCAGAATGAATGCATGACAGGAAAGGGTGTACCTCGTCAGAAAGGATGCACACATAGGTAGGTAACTATTTTAATTAACGTCGCACTGGAGCAACTCAACGGGTAATTGCCGACGATCCAGGATCAGACTCAAATTGAAAGATCCGAGGACAATATCACGTCATTTTGAACTACGGTCAGATGACGAAGATGCACACATAGCGTTCACCATTAAACTCATTAAAAACAAAATTATAAGTAAACCCTATATCTATGTTGTACAACCCCTTGTTGACATGTGGAATCCATGGATTCATGGGGTTTCCTCCAAGCACGGATTCGTCGTCAATAGTCTGTTGTGTTGATCCATTTCGGCGTTAAATTCCTTCCGTTCAACTTGTGCCGCTGTTCCCCCCACGTCGCCGCACGGTAGCTTATCACGCCCGCTGATCTCTCAGTACTTGTTAGCTATTGAGAGAACCTTGCACAGTCCTCACACTGATGCTTGTAACGTACGTCCACCTTACGTGCAATTTGTGCCGCTGTTCCCAACGTCGCCGCACGATAGATCCCACGTTTGTTCGTTCCCCGTATTTTTCTACAGTATATTGAATGATGCATCCGTTTTTTTTTTTATTTATTTATTTAATGTGCAGTGTATAATTTTATATCAATCATAAATATTTTTACAGTAATGGAGTAAATTTTTGATGGTTTGGATATAGAATTATATAGGATGTATAGAATCTCATCCAGATACTTTGAGACGTGCTCTTATCCGTAATTTTTCCCGCAAGCTCCGTCAAATGATAGAACACTCATTCAGAAGTGATTATAAAGTTATATGTATCCCGTAACACCTATTTTGTTTTAATATATATTTTTTCACCAAATAAGAACGTTTTCTTTAATAGATATTCATCTCAAATAGCGACCAAATGAGTACTAGCGTCATTTTACGGTTGTGTGTGCATAGTTGGCTACAGCGATGTAAATTATTTTTTACACGATTATTATTTTTTAAACGATTAAAAACGGATGTGAGTAGTAATCTTTAAAACGCGTCGAAAATCGCTTAAATAGGGATAACTTGTCTTTCTCAAGGTGGAAATGGCACAAGATGCTACATGTATATCGTTTTATATATGCACTGGCATATGCAACCAATGACATGAATCGGTGTTGCTGCTTTGCCTTTTTCATAGGCTCTTTTGTATCAGGTTTTCTGACACTTCAGTGTAAGTGTGATGGTGTACATTCAGGAGCATTATTCTGTAAACAATACATTGCAGGGCGTACTTTGTCAAACTTCTTTAAAAAGCATGAATTAAAAAGACTAAAAATTCACTAAATTCCATTTATTTTCTGCTCGTATATTGATAAAATTTGTTTCTTTAGAAACTTTTAAATGCAAATTAAAACGTACTTGGATTCATAACAAATGGTTAAGTCTTTGTAATAGGGGTGAAACTAAACCGTTTATATGTGTGTAAAATTAAAAGTTTCCCTCTAGTACTTATTTAACAGACTATTTTTTTGTCTTGGTCATTTCTTGCAAGCTGTATAATTACGAATGCAATTTCAGATCATTTTAATGTCAATATTTTTGTCTTAAAATTATGTAAAATTATTTCATTACTTAAAAATCATTTAACATGAACAATTTGTTTTGAAAGAACTGTTAAAAACATAATAAAAACAAAATAACAATGCAGTCATAAGTGATTGATTTTCATTGTTCTTTCAGCTGAAACAAATATAAGAGAGATGAAATGTGTTCAAGCACACTTTAACGAAGATGACTCAGCTCTGAAGACCAGCTATGGGATTATTCAATAAATCAAATAATGTTATCGGGAACATCATGGTTCAAACAACCAGTAAATTCCTGAAAATGAATCATTTATTGTTTTCTTGTAAATCAAAAGTCCCAAGTTTATCAATTTCATTAAAAATATAGCATCCACCTCCAGTGGAAAAATAATAAAATCCAAAATTAATCACTTTTAATCATCGATCCTTTTTGCCTCACGAAAAGCCCAACGATTTCCTCTTTTTAACAACGCCACTAAAGTAGAACAGGATAAAATATTCTTTAAGCCTTAGTTGATTACATCGTTGCTGATAAGGTCATTTTCTCATTACCCAAGTATCATTAGAGCCAGGTCTTAAACGTCCCGCAATACGCCATATTTAGGTGACGACACATCATTTGTTACTCGGCGGGATTCAAAATGGCTGAAGATTCCAATCTTAAAGAGCGCCTCCTATCGGCGAAAAGGAGAGCTTCATTATCGTTGGACTGAGACAGTTTCCATTCTTTTATATATTTCTTTGCTTTTTGCATTCGCTTCTTTTTTTATTCTTCAGCTATAGAGAAGGAGACCTTTTTTATTATCTTTATCGAAAGGAACTGTACTTTGCAGCTGTTTTGATGATGAAGTGTTAAAGCTCTTACATGATTGGCTCTGGAGGAAATGCGTCTGAGCGATATATACTTCATTCAGGCGTACTGCTGATAATATCGGATTAAAAATGTGCTGCTCCATAGGCTCGCTCTCTCTTCAATCATAGCCGGATGAGAGGAGGATATTCCGGGTGTTTTGGAGAATTGTAAAAGACAGGTTTCGAACGAAAAATACATTTTTCTTTTTGTAAAATAAATAAATAACGGACCTAAGAACGATATACAATAATAAAGAATTCAATGTAAAATGGACAAACTACCAAAAGTAGAAATAATGCTCATTGAAAACTCTCTCCGCTCTCTTATGGACTATAAAAGAGATTTTTTCAGTGTCAGAAAACAAACCAGATGGCCTGCTAAGATTTTACTTCTACCGCCCAAAATCTATCGCATGATACTCATCGGAGTTACCTTACAATGCAATTTATCACAGTTTTGGTAACGTTTGGTGTATAATCTACCATTCAACTATCCTATATCGCAAAGAAAGTTATATTGGAGAAAGTTATAAAGAATTCGTATTCAAAAAAACAAGTCAAGTGAAGGCACGTTCAGAAAACACATAGGAAACACTAGTGCCACCTACTTTTAGTTTTACAGAAAATAATCCTCTCATACGTCACATAAGCTCCTCTCCCCACTCAAGTGTAAAATCCATTTATTTTGGTAGTAGATGTTTAAGTACGAAGCTAAGCAACTCTGAAGTAAATCCTTTAAGTAAATTGTATAGAAGTCGCAAACAAAAAGCGTGTGTTCTTTTAGATCGACTCAGCTAATTCAGAAGCATCAATTCGATCAATCACTTAGTTGATTGAAGAAAACTCAGTAACTACCACAGCAGATTATTTGGGACCCACCGCAAATTCAAGGATTTATTTCCTTTAGCAGCACGAAGTGAAACACTGCTCAATCGGCAAGAAAAGGTAACAAACTTCAGCGAAGAATACAGACACTATATTTAGCTTGATTAAAATGCCTTTTATGGTAATTATGTAAAATAGTTAGCTCCGTATAAAAGTGTTTTATCTAACTAGGTTTAAATGAAATTGAAAGAAAGGCCCAATAAAATGCATTTATAACCCAGAGCACAACAATAAGGCCCGGTGCACACATCCGGTTTTTCAACGTGCCACGCCGCTGCGGCACCGAAGCCCAACTATGCACACATACATAACCGTGAAATGACGCAAATACTCATTTCGCCCCATTTGCGATAAATATTCTATCGAAGAAAACGTGTTTATTTCGCTTACTTGATGTAAAAAAAGTATATTTCGAAACAAAATAGATGTTACTGAGATACAACCATTTATTAATTATTATTTATATTCCATTTGTTTATGAAAACAAGATACTTCAGAACGGAGATTAATGTGCGGCGACCGTGCGGCGCCGTGGGGAACTGCGGTAGAAACTGCACGCAAATTGGACGTGCGTCGACGCAGCGGCGCCGGAGGCATGTGTGCACTACTCCATAGAAGCTAATGTATCTCATACCGCACTTGCGTTGCGGTAGCGGCGCCGCACGTTGAATAACTTTTTTGTTTCTTTAATTCCTAATTTTTTTTTAAACGGACCAATTTTCATCTTTTTTAAGAATTAAAATGCATTTTTCTGAGGAGATACAAAAAAATACCCGAGTTAAAATTTGTTATAGAGTATGTTACACTTGTAAACCACTTTTTTTTATTTGCTTGAATAGACTTTGAAAAAGTATTCCTATTATGGAAAAATATACATTTTGAGATAGTGAAGTTTAAAGCAAAAAATTAACCTTACTTAACCGTAGGTACGTACAGGTATTTTTCAAAAAAATATTTAAAATACTTCTACTTAACATATCTCCATAAATAATATATAATTTAAAACAGAATTATATAAACATTTATTTAAATTTATTAAAAAAAAATTAAATTATGAAAGATTTTTCTTGCACTGGTCCCCTTAAATATGAATGACTAGATCTGTAAATTGTATACAAAAATTAACAATACCTCTGTCAGAGTAACCGAGCGATGTGTAATTTGATTGACAGTGTGTGTAATATCTCCCGAAGCTAATGAAGTAATGAAGCCTCTGCTGCTCATTTAGCAGTTGACATTTTAGGTGGCGGCAAATCCAGCGTGGCCAAGAACAGAGGGACACTGCATACATGGACATTTATTTACAATATAATATAAAGTTTAAAAATACACACCGCACTGTCCGGTGCAAAGCACGTCCGACTCCTCCTAATTGTAAAACAATTCTATCTTATTCATGTTCTTTTTCAGAATCGCACCCAACATTTCATGTTCTTAATTGTATCAGAACTCAGGCACTGTCATCCATTGATATTTGTCCAGTAGAACAAGTAGCAACTAGAACACAAGAACAAGTCTTCTTGTAACCTTTATGTGTTCGTAACTAACGCGGTGAAAGACAGGAAATCGTAACAACCTCTATGAGAAGATATTTCTACTTACATTATCAAAATTGGTCAGATCTTGACGGACAGAGGATACATCTATAGATACATCCGTCTGTAAATTTTCTCTCTCGAGGGCACACCCCGGAAGGACACCCCATTAGTATTATTAACCTAAAAATAACACCTTAATACAATTCTCACCAGAGACCAGTCCCTTAATCACCCCACTTCCCTTTCAGTCATTTCGTCTTTTTGGCCAATAGGTCATATATCTTGCCATCCCCTTTCACCTTTGACCTCCGGACCTCCCAGTATAACTGGACCTCCCAAGATCTCTTTTCCTCTCAAATCGCCTGTAAGATAAAATTACCTCTTCGCTTAACTCCCGACCTCTACCAATGAAATTTCTTGCTAGATTCCCTGTCCAATAATCTTACTTTTAATTTTTATCCCTCTGGCAAATTCATTGTGAACTATACACTTTTTCCATGAGCCCCGTAGATTAGAAAAGTCCAGAACCGTTCAAGGTTCCGTCCCCTCAATAGCCTTCACACCAGTTATTTTTTACCAGTTCGTTATTGAATAAAGATTTTGTTTGAGAATTTATGTCTCTTTTTATGGAACCAGCACTACACTCCCCTTCAATGGATCATTTTCATCCTGTTGCCTAGACCACTCTTGCCACTCCGTGTCACGGTAAAACTTTGATCAATATTCTAAAGGATTGTGAGGTATTTACATTGACGTATATAAAAACATCATTTCTGGTTTGCGATGTCGCGGGAACGCCACCCGCGGACAATAACGAGCGAATCTGCCCGACTGAAGTACTCAGCTTCCAGGAAAAGAATCGTCCCGCATTTTGGGATAACACACATGTAAAGATTTCATAAAACCGCTCATCTGCGTGAACTTCTGGAGCATCGCACGTGCAGGCACTCATATTGCTGTGTATTGAATTTATAGCGTTATCGGATGAAATTTTATTGAAAAAAAAAGGAAATTTTAATGAGCTGTTGCAGTTAGTTTATAATAGAAATCAAAGAAAGCGGAGGATCTTTTCAGCGCCATTTAAAAAACGGTCCTTTTCAGGGCCAACAATTATAGTTCAACAAGACGCTTGCACTACAACTTTCGGCAACAAACTCAATGAAAAAGTGTGGGTCGTTTGAGTGCTGGGAAAATGTACACACAAGCAACATGCTGGGTATTCAATTTCCAAAGCAACGCTCACATTTCGAGTCAAAATTTGCACAAAGTTTTCATTTGAATTCTGATTTTAGAGATACTGTATATATTTTTTCTGTAATACAACAAATTTAGATTTGAAAAACATTTTTTTTGGTAACATATTTTGTAAACAATCCCTTATGCTAGGACACATGTCTTCATTGAGGCGAGCGAAGCGAGCATAGGTTCGCGCAGCGAACCAATGAGGATTGTGAAGCAATCCTCCGGGGGTTGGCGAGCGTTAGCGAGCAGGGGGCAGGCCCCCTAGTATATATATAATTCTCTTACGTGGCACGCAAAAAAGACGTTATTTGTTATCGCATTTTGGCAACATTGTACGGTTGTTTGTTCACTTCGTAGCCTCTCGCCTCAATTGAATTTATAGCGTTATAGGTTGAAATTTTATTGAAAACAAAAATGAATTTTAGTCGAGCTGTTGCAGTTTATAATTAGAAATCGAAGAAAGCGGAGGATCTTTTCAGCGCCATTTAAAAAACGGTCCTTTTCAGGGCCAACAATTATAGTTCAACAAGACGCTTGCACTACAACTTTCGGCAACAAACTCAATGAAAAAGTGTGGGTCGTTTGAGTGCTGGGAAAATGTACACACAAGCAACATGCTGGGTATTCAATTTCCAAAGCAACGCTCACATTTCGAGTCAAAATTTGCACAAAGTTTTCATTTGAATTCTGATTTTAGAGATACTGTATATATTTTTTCTGTAATACAGCAAATTTAGATTTGAAAAACATTTTTTTTGGTAACATATTTTGTAAACAATCCCTTATGCTAGGACACATGTCTTCATTGAGGCGAGCGAAGCGAGCATAGGTTCGCGCAGCGAACCAATGAGGATTGTGAAGCAATCCTCCGGGGGTTGGCGAGCGTTAGCGAGCAGGGGGCAGGCCCCCTAGTATATATATAATTCTCTTACGTGGCACGCAAAAAAGACGTTATTTGTTATCGCATTTTGGCAACATTGTACGGTTGTTTGTTCACTTCGTAGCCTCTCGCCTCAATTGAATTTATAGCGTTATAGGTTGAAATTTTATTGAAAACAAAAATGAATTTTAGTCGAGCTGTTGCAGTTTATAATTAGAAATCGAAGAAAGCGGAGGATCTTTTCAGGGCCATTTAAAAAACGGTCCTTTTCAATGCCAACCATTATAGTTCAACAAGACGCTTGCACTACAACTTTCGACAACAAACTAAATGAAAAAGTGTGGGTGACTCGAGAGTGCTGGAAATGTACACACAAACACCATGCTGGATATTCAATTTCAAACGCAACGCTCGCATTTCGACTCAAAATTTGATCAAAGTTATCATTTGAATTCAGATTCCAGGGTACCGTATATATATTTTTCTGTAATATAACAAATTTAGATTTGAAAAATATTTTTTCGGAATATGATATTTTGTAAACAATCCCTTCTGCTAGGACATACGTCTTCATGGATGCGAGCGAAGCGAGCATAGGTTCGCGCAGCGAACCATTGAGGATTGCAAAGCAATCCGGGGGTTGGCGAGCGTAAGCGAGCAGGGGGCGGGCCATATATATACAGTGTGTATCGAAATGATAGGTCCACCCGCATTTTTCAAAATTTCGACTCTTAATTTAGAATGAGAATGACTTTTTTGGTGGAGATAATTATACAATAATCGTTATAACTATTTAGGAAGCAATTTGTTAAAAAAAAAAAATTCATTTTTATTTTACGCAAATTTTCATTTTGAGATCGTTTCGTAAAGATAGGTCCACCTTTATAAATCTTTGCACCACAACGTTTATTTCCACAAAATTTGCATAAATATCACAGTTTAGTCTTACTGCGGGATTGCGCTGGCTGCTGTGGAGGTATTTAAACAGATTTGAACATCACGTTGCAATCAAATGAAATGGGTCGTCGTTGCAGTCTTTCGCTGATTGAGCAGGGGAAAATCGATGCATATAAGAAGTGTGGAAAATCGAACAGAGAAACAGCTAAATTTTTAAACAGATCGCATAATGTTGTAAACAATTTTGTGCCACTTGGAAATACTTATGTCGCTAAAAAATCATCTGGGCGGCCATCAAGAGTGACACCTCGATAAAGAAGAAGCATCGTAAAGGATTTAAAATCTGAAAATACGAGATTATCCACTTTGGCCAGGCAACAAAACCCTCCAATGTCAAAATATATGGTCCATAGAGTGGTAAAGAAGTTCGGCAATTTAGTTTACTGGAAGAGGAAAGCGGCTCCGAAATTAACTAAAGAGCATAAAAAAAGCGATTGAAATTTGCAGAGGAAGTTATGTCCTGGAAAGAAGACTGCCATCGAGTGATATTCAGTGATGAAAAAAAAATTCAACCTGGATGGTCCAGATGGCTGGCTGTATTACTGGCAGGACCTGCGTAGCGATAGAGAGATATTCTCGAAGAGGCAAGCTGGCGGTGGTTCCGTTATGGTATGAGTCGGATCGGACGTGCAAGAAAAACTGATATAGCATATGCAGACAATCGTTTGAATGCTGCAGCCTTCCAACAGCTGCTTGAACAATATTTTCTTCCACAATCAGAGAACATTGGAGGCCCGTTCTTCATGTTCCAACAGGACAATGCTTATGTGCATACTGCAAAGTCCATTTTTGAATGGTTTCTGGATAATGGTGTACATATTATCGATTGTCCACCTTGCAGCCCCGACCTGAATCCGGTAAAAAACATATGGGCCATACTCGCAAAAGCAGTGTATGCAGGCGGAAGACAGTACAACTGTACTACAGACTTAAAAAACGCTATTTCCTCCGAATGGCCAAAAATCGAGACAAATTCTTTACAAAAACTTGTAGAAACTATGCCGAATAGAATTTATGAGCTCATTCTGAAAAACGGTGGAAAAATTTCGTATTAGTTGAACACTAATTCGATGTTTGGTTCAGTGGACCTATCTTTTTGAAACAGCTGTTTCACATAATTTTTGTCTTCCGTATAATTCCTATGATTTGTATATTATTTATGCATAATTTTTTCATTGTATGAACTAACGTAGTTTATAAAATAGTACTTTGTACACAATAACACTTTTTTTACCAACATAACTTTCAATTTTACTAGTGGACCTATCATTTCGATACACACTGTATATATATATATATACAGATAGATAGATAGATAGATAGATAGATAGATAGATAGATAGATAGATAGATAGATAGATAGATAGATAGATAGATAGATAGATAGATAGATAGATAGATAGATAGATAGATAGATAGATAGATAGATAGATAGATAGATAGATAGATAGATATATATATATATATATATATTTGCACAAAATCTGACTACTTGTTTGGTTGTGTTTTTCGTGACATGGTCTGGGACCTTTCCATATTGTTCTTGGTCATTGAACACCGACGCTCACATGACCATTTTGGACAATCAGGTTCTCCCTAAGCTCTGGCAATTTTATGGAATTTAGAAATGTTATTTCCAGGACGACAACGCTCTATGTATGTCATATTGTAGCCTCTTTCAAGCAGTGGTATCACAATGTGGATGTAAAAAGTATTCTCTGGCCTGCTCAGAGTCCCGACCTAAACCCCATAGAACATTTGTGGGACGAGTTAGAGCGCCGCTTACAGACCAGGGAACCACGTCCGAAATGTACAGCTGAGCTGGTGACAATCTTACAGTAGGAATGAACACAAATACCCGTAGCTGTGTATCAAACCTTGTTTGAATTATGCCCAGAAGGGTTGTTAGTGCAATTCCAGCACGTGGGGGACCATCGCCCTATTAAAGCATGTACTTTTTTTCCCTTGTACGATCACATCTTGCTGTCCTGTCAATTATTGTAATGTTGTATATATATATATATATATATACGATAACCTAAAAATAATCACTTAATACAATTCTCACCAGGGACCCGTCCCCTAACTTTCCAGTTTCCTCTTAGTCTTTTGTCTCTTTTGTCCCATAGGTCAATATCTTCCCACCAATTTTGACCTCTGGATCTCACAGTATTTTTAACTTCCCACGAACACTTTTCTTTCAAATCGGCTGTCTAAGATCAAATTACTCCTTCGTTTAACTATCGACTTCTACCAATGAAATTTCTTGCAAGATCCCATGATCAATTGGTCTTTCTTTTAATTCTTATCCCTCTGGCGAGTTCCATTTGAACTATGCACTTTTTCCTTGAGCCCCTTGGGATAGGGAGCTCTCAGAGCCGTCCTAAACTTCGTACCCTCAACAACCTCCATATGTTATTAGTTTGTTATTTATGTAACAAAGAACTATTTTAGAATTTCTGCCTCACCATTTGTGGAACCAGCACTACATTCCACACCAATGGATCATTCTCATCCGGTTGCCTAATACCACTCTTGCTACTCCGTCATATTGTATAATTATAATTTATGTATTATGACATATAGATATATATAAAATGTGTGGTTTATATAATACTACAATACTACCGTTTTTCTATAAGCTTTATGAAGTAAGCTCTATAGACAAGATCTAAAGAAATCTCAATACAATGTCGGTAGAAACCTTTTTCTAAAAGCTGTATAAAGAAAGGTTTATAGAAATCTATTGAATGTGTCTGTAGTAACCTCTCTAGAATTATATAGAATTAATTCTATAGAAGCTAATTTTTTGATTCGCATTTTTGCTTTTGTGTTGAATTCTATACTAATAAATTTCTATAGAATAGATGCTTGTTAGTTCTCTAAACAAATCTTGTAGAATTTTATAAATTTAGAAACGAAATTTTGTTTCTCTACTGTTTTATGGAACTTTATTAAAAAATTTCGTAAGGAAAGGATTTGTGGGCCTGAAATAAATTTTAAGTTGCTTGAACAATTTTGATTTTTGTTGCATCATGGCAAAATGGCATTGTTCTGCATCCCAAGGAATGACGAATCTTACATATGAGGTAAGTATTTGAAATAGACGCAATGAATACGCACGCAATGGAGGGAAATATTTTTTATTGAGTTTTTAAATAAGATATTTCATAGAATGTGATTTTATGTTTATCGAATAACAAAAGTAAAAAAGGTGATTATACAGATGCTCTAATATAAAATTGTTGATGAATCAAATTTTTAAAAGTCAGCTTTGAAAGTTTTCGTCGGAACGTTTTCTATGTAATTTCTATGTATTCCAGTTCTGCGTTGCTTGCATTGATGACATTATTTCGGTCGACATCGACGAGTCCGCAGTCCATTCGGTTTGGAATGAAGGTTTTCTCTGCCGTGACTCTACTTATGCGATGGTTAGTACCACCGAGACGTCAAGACAAAATTGTCTGAGACTCCGTTGGTTTCATCCGACAGATCTGTGGCAGGATCTGCGGCCGCTGCGTCAACAGCTTGTGCAGCAGCAAGTTGAACCCTTTCTGCTATCTCGTCTTCGATGGTACGCAAACGCAAGTCCATGAATTCATCCGGGTTTTCTGCATTCCACTCTGCGAGGTAGTCGCGTTCCACGTAGGGCTGCTCTTTCTTTTGCTTGGCTTCTTTTTTGGCCTGTTTCTTCTTTATTCGCTTTTCGCGGAACTTCCTTCTGAAATAGCAGGTCAGTATTTATTAATTTTCCAAAATTACACACATTATATGTATTTAAAACCAAGAGTTTATGGAAAAACGTAATGTTAACAGACACCGAAATGCATACAAATAAGTAATTTAAGGAAGATATAAGGAATAGATCACACACTTACATTTGTTTCCCGAACCAATCCAACATCTTGAAAGGTGAATAAGATGTCTATAAAAATGGCGTATATAGCACTGAAAAGTACTGTTTGTTTAAAACGTCGGTAAAATTGACGTAAGTAGCACTGAAAAGTACTGTTTTTAAGTAAAACGTCGGTAGAACTGACGCAAATAGCACTGAAAAGTACTGTTTATAAATAAATTGCAGCGGAAAACTCCTCTACAACAAAAAATCGCTTTAATCAAACGTATATTAATCTCACTTGATCAAAGCTTTAAAAAACGCTAGTTAGCAGTTCGAAAGATATAACATGAATGACGAAATCTTTTTAAAACAATACTTTTTACATGCGCAACAATGTTTGGGTAACAATGAAGTGGAAATTTCGATGCTCAGGAAACAATGGACTCCTTCATTATTATACTTAAAATAAATTTATTGTTTTAAGAAAAAAAATGAAGGGATTTAATTGTATTTATTTCAATTATTGTAAGAAGGAAGTTTGAAATTTATGCTGAATTGAGAATTAATGATATAATATTTATAATTTCAGTTCAATATTTGTTTTAATATTTCATATTTTTTAAGATTCATACGTCATTAAAACTCCCTTTCTAAATAACAAGGCTGTTTTTACTTTTTATACATTTACGACACTTGATATGATTTGCTTTACTTTACATGTCTAGTCCTTAAATTTTTTTCACTCAGTCTATTTAACCCCTTAACAATTTCATTTTTTTCACAAATTCAATCCAAATAATGTCACATTTTTATTGCTTTTTTTTTTTTCATAAAACATTTGGGGAAGTAGGGAATTATTATTAAAATCAATATTTCTTCTAGTACACCGGCCAAACTATACGCCCAATCCCCTCATTCTTCAGGTAGTCGTCGACGATACCATCTCTATGGGGACACGCATTATCATCCATTAAAACGAGAGAAGGACCAACTGCTTCAGCGTACTATCTCACAGTGAGTTCTAGGACTTCATTCCGATACCGGACAGCCGTCACAGAACCCCGTCTATAGATGTGCAGGTCGCTGCGATATCCCAACTAAATCCCGGCCCACACCATGTTGCTTCCACCTCGGAATGCGTGATGCTCGATGATGTTATGGGGCCGATTGCGTGAGCCTTGTTCTCTCCAGACCCTTGCACGTTTGTCATCTGGCTTCAGAGCAAATCTCGACTCATCCGTGAACCTAACGTCAGCCCAATCAGACACAGTCCAATTCACATGTCGCAGATACCACTTTAATCGTGCCCCTCTGGATTGGACGGATAGAGGAACACAAAATCGTGGTACCCGGGCGTACTGTCCATTCATGTTTAACCTTCGGCGAACAGTAGTGGCAGATATCGTCTTACCAATGGACGCTGAAACCATAGATGTCACACGTGTGGAGGTCGCTCTTCGGATTTTCGCTACAACAACAATATATCGATCTTCCACTAGGGTCATAACCCTTTGGCGGTCTTCGGACAACTGTTTGGCTTGTTTGGAATTGTTTCCACAATCGTGAAATGACTTAATGATCAAAGCCGAAGAAAAGAGCAACTTCAGTAATTGATTGCCCTGCTTCAAGGCGTCCCACAGAATGACAGCGCTCACTATCTGACATTCGTCTTCTGGAAGCCATAAAAACACGTCTGTCTGGAAAACTAATCGTACGAAAGTTCTAAACCCTTTTTATCAGCACTTACGTGCAACTCCTCTAAATTTTAATTCTGGCTTCTTATACGACTGCCTTTTATGCATATTTCTCGAAACGAAACCGTGATTCGCTGCTATATAACACATTTGCATACTTCAATCTACCTCTGTATCAAATTGCAGCCTCTCAAATTCAGATTGGCTTCTGGAAATTAGCATTTTCCTCTCCTTGCTTAACTTCTGGCAGTGCTGCTTATATATTTAACGTATTTATTTATTTATTTAACATATACGTTAACATATTTGCCTATGCCGCTATGGGAGAACGTAGCGAGACATATATGCGATTGGAATCTCCGGCGTGAATCGGAGCATGCGAAAGAGAGAGCAAGGCTCTTATAAAGAGTGCCGTCCAATTGACGCGGCAGTGCGTGTGAGGACAGGATGGCGTTCACATTGCAAAATTCGACGATTGAGGAGCAGCGAGACGTTATCCCATTTCTGACAGCGGAAGATGTAAAACCGGCCGTTACTCATCGCCGGATGGTGACCGTATACGGGGAAGACTGTGTGTCCGACAAGTCAGTGAGAAAATGGAGTGCCCGTTTTCGTGCAGGCAGTGATAGTTTTGTTGATGACCCGATACCAGACCAGGCAAACACAGTAATCACGGCCGATCTCATCGACAAGGTGGAAGACCTAGTGAGAAGTGATCGGCGTGTCACATTGCGAATGTTGGCGGATGTCAGCGTTGGAACAGTGTGGACAATTGTTCACAACAAGTATCGGAAGGTATGCGCGCAGTGGGTTCCGAAGCAGATCACCGACCAGCAAAAGGAACTGCGTATGGGACTAGCACTTCAACATCTGTTTCGGTATCATGGAGACCCCGCTTTCCTGGAGCGGATCGTCACAGGTGATGAGAGCTGGTGCCATCACTACGAGCCAGAGACAAAGCGGGACAGCATGCAGTGGAAGCATGCGTCGTCACCTCCCCCTAAAATGTTCAAAACTATGGCGTCAGCAGGGAAGGTGTTGCTCACCGTCTTTTTCGACGTCCAAGGTCCGCTACTTGTTGAATTCCTCGAGCACAGAAGAATCATTAACTCCGATGTGCTCTGTGAGACACTCCGAAGCCTACGCAGGTCCATCAAGAACAAAAGACCGGGACTGCTCACGGAGGGTGTGGTTCTGCTCCGTGATAACGCGCGTCCACACCTCTGCAGGGTCACACATGCGGAACTGGCCAAGTTAAAGTGGGAGCAGCTTTCCCATCCGCCCAACAGCCCGGACATGTTGCCCTGCGATTTCCATGTGTCTACGACCTCTTTGGTCGTAGTAGTAGGTTTGACTGGATACAGCCAAACGAATTTGGTGAATCCGTCTACAACAGTAAAGATGTGATTATAATTTTTATTCGTAGACGGCATTGGACCAATATGATCCACGTGGTACGTATAGAGAAGAATGTTTTGTTTGGGAATAGGATTTAGCAGTCCTTCACCTTTTCCCCGTTTCCTGTTACACAGTATGCACTCGATACAGTTGGCAATGACAGTCTCGATTTGTTTTCGCAACTGAGGTATGTAATAGTTCTCTTTAATTATGCTATCTGTTTTGGCAGCAGCATAATGACCTTGGCTACGGATATTGCGTATCAAATCAGTTTGCATGCTGTTTGGTATCATCAGCAATTCACGATCGTTCGCGTATTTATACACAATGTCATGTTTAATCAAATAATATCGACTCTCATTTTCCTCAATTAGCTTTCTTAAAGCTTGAATATGTTCGTCTCCCTGTTGTGCACATTTGATTTTTGCTGATAATTCATAATGCGAACGCGTCACTAACATTACTGAATTACGACTCAATGAATCAATATGTTGCATTTGTTTACCTGGACGGTGTATAATTTCGTAGTCGAATTCTTGTAAAAACATGGACCATCAAGCTACTTTAGAAGCCAGATCTCTCTATTCAAGAGTTTTTTGAAAAACAGAACAGTCGGTAACGATCTTAATTTTGTTAGCTAATAAATAATTTCTAAATTTCTTTAGTGCTTCTATGACCGCTGGGGCTTTTAGTTCATAACTGCTGTATTTAGACTGGGTTGGTGTGGTTTTACGGCTCATATAATGGATTGGGTGTAAAGTTTTGTCGTCTGCTTGTTGTAACAAAATGGCACCAAAACCCGCGCTACTTGCATCAGTATAAAATTATAGCTTTGAGCCGCGCTTAAAAATGTGTAAAACGGGGTGGCTTGCTAATTTTTCTTATATATAAATATATCTGTCAAAAGCCAGAATAACCACCTTTGGCAGAGCGGACCGCTGCGAGACGTGCAGGAAGAGAGTCAATTAGGTTTCTGATGATGAGTGCACCCAGTGAATGCCAGGAAAACATTCCCCAAACCATAATGCTCCCTCCTCCAGCCTGGATCCTTCCGGCAATTGTTGCAGGGTGTTTGCTTTCAGACGTTTCACGCCGTATACGCCAACGTCCATCTGTCTGATGGAGCATAAAACGTGATTCATCGGAAAAAGCCACCTGTCGCCAGTCTGTGGACGTCCAGTTGCGGTACTGGCGTGCAAATTACAGCCTTCGTCGCCGATGAACAGCAGTCAGCATCGGTGCATCAACCAGGCGTCTGATGCGGAGGCCCATGCGCAGCAACATTCACTGAACCGTTGTTGAGGATACACTCTTGGTAGCCCCTTGGTTCATCTGAGCGGTCAGTTGCTCAACAGTTGCACGTCTATTCGCCCGAACGCATCTCCGTAGCCTTCGTTCGCCTCTGTCATCTATAGCCCGTGGTGCACCACATGTGCCACGCCGCTGATTTTGGATAGTGCCATTTTTAATTTGGTTTGTGATTATATATATATACTAGGGGGCTCCGCCCCCTGCTCGCTTACGCTCGCCAACCCCCGGGGATTGCTGCGCAATCCCATTTGGTTTGCTTCGCAAACCAATCATCCTGTCACAGATGCCATTTGGTTTGCTTCGCAAACCAACATTACTTTCACAGAGTGAAACTATCTGAATAATTCGTATTATGCTGATTTCACTTTCCGGTTCATGACGTCACAGCGAGGGCTTCGCTGCGTCTCGCTTACGCTCGCCGACCCCGGGGATTGCTACGCAATCCGTTTAGTTTGCTTTCTCAAACCAATACTTCTTTCGCAAGTGATTTAACTTTTTTTTTGCTTTAACACTTAATGTACCCTAAACTAATAGCGGCATCAGTAAAAAATCTTCTGCATCTTGTTCCCTGTACAATTTTAAGTAAACATTGTTAATATCCAAACTTTACGATCTGTACTTTGTCGGTAAACTGTCTTGTGAACAGAGGGAAAAAAGCGAGCCTTTTTCCTCGCCAAATAAAAATAAATCGTTTTTATGGCAATTGTTGCTACGATAAATTTGATATCTGGCAAACCCGATAGTCGAAAGTGCAACCCACTACTGCTTTCGGAAGCAGCTATGCGAAATGAAAAATACGAAATTTGTGACACCAACTTTTGATTGCATCGAATTTATTTATGAACCAATTTTAAAAATAATTGTACCGTAAGAAAGAGTATATTCTGAGGTATACTGCAATATTTTTAAAATTAAAAACTAACAGTAATACTATACAGATATGATCATTTTAGTTTTGTATCGGAAGTTACGATCTGAAAGTTCCGAAAATTGTATTACCAACTTTTAATTGCATCGATTTTATTTATCAACCAATTTGAAAAATAACTGTACCATAAGAAAGAGTGTAATGTAATGTATTCAGTGATGTTTTCAAATTTAAAAAATAATGGCTTTTGCCGTAGACAAAACGGTTTTAACAATAAGTAGCGAAAATATCCAAAGATTCCGAATTTTGTATGACGAACTTTTGATCGCATCCAATTTAATTATTAACCGATTTCAAAAATAATAGTACTGTAAGAAAGAGTATATTCTGAGGTATACTGCCATATTTTAAAAATTAAAAATTAATAGTAATTAGATAAAGATACGGAAGTTTTAAAAAAAAGTAACAAAAATGTCCCGATTTTTCCTGAATTTCAAAAAAATATTATCAAGAACCAAATTTAAATTTCAAAAAAAACTCGACGAGCTGCAAAAATTTACGTTGAGAGGTACTCTTAAAAAAAAACTCACGACTGAAGACTGAAAATTTGAATGTGTTTTGCTCACTCGCGGAAGAAATTTCGCTTCTTCAACTTTAACACTTAATAAAACCTAAACTAATAGCCGCATCGGAAAAAAATCTTAATAATTATCCAGGGAATACGATGAAGAACAAAGCATGTTAATTTCATTTTTTTCCGATCAGTACTTTCTCGGGAAACCGTCTAAGAATCGAGCTAAACAACACAGTTTTCAATTCTGCGGCGGCGGCGGCGGCGGTAACATTTTTTTAATATAGAGAGATATATAGGAAGACGGATACATCGCAGAAACCGCTTGAAGGGTTAAAAGTTTCTTTCCACCTTTACAAACAGCAGAAGCGCACTTTAAATTAACTACGTCTTTTAGTTCCTCGAGCTTCTAATGAAATAGAAGGAGCATGTGCGCTCATCTTCTTGTTATCCTGACGATCGCTAATAGCCCATTGTGTTACCGAACCGATGACCGATGAATAAACACTAAAAGATAACAAGAAGAGAAGAAAACGATAAAAAAAATATCTGCACTGAAGTGGTCACACTGTACGGAATACTATACGACAGAAGGTAGCTGTGAAATATTAAAAAAAAATGGCATGCAGTCCTTTGCAGGCTGTATGACCACCTCGAATACTGACCCAGGTCTTACACCACGTTTGGATACAAAGAATGAGATTGCGGCATGTCCCTGCGGTAGGAACTCGTCCGTAATCTCTGTCCCTGTATGCAAACGTGGTGAAAACAACTGATCACTGCTAATGGGAGGAGCTTCAAAAAGTACTACCAACATGTCGACTAGTAGTCACGTGACTGCTTTCTGAACTTTTGATTTGGTTCGCAAATTTGGCATATAGAGTGGCGACAAAACTGGTATTTTCGCCAATCTACTACTACGTCCAATCAGATCAGGAATCAATGGATGGACATATTCTACCGTCCCGTGGACCAATCAGATGACCAATGTTATTTTCTACCCAGCAGATGAAAGTTTTTTTTCCCAATGGCGGGCACTGGACTCTATCCTTGGCCACTACAAGTCCGGAAGTGATGGTCGAATACTTCCAATGGCGGACACTAAGGACCTGTCCTTGGCCACTACAAGGCCGGAAGTGATGGTCACTTGTGAAGGGGGCCCCAGTGGGAGGACCACCATTGCCCCTAACAAAGGACAGCACAATTTACATCCATGCCCTGCCCCGTATTCGAACCAGGAACCTTCCGTTCCAGAGGCCAACACCTTGTCCACTAGACCGGTTGGTCGGCAGCAGATGAAAGTAGTCTTAAGGTTATCTTGCTACTATTTTTGGTAACATGATATGGGGCACATAAAAAAGTTACCATGGCCTATTGTACTTCTATACTTCCTCTGTGGTTTGCAGGTCCTATATTAAGGCCTTTGATATCATGATTCCAAAATTTGAATATCCACCAACTTCCTACTAAATATCATAAGTTATGCAAATCGCCATAGTCTGTTTTTTAATTTTGAGGTCTTTTAAAATAATGATATTCCTTAAGTTTTGCATGCCAGTGCACGTTTACAGAGCTTCGTTGGAAGATGCCAAAGTCATGGTATCTTCACACCACGAATCGACAAAGAAATCTTTCAAACACATCATCCCTTAAATGCTTAACGAGAACACCTCTTTGTCAATTTAAATACAAAGAGGGAGGGGGGGGGTGTTCAGAAAGGAAGTGAAATGAGATTCGAAAGCACTCGAGTCAGCCACATTCCTGGCATTCGTCGCCTGCGACCTTAAAAATAAAAGCGCCCTTTTACTCGACGCGAAACTCGCGCCCGGGCACAGTCAGCACGCGAGTCGTTATCCTCCCCGCACTGTGACTTCATTTCACTTCGCCGTAACAACGCGGAACACGAGCGAAAACTCTTTTCCGAAATTACGTTTCCCACTCTTCTAGATAATTACGCGGCAATTTCAGAAGTCACCTCCAGAAAATTCCATTCGCGGGGTGGGGCTGAACAAAGGGCGCCCCTGCACCGAATCGGGAAAAGTTCTCTCTTTTAAAAGTGAGAACCTGTCATCGTCAGGGACTCAAAAATCGCGGGGAAGTGAAACCCGGGCAGATATCGAAAAATTCTAAATAACAAAATGGCAAAAGTCGGGAAGGGGCAATTAAAATCGAACCTTATTACTGGATTGGCAGAGTTTCGTTCACAAGCTCTGATCTGCGGGTGGTGATTGTATAGAGGGGAGGATTAAATTATTTAACATCCGTGTGCTCCGTGTACGGACTCCGGCGATTAAGCGCCCGGGATAATTTCGGGATTCGGAGAAGGGGTGAATTCGGAATTATTTTTCTTCTCGGTTGTTTCGGGAGCAGATGTGTGATGCGAGTTCGGAA
The DNA here is from genome assembly GCA_947359465.1 of Metellina segmentata. NCBI lineage: Eukaryota > Metazoa > Arthropoda > Arachnida > Araneae > Tetragnathidae > Metellina > Metellina segmentata. The sequence continues at coordinate 30,562,477 of OX375877.1, read as the reverse complement.
TACTTTTGTTTCTGGGATTCTTCGGGGCTTGACTGTGTCATTCTCAAAAATTCTTCGGTCGTTAGTTTGAAAGACTTGTTAGTTTGAGTGTAGGGGTGTAGTATTGTATGTTTGAGAAGTGGCTTGTAAAATTTCTAGAATTTTCACTCATAATTTCTTTTGTTACTTTATTTTAGCACGTGCGGAAGATAAACCCAAGAACGTATTTGTTTGGATAGGTGTGAAGTGTAACAGTATGTGTTTAATATAGTGTTTTACATTTCTAGCTTTTAAGCTTTAAAAATTATTTTGCATTTGCACTTCGTAACGTACGGGAAATGAAACCAATATCGTGCTTCAGTTTGAATATGTGTGTGACTTGCCACGTAGCTTGTTTTATATGTTTAAGATCATTTAGTTGAATTCTAGCTTTTAAACATTTGAGTTCACACTACTGTATCCGTTCTTTAACCTGCAGTTTTCCTTGCATGATTTGTAACCAGTTTTGACCTTGACTAACTGAACCTTTCTAAAGAGTTTTTACTAATAGTACGTGAGTTTTATAGCCTTGTTATATGCTTAAAATAATTTTGTAAATTTGAATGGTTCATTTTGCCATGGGTTCATCATTTGGTAAATTGTTTTTTAACCTGTAAAAATTATTTCATCACTTCACTTCATCAAGTACGAAAAACAAACAAAGTATGTTCTTCAGTTTGCATAGGCGTGAATTGTAATGACGGTTGTTGTATGTTCTTAATCCTTTCATTCCATTTAAGGTATAAAAAATTATTTTTTAATTTAATTTTTTAGTTCAGATTAAAATTTGATTAGTATACTACACACACGGATGTTAATTAGCCGATAATTGTATTTTACGTCTGTTTTTCATTTTACTGCAGTTTACAAAATTCGGACAAAATGCCTGTAGGACAATTATAATTGCTCGGAGTTGTGCCACAGAACACTGAATATAATTCTATACCTGGGGAGGAGGGTATCCCAACATAAAAATATTGAAAGGAAGGCGATATGAAAGTAATGAGATAGAGAGTTTCGGGCTCGGAGAAGTTGACCCATATGGTATGGTAACCGCAGATCAATGATTGTGATCAATTTCCAAACCAAAACGCGACTGATACAGCTACACCGGTGATAAATCGTAGGTATGAGGGAAAAAAACATCTATGGTGGAAAACGCACAATTATTTTTTTTTTTTTTTTTTTTTTTGTACGTAAAAATTGTCTTCCGTGAAAAAACGTTTAATACTGTCAAAGTCATCAAACTTATGAGAAGTTTTTCTGTGTGAACAAATAGAACCTAACGGAGAGAGAAGAAAAAATACTTCCAGTTAAGAATTAATTTGATTTACCGCCATTTTGACGATGCTTGGCGTTAATTTTACATATAAGAGCCTTTTTTTCGCCAAGCGATGTAGGTGACTGTGGTGTTTTTGCGGTGGAACGGGCTTCCTCTGTGCATTTCGAACGTAACGAAAAATTCCAAAACATGAATTCTGAATTGATATTGATAACGTCAATTAGATAAAGCGATTATTCGGAGAGAAACTGCGTTTAGAGTTAACATTGATTTGTATCATGCCAGGACATTTTGTGTAGCGGAAGTTAAATCTGTTTTATAATGAAAATCTTTCTCATAAGTGACATACTGAAATTGTATTCGATTAATATGGTAAAGGAGGATTTGGACTCACTCCAAAGCTAGTGAAGAGGTTAGAGTAGGTGTTCCACATATCGCCTACTCCAGGGCTCGAAATACCGGGGTGCACAGGTGCACTGTGCACATGAAAATATAACTGTGCACCTAATTTTTTCCCACTGTACATAACTGTGCACCTAATTTAAAATCTTAGGTGCACCTTGTGCACCTGTATTAAAAAATCTATTTCGAGGCCTGGCCTACTCTAACTATTTTTCTGTATCTCAGCCTCCTGGGTTGGGAAATCTAGTTGGAAACTAAAGCCTGGTGCACACATCCTGTTTTTCAACGTGCGGCGCCGCTGCCGCAACGCAAGTGCGGTCTGAGATACATTATATCCAATGGAGCAGTGCACACATGCCTCCAGCGATGCACGTCCAACTTGCGTGCAATTTGTACCGAAATTCCCCACGGCGCCGCACGGTCGCCGCACATTAGTCTCCGTTCTGAAGTACCTTGTTTTCATAAACAAATTGAATACAAATATTAATTAAATGGTTGTATCCAGTAACGTCTATTTTGTTTTTAAATATACTTTTTTTTACACCAAGCAAACGAAATAAACACGTTTTCTTCGATAGAATACTTATCGCAAATGGCGCGAAATGAGTTCGTGCGTCATTTCTGTTTGCATAGTTGAACTTCGGTCCCGCAGAGGCGCCGCACGTTGAAAAACCGGATGTGTGCACCGGGCCTAAATGAATATCACTAGGAAGTATTCTACGTTGTTTTCCAAAGATCATATACCTTCTTTACTTGTGTCAGTTTAAGGTAACTAGTAAAACTTCAAAAAATTTCCCAAGAGAATTTTCAAGAATGGGTTCGTAATAACACCTACTCCTGTTCCTATTACCACCCACCAGGCGAAACTAGGAGCTACTATTACGAACTAGTTGCTAAGAGCGCACTTACCTACCTTTAGTATTTAATTTACTTTCAGGTCATATACACGAAATTATGATTTGGAAACACTTACCTGTATATTCCATGAATGGATTGGAGACAAACAATACGTTGTGATCACAGCGTCTAATTCTTCAGATGCAATAGTGTTGTTGATATAACTGATAGGAAACTTGACGGTGACACTACGTGTAGCAAAACCCTAGACCGTTAAGGTAACTACATAAACTCATAGGTGCCGAGCATAGTAGCTTGCAAACACGAGTAGGCGATATTAAGCACAGGGACGATATTTGGAACACCTACCCTATCAAACACGAACGCTCTCCATATTCAACTTTACAGTCTCTAATATGGAATAAATACCCGAAGATTTTTCCATGTTGTAATTCTCATCAATCAATTTCACCCAGAAAAGTTTATTGGAAATATTGTCTGTTACGAGAACTTACTTACTAATAAGTTTTGAACGTGAAGTCAGGCTTTTAATTACTCTACCGAACGATTCAGTTTTCTAACACGTAATGTTATTTTTGGTTTACGAACGCGCTCTTCTCGTGGCATATTTTATCTTGTTTCTTTTTAATTCGCTCAGATTGCTTTTACTTCTCATCGTCAAACTTATGAAAAACTCTATAGCAAACAAGAAGTTTATCTCCAAACAAAACTTACTTAATTATTTCGATAATCCGTTTGCTAAATCTGAGCAAATTAGTTTCAAGTTTCCAAAAATATACATCGTTTGATACTCTCAGACGATAAAAATATTTTACGAGATGTTTTAATTTTGAACTTTCATTGCGGCTGGTTGTAAAAGACTGAAAAGGCGTCGAATAAAATATTTAATGGATATTTAACACCGTCTATTCAAGGGATATTTAGAGTTCCTTTAGAGGTTGCAGAGAATGCAGGTTAATTAGAAGCTACGTGCTGAACGCGGGAAAATTGCTCTCGAAGTAAGTTTAACGAGGTGGAACTTTTATTTCGATAAATGTTTATGTAATGACTTTAAGATACGAAGTAATCAAAATGTTTACGCCTTGTTTTATGACGAGTCGTCACGAATGTTTTGATAACATGATGAGGATTTGCGTATTTAAAACATTTTTACGATGCTGTCTGTGATGCTATACTCCGATCAGAAAAATTTTGCTTTAATTTTTAAATATGATTTGAGTATTAATCGCTTATGTGGAATTCTACTGAGGAGAACTTTTTTGTTTTCAGTATGAAATGTTAGCACTGATTACTCTAAATCGGTTTCAAAACCAATTTGGAAATTCGAATCATTTTTTTTGTTATGAGAAGCTTTTTCTGTCAACTAAATGGCAGTGGCTATAATGTGTGGTAGAACATGCTTCCTGTACGTTTCCAGACATGACATGACTTGTTTTTCGAATACAATTTGAGCACTTCGTCAAGAAAATTGTAGACTAAATACCTAAGGACTAATAATAATTAAGGACTAATATAACCTAAGGACTAATGCCAATTAGAATAAATCCCAGTTAGAATATACGCTAGTTAGAATAAACGCCAAACGTCGACTAAATGCGTGGTGATAAACTGAATTTTAAGGTAAACTCGACATGTAACATGCGATATCGTATGCTTATCGGGAAGTAAATTCTCCTTCTTTCTGATTTGTTAGTTTCAATTGAGAATTCCTCTCAAATCATGAAATGAAAACTTAAATGAAAAAAATTTAGGGCGTTATCCTAGTTACTGAAACTTTCGCCGAAGCTCACCAAGTTGGCGTTTTATCAAGAATCATCATTTTGGCGACAGAGTATTGAAATCCCGCCAAGATGGTAAACTTGGATTTACTTGGATTCTTACAAATTCCAAAAGTGTCTTACTTTATCAGATATCTCAAGGCAGTTCAAAATTACGCGATGGTAATGAATTCGGACTAGATCTCGGACCGTCGCCTATAACCTATTGTGTGCTCCACTGTGACGTCAGTTCAACTACCTACCCTTAAGCTACAACACACTATTTTAAACCTACATTTACGGTATTTTTGACGAGATATTTTGAAAATCAGAAACCAAGACTTTCAAGGGGCCTTTGATCACCTTTACATACGCCATTGCATTTCCTACTCCAAACTTCTCCAAACATCACAACATCAATCACCACTCATGTAAGGGAGGGTTATAACTCCACGTTAATTCCCCACCGAAGCGGTCATGATATTTGACAAATCTTTGCGTCGGATCAGAACCTTCCTTGGGAAACACGCCACAACTCATTTGTTTTGGGAGCGGGTGCAATTTCAATTATCGATCCGCTGCTTTCATTATTAAATTAAAAGCCCGTCACAGTTACGATTAGGCGAGCCGTTATCCGTCATAATGTTATTCAAAGGACGATTCTCCCCCGACTTAATTAGCCTCTCAATTAATTGGCGAAGGCGAACGGAAATGAAGGCTGTAAACTGTAATTGATTTGATTTCAAAAGAGGGAAGGCTTCACACAAATTCAACTTGCGTTCGTTCTCCATTCGGATTTGAATTTTGTAGTCTACAAGAACAGTAATCTGGCACCGAAAACACCCGATCTCTATCGTTTGCAAAACGGTTATTGGTATAAAGATGGGAAAAACTGTTATTTAGCGATAACCGTTGTTAATAAATGTTAATATTAACAACTGTTATCAATTTGCAGTTAAATTTGTCAGTTATTATTAATTTTTAATATTAGCAGTTTTGCTATCGACTAGCACCTAATAGTTAGCAGTTAAATTCAATGGTTATTATTAACAGTCTGGTTATTATTAACTCTTAGGAATTAGCTTTAACTTTTAATTTAATTGTTATTAACCATCCAACGAGTAATTTTTTTTAAATAACGATTTCAAGTTCTATGATGAAATATTTTTTATAAATTACAATATTTTAATTCAATTGCATTTATTTCCTTTAGACCATATGTAGTTATTATATTTCTAAATTGTTAATAAAGAATATCGCTTGTTGAAAATACACGTGCTGTCATGTTAGTCAAGAAGTGCGTTACTCCAAGTTTGCTATTAGGGTTAACTGTTCTTAACATGTTACCCATAGAAGTATCTGATGCCTCATAAAACGATTTTAACCCTCCTCAAGGTTTTCTCGACAATTTGTCTTGTCATTAGCAGAAATTGATCAAATATCGAAGAACGAGATATATCGTCATTAGAAAAAACTTTCCAAATCTTGATCTCGTCATTATAAAAAAAAATCGGTAATATGTTTCTGAAGAGATATATCGTCATTTTCAAAATGGTTCTGATCTTAATGGATATCTCATCGAAACCGATAGAAGGGTTAATTCAATAACAAGATTTTTACTAACTACTTTTTAGCAAGAAAAGCTATTTCGTTTTGGAAGACAATGAATTTTAATTTCTTTGAAGATTTTTTACTTTAATGACAAGTTTGACAGACAATTTCAACGAAACTAAATGAATGTCTTCTTCTAAAGAAAGGTATCTGAAAAACGTGGATAACAACTGAAGTTAATGTTGAGGGATTAAATATATGTATTTGAATTGTATTAGATAAATCTGCACTGATATGCCAAAAGTCATGGTATAGCAGAAAGCAAATCTTTAAATGGTATTGCCGCTTTGTAAAACCTTTGACGCATACCACACATTTGTATCAATTAAAAGGTATAATCTCATCGTGTCAGAATGAACAACTTACAATAATTTTGGCAAGCTGACGTGGATCGTAGGAATTTGATCTAGGAGTAGTAGTGAAAGCCAGATGTATGAAACATTCAATTTCTGATGTTATACGAACATTTAATATTCCACGGATCATGATGTCACGCGTGTATCTAGAATACATCGTGGAAGACGTTGCTTCTCTCCAATGGACAGCACAGTGGATGACCGTGATCAGCGGTGACTATTCAGGATTGTCTTAACTAACAGACAAGTGATAATGGCTTAGATAACATCTGCATTGCCTCCAGAATTAACCAATAGACTCATATCCATTAGATCTATACAGCGTAAGGGGATATGGAAGCAGAAATAACTGTCACCATCATAAAATTTTGCAGATGGGTGCTTTTGCGTGGTGGTAACGATATAACAGTGAAAATTATTCATTTCGGTTGATTTAAGTCACGAATGACTATGATTACTGTGCCTCAGTTAATAAAATATTTACAAATTATATTACAATAAATAGCATTAAACAAACCATTTAAACCTTGTTTTTAGAAATTCCCTTTTTTAACTTCAATGTTCCTGTGAAGGGACCGAAGATATACAAATACGTGGGAATAGATAATTGAATATGGCAAAACAGTAAAAGTTCAAGTCCATAATAATTGCTTTCATTCTATTTAATGAATATTGATTACTAAAAAATAATAGTCGTTTCAAGTATCAACAAGTATTTTATTTAAAAATTGAGCGAAAATATTTTTATTGCAATTAAAAGTGACGAAAAATATAAAAGGCAGATGAGTTAATATTTTGTTCTTCGAATGGGTATTAATTAATGAAATAATAGTCATTTAAATAATATAATAACTGTTACTTTTTTGTTTGAATATAAAAGATATTTCATACATTCGTTTCTTTTTTCTTCTATATAATATTTTGTTCTTAATGGTTATTAATCAATGAAATGATATTCGTTTATAACTGATACTTTTTTATTTGAATATAAATGGTATTTCATACATTTTTCGTAGCATTTAATTTGTTGAAATATTTTTAATCCCTGCGTTATCGGGGGATACTCCCTCTCCGTTTATCACTACCCGAACTATTATTTAATGCTTAGTAGTTACTTAGTAGTAGTAGATTGTGTTTATCTATTGGTATTGTTTATTTATTGTTAGATAGTTAATTGCAATGACCAAAAATATATCATGAAATGACAAATTAAATGCTATCCTTTGCGAAGCCTACCCTTGAAGAACAATCATTACGTATTTCACGCTTCGTTATCTCTCATTACATTTTTTTTTTTTTATATTTAAAATTCGAAATTTATTTTAATACTCCCAGATCTACGGTAACATGCAATCATTCCTTGGTCGGACATATACTGCCATCTATCGGACTGATTTTAAGTGCCGAAAATACCCTTTTCCTTAAAACATCTTATTCCACCTAGAATTCACCGACTTTTAGAACCTTTAGAGAAATGAAACTTTTGTGGAATGTTTAAATTACATAATTCTACAAAGTACAAAAATAGTAATGTCACGCAATTTATTTGTAGATTTCTAAACTCCATTAGTTGCCATCCTATTCAGGTTATTTCATAAAATGGAAAGAAATTTTCGTAAAAAATATAATAAAGGTATTTTAACAACAAATTCTAAACTTATTCTGTCGTTTAAAGCTTTCAAAATGTTACGTTTTCGACTGTAAATGACGCAAAATACTTAAACCTTTTTATCATTTTATTCTCCAATGCCACATATCCAACATAATATTTATTTTTAAAACATTTTCCCCGTACTCTTGATGCATTGCGTTACTCCTAAGTAAGCGCTAAAGATTTAATGTTCGAGGTACTCTATTTTATTTTTACATTTAAGCTGTCTAAGAACATATATTTGCTCTCAAATATACGTGTTGTATTTAGATAATAGAATATCGTTCTACCATTTTTTTTTTGCTACGAAGTCGAGCCTTTGAAGATAGAGTCGAATTTTTGAAAAGAGTAAAATAGAATCACATAAATCTATTTTTTCTGCTGGCAGACTATTGCATTCAAACTCTCCCCTCTTCCACCCCCATCTCTCTCTTTCTCTCTCTCTCTCTCACTCTCTTTCAGTATCACCTTACCTTCTGAACAACATCCCATTTTCACATGATCTTTCACCTTCCTATATCTTCATGAATGCCAAAATGTGCATATCCTCATGGCAGCGAGAAAAATAAAACTAGCGAGTAATACCGCTACTAAATAAAGATCAAATGAGTAAGAACTTGTGTTATCGGTGAGAGAAAATGGGGTAGTGTGTTAATTTTAACAAAACCAAACCTGGATACCACGAGTACACGCTACAGGGCTATTTCATTACTTTTAAAAGAACAGTAGACTTTCAAATTCATCAAAATCGATCGACAACTCTTTTTTTAAGAGTTAAAAAAAAAAAAAAAAAATTGACTAAAATAAAATTCTGTAAATACCATAAATAATTTTTTAATAATAATCATTTTTTGAGTAGGTAGTTGTATCAACGTCGCATTGAAGTAACAGAACGGTCCATTAGCGACTGTCCGGAATCAGTCCCGAAGAGAAAGATCCTCGGTAAAGATCTAGATAATTTTGAGCCACAGGTTCAGATGACGATATCAATACATGAGCTGGCACCCCACTCTCCAAAATTCCATGCCACGTCAACGAGAGGACAATTGAGGTCACGATAGATTCAACGCGCACCAGCTTCCACGTACACAAAGGACTTTGGTACGATCGAGTTTCGAACTCGCAACTCTCCGGTCGCTGATCCGCTACTTTTCCAACGGTTTTGTCCAACAACTTTACAACAACAACCTCTACCACATTTTTGAAGGAACTTATACAACAACCTAAAATGTATTGTAAATAAGTATAGTAGTCTACTACAAAAACGCAATTTTCTACGGATGGGCTATTTTGACATTCTACCGATGTTAAACTGTTCCCTGCTTATCTGGGTTTTTCTTTATTTGTTTGAAATTGCTTTTGGACAATTCTTACAACCAGCTACATACACTATACGGACAAAAATATTTGGACACTGCAGAAAATCGGCAAAATCTATCTTGTGGGGTTGTTTTGCCTGGTTAGAACTCAGTTCATTGCTTTATGTACCTGTTACCATGAACTCTGACCTGTACCTCGACCTTCTGGATAATTCGGCCTCGTCTACACTATGGTATTGCTACGGCGATGATGGTTGTTTCTTCCAACAAGATCGAGCTCCATGTCATACTTCAGAACGTGTGCTAAACTGGTTTCCTGAAAAAGAGGTGAATTTGCTTAACTGACCTGCTCAGAGCCCAGACACGAGGGTAGTGTGGAAAGTAACACCCGTTTTTAAATAAAATATAGACCAATTAAAACTTTTCAACCCCACTTCTTACTTTACATTTTCATACCTTATATTACTTTTCTACATAGTTCCCTTGCAAACTTAAACATTTGTCGTATCTTGTGACGAGCTGTTGAATACCAGCGTCATATTCCTCTGCCGCCACTCCATTCAGATAAACAGTAACAATATCTTCAAGCTCTTCATCGTTCGAAAAGTGTTTCTCACCCAGAAACTCTTTGGATCAAACGAAAGTCACTGGGGGCTAAATCCGGGCTATAGGGGTGGGGAGGTCAAAAATTTCCCAATGAAACTTGTTGATCAACTGTTGTGTTTTCGCAGCTGAGCCGTGCGTTGTCATGCAAGAAGACCACGTCGCTAGAAAACATGCCGCATCTTTAATATCTCACAGTATGCATCGGCGTTTATGCAGGCTATAGATTTTTCAAATCCAAACTTGCTGAAAAACAGAAAGGATGTATACAGTATCTCAAATAAAAACTTTGAGCCAATTTTGACTCAAAATGTAAGCGCTGCTATGTAAATTGAATACCCAGCATGTTTGTGTGTACATTTTCCCAGCATTTGAATCACCCACACTTTTTCATTGAGTTTGTTGTCGATAGTTGTAGCGCAAGCGTCTTGTTGAACTATAATTGCTGGCCATAAAAAGATCCTCTGCTTTCTTTGATTTCTATTATAAACTGTCACAGCTCGACTAAAATTCATTTTTTTGATAAAATTTCATCTGATAATGCTATAAATTAAAGTGAGGCGCGAGGCTTCGCTGTATACAAACAATTGTAGAGTGTTGACAAAACACGATTACAAATAACGTCTTTTTTGTTTTATTCAGTATTTGTATTGTTGTATTATTATTTTAATTCATTAAACATCTGGCAGACGAGTCCCTAAAACTGGTTGACTTTGACCGGTGTACCTTCCACTGTCACAGTGGTGCGCATGCTCAAACAGGTATTACTTTCCGAACGACCCTCGTATCTAGCGACCGGAACTCTCCACGGTCCAACTCGATTCTCGGAGGTGACAAGTGTCCTTACTCTCGAGTCGAGCGGCAACTTCCCCGACAGTTCGTTGGGTACTGCATCGAAACCATCCATCCAATATCCGAGAGAGCTGCTTTCTGCACGCTTACTCAAGCCCGCATCTTACCGTATCCACTGTTGGAGGGGGGGGGCGGACTTCCTGCTAGTTGGGAGCAAACAATTCGCCCTCGTCATTTTCGTCGAGAAGGGAGATACACAGGCTGACCAGGCCACTAGAGCACCCTAAGGCCTGGTGCACACATCCAGTTTTTCAACGTGCGGCCCCGCTGCCGCAACGCAAGTGCGGTCTGAGATACATTAGATCCAATGGAGCAGTGCACATATGCCTCCAGCGCCGCTGGAGTGACGCACGTCCAACTTGCATGCAATTTGTACCGCAGTTCCCCACGGCGCCGCACGGTCGCCGCACATTAGTCTCCGTTCTGAAGTACCTTGTTTTCATAAACAAATGGAATATAAATAATAATTAATAAATGGTTGTATCTCAGTCACGTCTATATTGTTTTAAAATATACTTTTTTTTTACACCAAGTAAGCGAAATAAACACGTTTTGATAGATAGAAAATTTATCGCAAATGGCACGAAATAAATTCGTGCGTCATGTCACGGTTGTGGTGCATGATTGGGTTTCGGTGCCGCAGTGGCGCCGCACGTTGAAAAACCGGATGTGTACACTGGGCCTTACTCACACTCCTTGAGCACCACATCACCAGCAGCACAGTGGTTCCAGCAAAACCACCGATATTTGCCCATTCGCCGTCCAGAGGGATCGAAACTCAAAAGGATGACCGCACTCACCCTGGTTAATATGAAGCCAGAGATCTAGGCACGATATCGGTCCCGTTGAAAACCATCCACGGACGGAGATCACAACTCCCCCGCCGCGCCAGGTTCTCCCTCACCGACCAACTAAATATTTCGCATGCATGCAGGTTCAGCCTGGCAGGATCTCCGTTCTTAGGATCCCAACCAGTTACCAGCGACCTCCAAGAGGAGGTACCTGTTGCTTAATAGGTCCGGGGTGTAGGTCATCATTACTATAATCCCCGGATCTGCCTAATTCCCGACAACGGAGGTGGCTTCATAGACCATCTCAAACCTACTAACCCAAATAAGGCTTAGTCGCCGCATATATTGAAGTGCAAATGAGAAATTTATCTTGTGTGTGTTTCGAAATTTTGAGGTTTTAATTTAAAATGATGCTTAACCTTTGCTGTTTTGTAAACATTAGGTGTTTTTGTATGAAATTTTTGCTTGCAGTACAATATTGAATGTGTGTGACACACTTATTAAATCAATTCGATAGAAAATTGGCTAAGTCGATTAATAAGCTCACATGATCCCTTCTGAGATCTTAGAACAACGACTCCGTCCTTATAATCTGTCTATTTCACTAGAAATTCGATGGATTTTCAGCGGTGTGGTGAAAGAGAAAACACTATTTCACTAAAGTACGTGGCACGAATATCGTCGCTATTTCTATATTAGCAAAAAATGTTAAAAATAAGCAATATAAAAATTCAACACGACAAAGACTAAGATTCAATTTCAAGTTTGCCTCTTCGTTCAAAAGAAGCTTGGTTCGAGTTAGGGAACTATAAAATATTATTGTAAACGTAATTAGCTCGCCACTTTACTACTAATAACACAATTTCAGGTTTGCCTCCTCGTTCAAACGTAATTAGCTCGCCACTATACTAATAACACTACTACTAATAACACAATTACGCTACTACTACTATACTACTAATAACACAATTACGCTACTACTACTAGCACAATAACGCTACTAATAATAACACAATTTCAGGTTTGCCTCCTCGTTCAAAGGAAGCTTGGTTCGAGTTCGGGAACTATAAAATAGTATTGTAAAGGTAATAAGCTCGCCACTTTACTACTAATAACACAGTTACGCTACTACTAATAACATAATAACGCTACTACTAATAACACAATTTCAGGTTTGCCTCCTCGTTCAAACGTAATTAGCTCGCCACTATACTACTAATAACACTACTACTAATAACACAATTACGCTACTACTATTAACACAATAACACTACTACTAATAACACAATTACGCTACTACTACTAGCACAATAACGCTACTAATAATAACACAATTTCAGGTTTGCCTACTCGTTCAAAGGAAGCTTGGTTCGAGTTAGGGAACTATAAAATATTATTGAAAACGTAATTAGCTCGCCACTTTACTACTAATAACACAATTTCAGGTTTACCTCCTCGTTCAAACGTAATTAGCTCGCCACTTTACTACTAATAACACAATTTCAGGTTTGCCTCCTCGTTCAAACGTAATTAGCTCGCCACTATACTAATAACACTACTACTAATAACACAATTACGCTACTACTAATAACACAATAACGCAACTACTAATAACACAATTACGCTACTACTACTAGCACAATAACGCTACTAATAATAACACAATTTCAGGTTTGCCTCCTCGTTCAAAGGAAGCTTGGTTCGAGTTCGGGAACTATAAAATAGTATTGTAAAGGTAATAAGCTCGCCACTTTACTACTAATAACACAGTTACGCTACTACTAATAACATAATAACGCTACTACTAATAACACAATTTCAGGTTTGCCTCCTCGTTCAAACGTAATTAGCTCGCCACTATACTACTAATAACACTACTACTACTAACACAATTACGCTACTACTAATAACACAATTACGCTACTACTAATAACACAATAACACTACTACTAATAACACAATTACGCTACTACTACTATACTACTAATATACTACTAATAACACAATTACGCTACTACTACTAGCACAATAACGCTACTAATAATAACACAATTTCAGGTTTGCCTACTCTTTCAAAGGAAGCTTGGTTCGAGTTCGGGAACTATAAAATATTATTGAAAACGTAATTAGCTCGCCATTTTAATGAGTTCTTTCGTCCGTCGAGATCTGGTCCGTTTTGCTAATGACAAGATACATCGTCAAGATAGTCACCAGGAGGGTTGAATACAACTTGGAGCACGATAGGCACTCTCTTTGTCCTTGGCTGGTCTGGCTCAAGGATCAGAGTGCTGTCTATCCCAACCGAAGATCCTTGTAATCCTAATTAACGAATACGAGTAAATTTTTTCTATATTTCGTATAGGCTGTTTTGTGTAATTACGTCCGTGTCATCCAAATTTCTCGCTATCCGAGGTTGTTACATTCTAATAAGTATTTGCTCTATGGAATTTGGCTATGGTTGAATGCGATTAATACTACTGTTGGTGAATTCCCAATTCTGTGAAAACCGCGAGAGCTCGATGAGATGCTTTTTCTTTCAAGTTAAATGTAAGTGGTAGAAATGTTTCTGCGGCAGAACGTGTTTCCTGTACGTATTACGGATTCGAAGAAATTTGACTCGTTTTTCGAATGCAGCATTTATTCAGCACTTGGCCAATAAATATTCCAAGGAATTCAGAATCGATAAATGGTAGATGATTAGCCAATGTCAATTAATTATATGCTATAGGTCGCCCAAACGGTGATAACCTACCTTTTAAGGTAACCCCGATGCGTATCATGTGAGATTATTCGGAGAGCAGAAAGTAAAATCGCCATTTTCCATATGAAAAGTTTGCTTTCATTGAAAAGCCTTCTCATTTAAATCACGGTTGTATTTTCCTGAGCGTAGTTGTACAATAAGTGATTCCGACGAGTGTTGACTAGCCTGTGTTTCTTTTTAGCAGCCAATTAAGGCCCGGTGCACACATCCGGTTTTTCAACGTGCGGCGCAGCTGAGGCACCGAAGCCCAAGTATGCACACATAACCGTGAAATGACGCACGAACTCATTTCGCGCCATTTGCGATAAATATTCTATGGAAAAAAACGTGTTTATTTCGCTTATTTGGTGTAAAAAAAATACATTTTGTAACAAAATAGACGTTACTGGATACAACCATTTATTAATTATCTATATATATAATCCTCTTACGTGGCACGCAAAAAAGACGTTATTTGTTTTCGCAATTTGGCAACATTGTACGATTCTTTGTTTATCCCAAAGCCTCGCGCTTCAATTGAATTTATAGCGTTATCGGATGAAATTTTATTGAAAAAAAAAAAAAAAAGAATTTTAGTCGAGCTGTTGCAGTAAATAATAGAAATCAAAGAAAACGGAGGATCTTTTCAGGGTCATTTTTAAAAAAAGGTCCGTTTCGGGGCAAACTATTATAGTTCAACAAGACGCTTGCATTACAACTTTCGACAACAAACTCAATGAAAAAGCGTGGGTGGCTCGAGTGCTGGGTAAATGTACACACAACCAACATGCTGGGTTTTCAATTTCCAAATCAACGCTCACATTTCGAGTCAAAATTTGCTCAAAGTTTCCATTTGAATTCTGATTTCAGAGGTACTGTAAATATATTTTCTGAAAAACAGCATAAAATTTAGATTTAAAAAATATTTTTTTGGAATATCATATTTTGTAAACAATTCCTTCTGCTAGGACACATGTCTTCATTGATGCGAGCGAAGCTAGCATAGGTTCGCGCAGCGAACCAATGAGGACTGCGAAGCAATCCTCTGAGGGTTGGC
This sequence comes from Metellina segmentata, assembly GCA_947359465.1. NCBI lineage: Eukaryota > Metazoa > Arthropoda > Arachnida > Araneae > Tetragnathidae > Metellina > Metellina segmentata. The sequence continues at coordinate 30,547,180 of OX375877.1, read as the reverse complement.
GAGCGTTAGCGAGCAGGGGGCGGGCCCCCTAGTTATTTATATTCCATTTATGTATGAAAACAAGGAACTTCAGAACGGAGAAGCGTTTGCGGCGAGCTGCGGCGCCGTGGGGAACTGCGGTACAAATTGCATGCAAGTTGGACGTGCGTCGCAGCAGCGGCGCCGGAGGCATGTGTGCACTAATCCATTGGATCTAATGTATCTCAACCGCACTTGCGTTGCGACAGTGGCGCCGCACTTTGAAAAACCGGATGTGTGCAACGGGACTATGTGAGAACAAACGGCTGAGCAGAAACAAAGAGCCATGTTTGGAGATTTGCATACCTTCTGGAATTTCTCAAAACTGTCATCTGCTTTGATGAAAAGTTCTCGTGTTCATATTCGTGCCATACGAAAAGAGGAGAGCGTGAAAGGACAGCTTTATTCTGCCAGAAGTTGGTGTCGCGATAGTTGTAGAAGCAGTGTCTTCAATCACAAAGTTTCAGACAGTTGTTGGAAATCATGTGCAATCCAACTATTCTTCGTGGACCATGAATCGAAGTACGTAGGAAAAAGTCTGGTAAGATGACGAATTGTATTTTTCACGAAAGTTACGCTAGATGGCCGCCTTTATCCTGCATCATCAGAGACCTCTAGCAACCAGCTACCCGTATCACGCCAAAAGACTCCCTCCCGTCATTTGTGTGATTCCCGTCACGCGGAAATGTGGTATTGAGTGGTTCTGATGCAATTTATGATTACTGCTTGGTAAGGGATAGCATTCATGGAGCAAGTATTTTTTATTTATACATGTGATATTCGTAAAGGGCTGATCAAATCGTGTTCAATGATGTTTCATTTCAATTTTTTCTGATTTGATATCCTTCAATGTTTTTTCGAAATAAAGATGGCTATGTCAGGTAAGATGACGAATTGTGTAGAGGGTAAGATGGCGAACCTATATGAATGGGGTTGCCTCCACACACGAGTCATTTTTGATGTGGCCTTCTATGGTCCGTTGAAAACCGCTTATAATGTGTGCTGTAATGACATTTTTTTTTCTAATGGTGGGCACATTTGACCTAAGTCATTGGCCACTACAAGGCCGGAAGTGAAGGCCACTTGTGAAGGAGCACCCAGTGGGAGGACCATCATTGCCCCTAACAATTTATACTTCGTAATTTTGAACCATATTCAGATGACGAAGCAACACCTGAGCTGGTATACGCTTACAAACATCCATGCCCGAACCCGGATTCGAACCGGGGACCTTCCAATATAGAGGCTAACACCTTAACCACTATACCGGTTGGTCGGCGCTGTGATGACATCGTGGTTCACAATCTAGGTCACACAATCTATCAGGTATGTCGCTTGAATATTTGGTAAAGCGTACCTCCAGGTTGCCAATACAAGGGAAGCTATTAAGTTATTCGCAGCCACAGGAATTGACCAGTTCAACTGCTCTATTTTCGCTGAAGAAAATTTTGCTCCTTCCCTCACGACTGAAATACCTCAAGAGAAAGTTGAAACTGAAATTGCTCTGTCTAATAATGATCCTGATAAGATCGATCCACCTTCTGATCTACCTATTACCTGGAGGAACTCCTCTCTTGTTCAATCCTCCTCTACCTAAAGCATATGTGACTTCAAATATTCCACAGTTTCCTACAATGCAGGGTAAAACGTCAAGGAAACTTAGAAAGAAATTGCCCTGCATGAACCTCACTGACCACTTAAGTGAAAAATTCGCTTCTCATTAAAAAAAGGAGAAAGATGAAAAAGAATATAAACGAAAACAGCGATAGTTGAAGTTAGCTAGACTAAACGCAACACAAATCTACTAAAAATCCTACAAAAAAGAAGAAACGACAGCTCGACTTCCAATCTTCTGAGTCTGAAGACACAACTCATTCATTTGAAGTTCCTTTTGTTGACACTGATCTGGACCCAATTGCGATTCCAATGTTTTATGTGCAAGCTCTGGGCCCATTTTGCCTGTACTGGCTGGGACGAAATCCAAGTTACACATTGACCATGCTGATGCGGTTTTTATAATTGATTTCATTTCTTAATGTTTTAATCTAAAATTTCGATTGATGATGTTTCGTTTGTTTGATGTTGTTTCTTCATTTTGATTATGTTTATTTCGTGTTATATGCAATTTGTTATGTTCAAGATGTGATCTCAACAGTTTTAAATAGTTGTTTGATAATATATGATGTTGAATTAAATTGTTGTCTCAGTTCGTCACCTTACCCAACCCCGTTCGTCATTTTAAACCGTACAGTCGGGTAATATGACGAAAATGACTTTTTTTTTTTTTTTTTTTTTTTTGAATCTCAAACTGGAGAAATAACAATTTTAAAAAATATCAATTCAAACTAAATAGTTGTAAGAAGATTTTGCCAACACGATAATCCTCCTGAAACGAATATTAAGTTTTGAAAAAATTACTTAAGCTTAAGTTCGTCATCTTACCCGACTTTCCCCTACCTACCATAAAGCTTGTTTGTGATAGCGCGTTTTCATAATCACTTCAACGAATCACCAATGTAAAAGCACCTTTAACCCTCAAAGTGGTTTCGACGAGATATCTCGTCCATCATGATCTGACAAAATTTGGTAATGGCGATATATCTCCTCATCAAGATACTGTCGTTTTTTGATGATGAGATCAAGATTGATTTGGTAATTTTTTTTAATGGCGAGATACCTGCCCATCAAAGACTGGTCAGTTGTGCTTGAGACGAGATATCTCGTCAAAACAACCACAAGGAGAGTCAATAATTCATGTTTTTGACCATGATTCCTACTTTTGTATCAATTCTCCAAGAGACTGCAATAGAAATGTTTCCGCCACTATTAAAGAGATGCTAGGTTCATCATTTATATCTATCCAATAGCAAGTCTCCTTTCAAAAATTTTAACAATATTTAGTAATAAATTTAACAATTTTATGGACTTGAATTTTGCATGGATGAACCAGTAATTTCGAAAACATTATAGGTGTTGGATACATCTGTCCCGCTCTTTTTGAAGAAAAAGTTTGTCTTGGAAAAATAGCTACACATTTTGATGCTTAAGTAACAGCCATACAATAATAAAAAATAAATAAATACGATGATCTCTGATAAAAGCCAAACAGTTTTTTCCTCATTGACTTACAGACTGCAACAACTAGGAGAGTTAAGGACAGTATAGCTTCAGTCTACTAAAATGACTCCATTCGATACACTGAAGTTAATTTTGTAGTGATAGCTGAGTTCTACTCACACTACTAACCATTTAGATTATGATAAACCTTTCTTAAACAGAGAACCTGGTATCCCTATCTTAAAACTGCAGGGAAAGATTTTCCTTGATATCGAGCTATACATCAGCAAATATCCCGTCAACTACGGGAAAAAATGCAAACCAAAAAACTACAAAAATTTATCTGTTAAAAGTTTATGTTTTTAGTAAGCCATGGAAACTGATGATAAGTACAGAGCTTCGGAAAGAACATCTTTACTTTTTTTATGTCCCATAAAAGAACGAAAAAATATCATACCGAAAGACAGAGCTAAGAAAAATGGCGTCGTATCTCACATATAAAAAGAACACAAGCCGAACATTCATCTTGTAGGGTATTTTGTTCTTTACACTTTATTTTTTGCGCGGGGGGAAAGGTAGTCTATCTTATCTTGAAGCTATTTAATTTATTTTATTTCATGTTTTTATATTCCCCTACGTTAGCCGTCGGAGAATTCTGGGGGAGTTATAAATGTCCTGGTCGTTCAAAATCTTTTCAAGTTTCTATCACGTGTAGCAGGAGGATGGAAAATTGGAAGCAAAATATAACACTGGAGGCTAGAAAAGAACCATTAAAAAGTGGGTTAATCTTTTTACGGCAGTATTTCTCCTTCTCGGACTGGCAACACGCTCCAAAATTCAATCTTCTAGAAATGGGAGAAGCGTTTTATCACATGGAAAAACGTTATTTAATAAAGCTTAACTTTTATAAATGTAACTTTAGTTGGGAACTGCTGTCAAGTGAATGGCTCAACCCATAGGAATTAAATTGACTAGAGTAAAATTCTACGGCCTTTGTAGGACTGAATATCACGAGCTAATGCATGCATTTAACTTAATCAACGAAAATGAACATCGTTCAAATTCATTTATCTCTTGAGTTTAGCATCCAGTCAATAGTCTCAAGGTGACATTACGGTTAATAATTTTAATGACGTACAGCTTACCATCGTTGCATATTAAATCAAATTTGAATCATAAATTATTTCTACTTTTAATACTTAATGGAAAGTTCGTTATTAAGTTATGTTGTTAAAAATGTATCTGCTTCAAAGAAATTATTCAGGAATATCATATAAATATAATAAATCCTCCTCTCGCATCGGTGGTGAAATTGGGATGTATTGCATTCCTGGTGCAAGACAGCCACAAGTTAACAAATATTACTTGGAAATTATTAGTAGTTCAAGACTATATGCCGTAATATTGTCAGTTTTACAGGAAATAAACTTAAGAGGCATTCATAATTTCTTCAACACTCAAAAATTGGACTTTCTTTGCCAGTCAATTCAGTATAGTTATGTAGTTTTGTCTTACAACAGGTAGTGGTGATTGCGATATGGTAAATGCGATGCGATAATATTTTGAGAAAAGGAAATGCGATGTAGTTACAAACACAATTTTATTGAATAGTGATCTGCGAGATACTACACAGACTACGTCCATTCTGCGAGTGCGATATGCTTCAAGAACAGTTATTCTTGTATTCTAGTTGCTACTTGTGGTGAAGGCTTACCCTTCCCCACATGTTATAATTATTTTCCTTCCACCCCAGATTTTTTGGAAAAGAAATGAGAGCAATAATTATATTCTCTGTAAAGTTGTTTTTTCAATCTCTTTCCTGGCTTCCTAACAACGAAAATCTTGAAAGCAGACATTAGTTTTCTCATGCTTTTTCCCTTCTTGGAATTCTGCTTTGAGTGCTTCCTTGATTAGGGCACAGCGACCCCTCATCATTCTCTCGGTCTCATCTACACCTTGTCCATCCTGATTGGACAATTGGTGACCTTTCAAGGTCAAATCCACCCCACTTAACCTTCAACGTGACACTTCTTAATGACCGGAAGATGTTGGCGTGATTTGGCTCTCTTCTTCCTGAGGTTTTTAACATTCCGTTGGGATAAAGGAATAACCCCGGCTGTCTTTCTCCCGCGTACTGTATGTAAAATTATTGGCGTTAATTTCCCCCTCGCACTGGGGTGACCTTCGTTTTTTGGCGATCCCGGAAAGAAGACGTAGGGACTGGTTTTCTCTGCTAAGGAACCCCCCTTTTTTTTTCAGTTAGAGAGATGAGACTCCTTTGCTCTGCGGCTGGGTTTTCACCCAAAAATTGATGACCTTCTCGTCTTTTTTTTGAGATTGAGCGATCCTACTCCTCGGATTGCAGCGGTTATTTTCACTCCAAAAATTGACGATATTCTCGTTTCCTTTTTTGAGATTGAGACAGGGATGCGACTCCTTTGCTTTGCGGCGGCGTTTCCACTCCAAAACTGATAACCTCTCGTCTTCGTTTTTTTTGGAGATAGAATGATCGGACTCATCGTATGCTGCGGCTTTCGCCCCAAAACTGCGATTTCTAATCGTTCAATGTTAAATGAACGCGTCTTCATCTGTGTGGCTGTTCTTCCGAGCCACGGACAACTCCAGATCCTCACCTGTTAGATTTCAGTGAAATCCTTGGATTTTGAATAATCAATTCCTCGACCAATTCCTCAAAGTCGTTCTCGTAGTCGATCCGATCCCCTGATGAGTAGCCATGGACACTATCTGAGGGAAATAAGGATGTCTCTTCCATAACACCGGCATCGAACTCGACCACAGTGACCAGCGATCCCTTAGAAGCTGAATAAAGAATTTGTTGACTCCAGTATTTGCGTCGCGACTTTTCTTCGTGGTTGATTTCACCATGCCCAGGTTTTCCCACAGCATCAACTTCGAGAAGTGAAAGAACATCATCTGGTGAGTCCATCTTCATAAACTCTTTTATTCTAAACGACCGACGTCTTACCGACTTTGCATTAGTCTTTCACGAGCCACCTATGTTTATCAATTACGGCCAATTTATGTCCAGATAACCTATCTAGGATTAGATTACGAGCCTGCCTTACATTCAAATAACCACTTTTCCTACACGATTTACACCATACTACTTATTCTAGTAAATGAACATCGAAAGATGACAATGCATGAATTTTGATACGATTAAGAACATGAAATATTGGGTGCGATTACAGAAAAGAACATGAATTAAATGCAATTATTTTCCTATTCGGAATGAGTTCATTATGTTAACAACAGAAGATACATGTGAAATGGATTATATGGCTTGATATAGCATGTACATGTATTTGTGTCCAAGGAAAATTGTTGAGTTTATAAAAAAGGTTAGGAAGATGTTTAAAATATTATTTTCAATATTCTTAAATGATTTTATTTTCTTATCAAAGAAAGAGAGAGAAGATTGATTAGTCTGACCACTTTTTCAATCAACATTTAACCAATTCAAACCAAGCAACGTCGTGTTATTCTGCTAGTATACTACTAATCACAACCCCAACAACCATTTGCAAAACAGTCATACCCAAAACTGTGTGTATACCAGATTTATTAGAGAGGAATTTTACATTTTAAAACTGGTAGCGCATTTTCAAAACAAACCAAAAACAAAAATGTGTGGTCCTTTGGATTTTTTTTTCGATTGACAGATAGTATGTTAACTGAATATTGGGTTCCAAGTGGAGTACAGATTCTTCAACAATAATTGTCCAATTTTCACCTTGTGACCACTAAAATATTTCCGAATGATTCTATTCTATGAAAAGAAGCAATACATTTTCCGAAGGTTCTCATAATTTCAGCTTGTAACCTACAACCTTTCCTATATATGTATAACATCTAGCCAATTTTGACCTCCTTGACCAATAGAATCTTTCCAAAGGAAAGGACACCAAGAGAATCGTTTCAAAATATCCTATTATAAAAAAAAGAAGCAATGGAATTTAGCTAAAGGTTGAAAATACCTTTGGATTCCTTCTCCAATAAATATGGTTAGTTAGTCATGAAATGTGTTTCCAGGTAAAAGCAATTCCACACTACTTGGAAATATGGCGGAGCTCTAAGGGTTAAGAATAACTGTTATTCGAATTGGCAATAAAAATTAGCACTGTTATCGCAAATTATCAGTAGCAGTTACCACGATAAATGTCCTATTTTGACCTTCTTGACAAATAGACTCTTTCCAAAGAAATCTATTCCAAGGAAAGTACCAAGAGAATAATTATAAAAGGATTCTATCCTAAGGAATAGAGCAATAGAATTTTATTTTAAGGTCGACGGAATTCATGTATTCTTCCCCGATAGATGTGGTTATTTAGTCGTGAAGTGTTTTATGTGGTAAAATAACTGTTACAATAACAGTTAGTCGTAAAATAAGTTTTGCCTATTATCAAATTGTACACTAAAATTAGAAAAAATTCGTAAAATAATGTACTAAGACTTAAATTCAGCTCCATAATTTCATTTTTCAGAAAGATTTTTTTTCCCAGTACAAGTTCACCCTTGTTAAAGCTGGTCGGTTAGAGAGCTAACCAAAGTGTTCGAGAAGACGTCATGCGATATGGGGGCAAAAAACGAAATTTCATGCTAATCTGGAACATTAGAAGGAACCCGTAACCAACGACCCAATCACATTGTGCCCGGAACTGTAATGAAGGTAACTATGGGAACAAAAAGGAGGGTGACTTTACCCGAATTCGTCGATGGTACAGAACGATGTAGGGAATGTCTTTTAAAATTTTCGTTTTCTGTCACGCCAAACCGTAATGTGATTTTAATGCCTTCCTAATCGATGTAAGAGGATTTGAAAGTCAAAAGGGAGTGGATAGTTTGCCAATGAAGCCTACCTGGCCCGGTCTTTTTTTCTTTCTTTTTTTTTCGTCTATTAAATAATTCAAGCCGGAACACGAAAAAAATCGGGAGATGATTTTTATTCAATCCAACAGCCGATTTAATGCTTCGTAAAATTAATGGCTCCGAAGTTCGGTATATTTTGATTTCAATCAATGGATTTTTTAACCTAAGTAAATGAGCCCGGTGAACTGAACTTTAGACACGACCTTAAGAATTGTAATATTTTTAAGATAATAGTGATTAACCCTCTGAGGGATTCAGACGCTTATATCTGTTCTGCAACTTCATGCATGACTTTTACCTTCTTTGACCAATAAAATATTTTCTAGTTCTACATTGGAAATTCCACATTCAATCCAACAGCCGGTTTAATGCTTCGTAAAATTAATGGCTCCGACATTCAGAATATTTTTATTTCAATCAATGGGTTTTAACCTAAATAAATCAGACGGTTAACTGAACATTAGACACGATTGGGGAATTTAAGAATTGATATATTTTAAAGATAATCATGATTAACCCTCTGGTGGGGTAATGGTAATTTGTGTTAACGTCGTACTAGAGCACACACTATTGATGACGGTCCGGGATCAGTCCCTTAAGGGAAAGATCCGAGGACAACACCTCGTAATTTTGAACCACGGTCAGATGACGAAGCAACACCTGAGCTGACACCCCACTCTCCAAACTTCCACACCAACCCAACGTGAGGACTTTCGGCCACGACAGATTTAAGGTGCACCAGCCGCCTCTACACCATACGCTTACAAACATCCATGCCCGGACCCGGATTCGAACCAGGAACCTTCCGATCTAGAGGCTAATACCTTAACCACTACCTCTGGTGGGGATTCACACGCTTATAACAGCTCTGCAACTTCATGCATGACTTTTACCACACTTTGACCTTGACCAATAGAATAAGCGTGCGAGTTCTTTCTGTGTTTATGTTAACTGGTAATACACCTAGCCAGAATTGGTTGGCTCTGGCACTCTACTATCATTTTAAGGTACACGGTAATTAAAAATGCCTTAACACAATTTTCAACTTATAGAATAGTTGCTGCTTACGGTCATGCAAAAAATGTAGCTTAAGCTTTACAATTTCTGTTCTGTGCATCTCTGGCATCTACATACAGAAAATTGCTGGTCATAACTTCAAATTTTTAGCACCTTCTTTTGAAATATTCGTTAATAAAGCTTAAATGTTTCAATTTCCCTTGATTTTATCTATGGCAGCTACATTTCCAAACTGTACTGTCAACTACCAATACGAACAATTTCTGCTTTTCGTTTGACTACCATGCATGATTGTCTTTACGCCCATCTCTACCGACTTCGGATAGTGAATAGCCCTACCTGCTCCTTCTGCTGTAGTGGAGCGACGATGAATGCTGAACACCTACTTGTCTGTCCAGCTCTTACGAAGAACTGTATTTTTTCCCGATATTTGGAAGCCAGAGATATCTTGGACAGTTTCGACTCTTTGATATATGTTTCATCGTGCTGTTCCTATTTTGTTTCAGTTCTGGTGTCTTTGTTCATTGTTCTTTTGTATATTTCATATCTGTATTGCGAAACGATAATGTCCATTGCCGCCTACTGCATTGGAAATAAAAATTGAAAACAACTACCAATACGAACATCAAAACACTCAGGCTATAAAGCGGGTATGCCTTTTTTTGTCAAGTTAAATGTCGGTGGTGGTAGTGTTTTAGAGACCAAACGGAGGGTGCTTTTGCATATTCCGGACGTGACAATGTTGAAAAAAGTTAAAAATTATGTAATTGTACAATCAAGGATCATCGAATATGGAACCATCGTGGAAAGGTACTTGAAAACAAGAAAAGCGCAATAAACTCCATACCATTCAGTCATCTGTAAAAGGATTTAAAAGAAAGAATTTAAGTAAGAAGTTATGACATAAAACTGACGAGGAAGACGAATTTCTAATCAACTTTTATTGGTCAAACAGATGCACCGAAGTATAAAAACGAAATTATTGTACTTAATGCTGTGAACTTAACAGTATACGGTTTCCATTTTGAGATAAAAAAATATATTGCATTTTCCTCTATATTCCATTCTTATAAATATAAATTGTCACAATGCATAACACTGGAATGCTAGCATTAAAAATTGCAATAAAGAACCCTATATCTAGAGCAAATGTTTTAATATTCTTAGTTCTCTGTATTTACAACTGTTTAAACCAATTTCGCTCTGGTGTCCGGTTTTTGAAATGGCTTCGCTGGTTGTTTAACCTTCCAAGTTCTTTCGACGAAATGTCTCGTTCAACGAGTCCTGACGAATTTCTCTAATCACGAGATATCTCGTTATAAAGATAGAGTCAATTCTTTATGATGATCCAGATCACGTTAGTTTTCGCTTAGCGACGTGATGTCTAGACCATCAAGATCTGGTCAGTTTTTGCTAATGACGAGATACTTTGTCGGGATAGTCACCGGGAGGTTTAAAATTTACAAGTTCAGAAAATGATCATAAATAAAACAATTTTTTTAGTTTGAGGATTTTTGTTATTATTTGATGAATTTTAATGAATTTTCATTTTAAGAAATTGTACACCATATTTTGATTTTAGAATATATTACCAAAAGTATTTTTATTTTCAAAACGCTACTATGAAATCATTAACTTCGCAAAAAATTAATAGGTAATTTGACAAATAATACTTAGAGTAAAAACTCTGATATTTTGCAATCTTATTATTTCTCTGTGATAGCCTTCAATAAATATTTAAGTTTTTTTTATTTAAATAAGTGAAAAAAAATTTCAAAATATGAGAAAGTTAAAAAAATATATTTGCATTTGAAAAAATTGTTTTCTTTCTACTGTTTTAATCGAAATAGAAACAATTCCTTCTCATCGGGGTATCGCAAAACCAAACATTATTATTTCCAAAATGCAAATCAGAATATCCTCCCAAACCATACATTCTATTTATTGCATTTCTAACGGAAAATAACTTTATAAAAAACGACTACGAGTATAATTGCAAAGTTATTCTAAAGAAAACGATTTCGTAAACGAACAAATAAGTTCTTATAAATTCTGTCCAAAAGAAAGAAAAAAATCATTTCCTTTCGATTGCAATTAAGTTCGAATTGCGCTTTATACTGGAGGCGATCTTTTCTTAAAGTAAATGGGGAAGACAAATATAAAATTGGAAAACAAAAAATATTTAAAATTTGGAACGCAAACGATCCAAAAAAGTAATCAATCTTTTTTCTAAGGGCACTTTTTTTCTTCGAGAGTTAGGAATATTATAATCGATAAAAAAGACCGAAGTTTTAGTCAAATATACCAGTTCCAATCATTCGAAAGTAAATTTTTAAATGGAATTACGAAAACTTCCCGTTTTAGATAAGAAATGCATGGCGACGCATAAAATGGAAAGAAATAAGAACAAAAGCAAATATCGTTATTCTTATCACAAGCTATTAACACTAATCCTTTCTGTTTGGAAAGGTTAAGTTTAGTTCAACTTCAAAAAAAAGGTTTTACAACGTAAGTGCCAGAACAATTTTTGCCTGAGGTAGCTTTTAATTCGGTGTGCAAACATCCATTAATTAGGCAGCAATTAAACTTGTTAAACTGCATTCATTAATGGATGTCTTGCTGATAAGTGGCTTTTCAAAATGGATGCTATAAGCATTATTCAGACAGCCTCTATCACATAAAGAGCTTATAAATCTAATCTACGCAGCCCTTTTCGATAAGAATCTGAATTTTGTTCGTTACACTACGCATTTTAAGTGCTCGGTTCTGTTACTTAGGTTAATTGCTGCAAATTTTGTTAGATAGTATCGAGAAACGGATCTGAAGTCTGGAGTCGCCATTTTCCGTTATTGAGTTCGCTAATCTCGAAAAGGGACAGTTTTGTTTTGTTAGATTTAACGATATACGCTGTTTTAGAATATTTAATGCAAGCAACTCTCATATATAACTAGTTTTTATTCATGTTCATTAATAAATTAGGTTCATTTGGACATGTAACATGACTCAAAATGTTCATGGCAATTAAAACTGATTGCGTGACGCTCGAAATAGTGTTCCATCTTGAATAATAACTACGACTTGGTGGTTTTGCCCACTGCGCTAACAACCTGCGAGTTTGAGGCGCCGCATGTTCAACTCCTCCCTTTCTTTACTTCTCTTTTCTGTGTCAAATTAAGCTTACTTTGGGTGATTATGATAATTTACTTGACGTCGTTTAAAGCAATTTGCCTTCTGTTCACTCTCGTGCCAATAAGCCCAACCAACTTGAATAATAATTACAAAGGTTGAGTAATAATTACTTTTAATTAAAATTATTATTTTTTTTAATTAATTTAATTAAAATTCATAATTTTATACTTTAATTTTAATTAAAAGTAATATTTTTTTTACTTAATTTTAATTTAAATTAATACTTTTATTCTTAATTTTAATTAATATTAATAATTTTATTACTTTTACTTAAAATTAATAATTTTATAATTAATTTTTTTTACTTACAAAAGAAGAAACACGCATAATACAAGATAATGAAAATAGTTATTTAATGGTGATGATTGGTAGGGTTTGATGGTGAAATGGCAATATTTGGCCAAGCTGCGCCAAACAACGTTAAGTTAATGGACATACACACAAAAGGAATGCTTTTTACTGACACAACAGAGAAATACAACCAGGGAAGAACCACACCTGATTCATATACAACTATATGAATGTGGTTGGGTGAGTTGCCTATAACTCGCTGGTCGCTAGTACAATGGGCAAACCCACGGAGCCGTGCCAAAGCATTTAATAACGAAGAAAGGGAAGCTCTATCAATACTTGCATTCATTTCTAACTTTTAGTTGATTAGTAAATGTTATTGTATAATTAATATTAAATATGCAAATCTTGGTTCTCGATATATTCACTTTTCATTTTTGTCTCATGTGAAGCGATGAATCGATATGTGGTGAGTACCGGATCATTTGGAGGACAAAGCCCAACTAGTACCTCTCTTCATGACATTTTTATATTTGGGTTGGTAGGTATTTAATTAACATCGCACTGGAACAACACAATGGGCTATTGGGGACAGTCCGGGATCGACCCCCAAAGGTAAATATCCGAAAACAACCTTACGTAATTTTGAATGGTCAAATGATGTCTCACCTGAGCTGGCACCGCACTCTCCCTATTTCCTTACCACATCATTGTAAGGATATTTGAGGCCACGACTGATTTAACGCACTCCAGCCCAATTCGTACACGAGTCTTGGAGCCCATCAATCCTGAAAGGAAAGATCCAAGGGAAAACACCTCGTAATTTTTATCCACTGAGCGTGAGCAGATTTAAAGCTACGACAGATTTTTCCTGCACAAGCCCCCCTCCTCTTCCGTAAACGACGGTCTTTAGGTTGATCTAGTTTCGAACTAACAATCCTCTTGTTGCTAAAACTCTACTTTTCCAACATGGCTACCGAGGGGCCCCCCGAGAGAAGAGACGCATGATTAAGTTCGGAAGACCCCGCATTTCAAGTTTATTATAAAACAACAAATTTCAACAACATAATAAACAACAAATTCAATTTTATTTTCAACAAATAAATTTTAAAAGCATTTGTGATACAAGTAATTCAAAATTTTGAGTTAACTTTGAGGATACATTGAACTTTCAAAACAAACTTTTGCAGTTATTCGATTGTTATAAAATTTGCAAGACTTTCTTACTAAATAGCCTATAAAAATTTTTTATCAAAAAATATTAAGTTGAGCGAGTTTTTACATAAAACGTGATGTAAAAAAATTGAGATGGGTAGAAATGAATAAATCCCAAAAGCATTAATTTTGCATGTACGATTGATATTTTATTCTAAAACATAATAATTAGTGTTGTTGTTACTAATCCCCGACATGGTCTCTTTAAATTAGACCAAGTACACGAACCCATAAACCCCCAATAAGTCCAAGAAAAGTAGAGGTTACGAAAAAATCTTGTCCAATTAGTACATATATAAATCAAATTAAGTCCTCTAAGTGTAATACTCAGCTAGAAATCAAAAAAATTAATTTCATACAAAAACACCAAAACATTTGCAAAAAAGCAGGGATCTAGCTAAATAGGGTTAAGAAGTGTTCCTTAGCATCCCTTAACCCTCCAAATGGTTTTAACGATATTTCCTCCATTCGGATTTGATCAATTTTGCAATTGAAAAGATGCTTGTCATCAAGATAATGTCGATTTTTTTTTAAGATGACGAGATCAAGATCTGGTCAGTTTTCTTCTGACAAAATATCTCGTCCATCAAGATCTGGTCAGTTTTGCTAATGAAGAGATACCTCGTCAAAACAGCGACCTGGAGGATTAACGTTTGTGAATGAAGTTTGTGTGTGGATGATTGTTTTAGTCACTTACAACCCAACAAGAGCAAAATTCGTGATTGCAAACACGAATTCACATAATGTACAATGAAGAGTCAGAACTGGTAAAGACGGGATTATGAAAATAGATAGCAATGCCGCCCATGCATGTCATTGATTGCATCTGCCAGTGCATTGTAATATCGTGAGAGCATTTAGAATCATTATCCAAAATCGTGGGAGCTCACAACGGGAATCGTTCACCAAGTCCACCCCCTGGTTCGACTGCGGAAGTGACGACTGGAGGAGGCGGGCTGGGAAGAGACATTTTGGAACAGAGGCTTTTTCTAGCCGCAGAAATTGGTGAAACTTTTTATCTTTAGGAAGCTGTATTGCATCGGTGATGGATATCGTCTTTAATTATAAAAAACTGTAGCTGTACAAATTCTGTAAAAAGTTTAATTCTTAATATAAGTATTTTAACCAGGAAGTGGTTTTACTTTTTCGTCGATACGGTACAGACCTGCTTGAGTGGTAGCAGCGGTGGGATGCGAAATCCGCGTTATATTTTTTTAGCTACAGTTGAAGGTGATAAGACCGTCAGCGTCTTCTGGAATGTTCGTATGGAACCTGCTATTGACGACCGCCAGCGCGTCTGATGAGTGGTTATTTTAAAAGGGTAAGTGCCAACTTACCAGAAGTTCATTGTAATTGTAAGAATTGGTGCATACCGAAAATGCATTTGCTATAGATTTTTCTGTGTTTTGAAACATCCTGTTTCACGTTTTAGTTTGAAGTCAACCTGACTTGTTTAGTTTGGAAACGTCCCGTTTCTATTTTAATTGTAGAAGTCGCCATACTTGAGTGTGTTTTGAAGCATCTTGTTTCAAATTTTGGTTGGTTTTAAGTCAATCCTGACTAGCATTTAAGTCATTCTGACGTAGATATAACATCAATTCTGATTTTCTGTGTGTGGTTATTTTATACCATATTGTTATTTTTGAAAAATTGATAGATCATTGTGTAATGGTCATATTGGAAGGATATTTGATAACAAGTTGTGTGTATTGTACTTAAAGTTTAGGTTTTTTTTTAAACTGTTATATATATTGGTGAAATCAATTGTATGGCACTGAACAGTTGTCGTTACATATGAATACGAAAGTGCTTTTAAAATACGATATTATAGAGTTTTATGTTTAATTATCATTTGAATGTGTTATTATCATTTGGTAATTTATTTGAGCAAGTATGGAATTTAATTATTTCCTTTAAAAGAATCTATAGCAAATTACTGTGAAAGTTAATGAAATATATTTGGTTCCTTATTCTGACTCAAATCGATGTAGAATTGATTTTTTTTAATATATATCTGAGTTAATCATAGTATTTATTTTAATAACTGATTTTTAGTGCTTTGTATATTCTATTTTGTGTGCTTTAAGAGTGCGGATTCTAGGTTATTTTAGAATTGTGTATCTTAAAGAGTTGTTAAATAATTGTATGACGTAGGAATTATTTGGTTGTGTTTACACTGGGATCACTATGGCATTTTTTGGGAGAGCTAGAAAGGAGGAGATGAAATTTTTGGCAATTGAATTAGGAGAAGAGGTTTCTCCAGATGCTAAAATGATTCACTTGAAAAAAATAATAGAGGGTTCTAAATTATACGATGTAAAACGTGTGGAAGATTTAATGATATCTCTTATTAATGAAAGAAAGGAAAGAGAGGAAGCTGTACGAATGTTGAAAGAAGCTGTTTGGAGGCAGGAAAGTGCTGAAAGGGTGTGGGAATTTATACTACTGAGATGGGCTCATATAGAAGCCGAAGGGAAGTTTGGAGGAATGAAAGGATCTTGGGAAGAAGAGGAGTGGGAACTAGCTGGAGAGAGACTGAAAACTGCTCGGGAAGTGGCAGAAAGAGAAAATGTGAGTATGAAACCAAATTACGGGAATTTGAAATGCAGAAGGTAAAGAGGTTAGAAAGAAAAAAAACAAGAGGAAGAAAAAAAGGAAGAAGTAATTTCAGTTAAGGAGTTTGAAGCTGAGATAGATATTGACGAAGACGATTTGTTTTCTTTCCCGCCAATTGAGATGGAATCTTGGGAAGGACTTGAACTTCTGAAAATTGATTCCCAAACGTTCTTTGAAATGCAGAAGGAGAAGAGGTTAGAAAGAAAAAACAAGAGGAAAAAGAAGCCGTTGACAACATTCCAATCTTTTAGCCTTTAGCAGAGGTGGAGCTACAAGGACTGTTAGGGCATGTAATAACCAAAGTCGCAGTTGCCTGTAATCACTCTGACAAAGAAATATATTTGTTGGGGAATGGAACGGCTACAGTACTAGAAAATATGAAGGTGGATGATGTGCCATATCAGGTGAGCACCATTCAACCACATTCTCAGAGGCAAATGGCTCAACAAGTGGGGGGGAAAAAGAAGACGAAGAGGAAAGGGAAGAAGTTATCTATTATGATTTTGAACTCTTTGACTGAAAAGACGCCAGTGATGAAGAAATCCAAGAAATGTAGTATATACTTAAGGGTTCTGGGAGAAATGGTTGTATGGAACTGTCATGGGAAATTGAATTGACTGAAAACTGCGTTGAGACTTTTTCAGAAATTGAAGATGCAGATGAAACTGATTCCTCAATGATTAAAATAGGCAGCACCGATCTAGGGATTGTGACTGGTCATGTCTTATAAAATTTTTTGTAGCGCAAACTAACTTGTATTTTCCTGTCACTCCACTTTCACCCCAGAGAGTTCAGACACTTGTTAGACTACCCCCAACTGCAGATCCTTACAGAAATGCACTGCACATTGTCTCCCGAGCTATACTTTATTTATCTTCCGATCTCCACATGCGTGTACCGCTTTTCGCTTGTCCTCAGCCTAGAACTAGAGAAGCAAGCTACGGGCAATTTGTGCTCATGGTCCCGACCGGACACAAGAAATTCGTTGGACAGATTGAAAATGAATCAAATCAGAAAAACAAGGTGACTGCCAAAAAGCAATTCCACAGACACAAGAAAAAAAAACTCTCAAACTCGGAGTATGCAGGTGTTTTAAAATTGACAGCGTTGATTCTTATCATAGGGAAAATGTCATGAGTGAAGCCTTTCCCCTTCATGGTTACACACCTAGCACACACACTCTTAAGTGAATGTAATTAAGTAATGATAACTTATATAACTAAGGTATTTTTTAATTTTTTGCTTTATATTTGTATAATTTCTTCCATTTAATTTTGTTACGTAAAAATTGTGTCAGTAACCTGAATTTGGTGATGCACTGATTCAGTCTGGTAAGTTGGTACTGGCCCCTTAGTGAGAGCACTTATGCTCATTACTTTTCATTCTCTTTTCTTCGATCGAGATCTGCAGAAAAGTTTTCCTGGAGGGGAGAAGTTTCTAACAACGTGAGAGCATCCAGAATCATTATCCAGAATCGTGGGAGCTCACAACGGGAATCGTTCACCGAGTCCACCCCCTGGTCCGACTGCGGAAGTGACGACTGGAGGAGGCGTGCTGGGAAGAGACATTTTGGAACAGAGGCTTTTTCTAGCCGCAGAAATTGGTGAAACATTTTATCTTTAGGAGGCTGTATTGTATCGGTAATGGATCCGGTCTTTAATTATAAAACTGTAGCTGTACAAATTCTGTAATAAGTTTAATTCTTAATATAACTAAATTAACCAGGAAGTGGTTTTACTTTTCCGTCGATGCGGTACAGTATGTATACAAGACATCTGTGGCAGCATCTAGAGTTGTTTACGCGCCGAGAATGGTAAGTTATCACGATATAAGCAATCTTCAACGTTGCCTAGTAGTTGGAACGCGTGGAAAGGATCAATATTTAGAAGGAAGAGGAGTTTGGATTATTATCTACTATAGCATCCATCGACCTTAAAATGAAAATTAATTTCATTTTAAGGTCGATGATCGCATCACGGGTGTAACGTTACTACGAGAATTTTAACAAATCCTGTAACAACAGAAGGGTAGCTGTAAAGACTGGGTGAACGTGACCTCGGCTGACAAAAATAATTTCACGCGATAGGCGTGCAACATTGCCTTGTGTAACATCGAAATTCAATGCTGGCCCTCAAACATATCAGCGTAAAAGCTGCACAACGTTCTCTTAAGGATATGGGTTTTAAGAGCCGACGTTAAACTCGAATACCCTTGATGAATACTCGACACACAGCTATGCGCCTCGCCAGGGCTCAGGAACTCCGCCAATGGACACTTGACTGGAAACGTGTAGGATGATCAGAGTTGCGTTTACAAAGGTTTGTGCAGAAAGATTTGTCTGGAAAACACTGCTGATGCCTTCCACATGTCAATATGGGATTGTACAGGTTAGTGGTGGCTCCGTATTGGAATGGGACCCATAGTACGTCTAAAAACATTTGACAGGCGAGTCATGTGTGCATCCTTTCTGACGAGTTACACCCATTCATACACTGTTCTGTTGGGTTTGGCCACTTCCAACAGGGCAATGCACAGGGTGTCTGGGTTTCTTTAAATACCCGCCCACTTTTTTTGTAAATATCTAGTATGTGTATGCTTCTGCAAATGCCCTACCGATCTAGTCTATCGAGGAAAACTAAGTCCTTTGTTCAAATTGATTCGCTTTTGTTTGTTGGTGCGTATTTTACTGTTGATTTTTACTTATTTTAGATATTTTTTATAGAGAATTTTAATTCTCAAGTTCAGTTTTGTTTATTAAGGATACACGGTTCTGTGAATAAGTCGAAATGCCTCGGACACGATCAGTAAATGCATGTCCCGTGTTTGGAATTGCTGAAATAATGAAGCCTAAGATGCTTCCAACATATGCAGATGTTATAAAGTACTATCTATACATACAGAAAGATTATAAAAGAGATGCTATTATGTGGCTGATGAATGTTCAATTTTAATAGAGCTTAAAGGATTAAGGAGGAAAAGTTCGTTTCCAACTGTAACAAACCAACAAATAATATATAGGCTGAAAAAATACCATAAAACATATAGAAATATTAAGAAACTATTAAAAAATACTGGCAAATTAGATTTCTCGAAAAAGGTTGTGTCCTTCAGGGAATCGGAGAAAAAAAATCTATTTGATATTAGCATATGTAAATGTAAGAACTTTCTCAGTTGTACTTTCAAAATGCTGTACCAATTGCTGAAAGAGCTTTTTTAACAGATCAAAGGACATTTCGAAAAATGGTCATTGGAAATGTTGACATTAAATACCAGCAGAATGCTTGAAAAAAGTTTGCAGCGCAAAGAAAAAGAAGCGGAGTGCCAAAACGTTCAGTTCAAAGATTGTAAAGGAAAATAATCCAAAATACTTTCGCCCTCTATTACGAGAGCTACTTTGAGTTTTAATTTGCTTAAGAATTCTAATGACACTAAACACAATCATTGATAATAATTATCCTTCAACTTCACAAACGAGAACTAAACTTTCAAATGTTGCTCAGGCTTTTGACAGAACTGGTGTTTCCGATAGATCGGCAACAATTCTAATAAATGCTTCTTTTAAAGATATGGGAAAATTTTCCAAGGATGATTCTTCAAATATACTTGATTGTAGTAAAATTAGAAGAAAAGGTACAAAGACCCGATGCTATCTGTAAAGGAAAAATGAAGAAACAACCTCTTTATCAGAACATGGAATATACTTTGACGAGCGAAAGGATTAAACTTTAGTAATGATTAAAGAAAGAGAAAGGATTGCTAGAAGGACGGTAACAGATGGACATATCGTTCTGATACTAGAACCAGGATCAAAATATATGGGACATGTCACTCCTACATCTGGCTCTTCTCAAAATATTAAAACAAGTATTTTAACTATTTTGGAGAAAAATATCGATATTTCCAAGATGAAAGTGGTTGGTTGTGATGGTACAGTGGTAAATACAGGTTTGAAAAATGGAGTCATTCGACAAATCGAGCTCTTTTTAGGACGTCCTGTGCATTAGTTTATTTGTTTATTACATACAAATAAGCTACCTTTACGTCATTTGTTGCAACATTTAGACGGGAATACCACTGGACCAAAAGGATATAGCGGAGCTTATCCTTTTGGATATGCTTATTGTATATTGGGAAAAAGTTAGAATCTTGTGGGAAAATTGCCTTTAACGAACTTTGAAAAGATAGAAGTAACTTTGTCAGATATTGCCCTAGAGGATCTTAGCACTCATCAACGATACCTTTTCGAAATGTGCACAGGGATATCAAATATATTCCATTAAGCTTGTCACAAAAAAAAATCCAGGAAAATTGAATCATTCCAGATGGTTGACGACGGCAAATAGAATTTTAAGGTTATATGTTTCAACAGAAGATCCAAACCATAACTTGAAAATATTAACAGAGTATCTTGTGAAGGTACACTCGTGTGTGGTTTAAATTAAAAGTCACGTCGTCATGTCGGTACGGGAGTCTTCATTTTTACAATATTTTAAATAAATCGAGATTTTTGCCTGAGGATTTAAAAAATTGTAATAGATCTAACTTTACAAAGAAAAGCTTATTATGCCCAACCAGAAAATATTATTTAGGCAATGTTAGCTGATGATCGAAAACACGTTAGAGAACTGAGCCTTAGAAGAATTTAAAATTACGACAAAAAAATAAAGTTGAAAAAAATATTCGATAGTTAAAAAAAAAAGTTAACTTTCAGATTCCATTACAGATCTACCACTTACAGTATTTCTTTCTGATGATCAACTCAAGTCTCTGTTTCTAGACGTTCCAACCAATAGAAACATGTTTAACTTTCCATGTCATTCACAAGCAGAACGTTGCGTTAAATTAGTAACTGAAGCATATAGTACAGTATGTGGTACAGAGGCAGGGGATGGATTTATTCGGTCAAGAATTGCTTCTAGACATGCTTTACCCAGATTTGAAACCAAAAGCCAATATCAACCTTTTTAAGCAAAACCACTTGCCATTAACTTCAATTTAATTTTTTAGGGTAAGCTAGTAACTCAAATTAAAATTTTTAGGGGAGAGGGTTCTCGATATGCAGCCATCACCTCGTGCTGAGTTCTGGGTTGTTTTCATAATGAAAACAGCTAAGAGCTGTAAGGGGAAGCGCCCGTGTAAACGCGTAGTTGCAATGATGAGTCTATTGAGAGTGGAGACGCGCGTGGATGGCGCTCTAAGAAAATGGGGAATTTTTTTATTTTCCGGGATAATGTTCGGTGTATAATTTTTTTTTTTTTTTTTTACACGCAGAGAAATTCATTTTAACCACCCATGGCTTTAAATAAGATGTATTAAATTTTTTAAAGGCGTTATTATTTTTGTGAAAAAAATGGCAAAATTTCGAAATGATTTTGGCATTTGAAGGTTTTGTGCATGGTAGTCCCCAACTATTCCCACCATAGGCGTTTTCAATTTCCGAAATTCGTTTTTTGCTCAACTGTAATGAACAGCTCTGGAAGTATGGGGTTCAATACCAACAGAATACTTCCGCAAGTTTGTGATATACTTCAGAGTATTAATTTTAAGTAGAATGAATACATCGCGTCTCTTTAGGCCGCCCCTATTGTTTCCCTGGTTATGTGCAACTGCATGCCTAGCATACCACTCATGCAAGGCCTCAGTATTCTCTCCCCCCCCCCCCTAAAAGAACGAAAAGTTATCTTTCATCCCTCGACCTTAGAAATCAGAGGTTTTGAAAAATCCTTTCCACAAAGTATTACAAACTGCCACTAAACCCAGAATCAACGACATTTTAACTTGGCCAAGTATGTCTGATCATGGTTTTGGAATGCAGATTAAATACACTGGTGAGTAAACCTTAAGTAACATTAGTCTTCAGTTCGTCATCTGACCGTGGTTCACAATTGCGAGTTGTCCTCTTCAGCTGATACAGTGAAGTGAAGTAGCACGGATGTAGAGTAGGTTGGTGATTTTTAATTAACGTCGTACTAGAGCAACACAACGGGCTATCGACGACGTTACGGGATCAATCCCCTAAGGGAAAGACCCGAGGACACCACGTAATTTTGAACCACGGTCAGATGACGAAGCAATACCTGAGCTGGCACCCCACTCTCCAAACAGATGTGGAGAAATGATACAAAAGGTACGTCGAGTTATCAAACCGATATGTAAAAATTAAAAGTTAACAAGATCAGGGTAAGGGTAAGGGTAATTTTAGTTAACGTCGTACTAGAGCAACACAACGGGCTATTGACGACGGTCCGGGATCAGTCCCTTAAGGGAAAGATCCGAGGACAACACCTCGTAATTTTGAACCACGGTCAGATGACTTAACAAGATCAGAAGCGAATAGCCTAAGAACAGTTTTTGAACAGAAATGGTGGCACTGCACTTGGTGCCATGGTAATGGTAAGAGCAACACAACGGGCTATTGACGACCAGGGCTGTAGTGGAGGATATACGGCGGTATACGCCGTATACCCTCTGGTTTTTTCCAGCAAATTCCGTATACCCTCTGCGTTTTCTTAAAAACTGCGTACACGCTTTTTCTTTTTCTAGAAAACTAGGGGGCTCCGCCCCCTGCTCGCCAAACGTTGGTTAGCAAATAGACCAGATTTTGGACAATTCGGAATACGAATTTGAGACTTTGTACTCTCTCTCTCTGTATATGCTAAAAGAAATTATTTGGAAAAAAACTAAATGTTTTGCTTCAGCTACAAATATATATTAAATACATTATATGATATATGTTTGTGTGACACATCCTAATATCCTCAAATAATAAATATGAAATAAAACAACTTTAAATGTTTTTTTGAATCTTCAATCTTTTATGATATTGCCATTCTAGGGAAAACAATAATAATTATCTGTCATTCAATTAATTTTTAAATGTTATAGATTGGATTTTAAAATTCGGGGATCGTACAAAAATTGCAAAAAATTCGGACTACCAGTGTGCCAAATCCCATTACTGTAAGAGCCATACATTCGTCATGTAATTAATTTGGTAATTTTTTTGTTAACGTCGTACTAGAGCAACACAACGGGCTATTGACGACGGTCCGGGATCAGTCCCTTAAGGGAAAGATCCGAGGACAACACCTCGTAATTTTGAACCACGGTCAGGTGACGAAGTAACACCTGACCTGGCACCCCACTCTCCAAACTTCCACGCCAACCCAACGTGAGGACTTTCGGCCACGACAGATTTAAGGTGCACCAGCCGCTTCTACACCATACGTTTACAAACATCCATGCCCGGATTCGAACCAGGAATCTTCCGATCTAGAGGCTAACACCTTAACCACTATACCGGTTGGTCGGTATATATAGATTCGTCAGGAACTTAAACATAACAACAAACAAACAGTCAAACGCTTCTCTTTATAATAGTAGAGATGTATTTGTGTGTGTGTACATATAGAATTATTTAAAATGAACCAATGAAATCAAACGACAGTTTAACGGATTTTGAAAGAGCTTTCTAGAATATTCAAAAAGAAACTTTAAACTTTCCGTTTGCCGAGGTTGCCATAAAAACCGCCTTAACCTGTCATAACTCGCTACTAGAAGTGAGCCAAAAAAGAAAAGCGTAGAGGCCGTTGCCACCGTTATAAACGAAGACTGAAGCTGTACCCTATGTTAGAACCTCAGATGTCACATTTCTCGTCCTTGAGAAAACTGACCAGGACCAACTGAACAATTTTAATGCTCAGAGAGAGAGAAACAGTGCAAAATATCCAGAGCAACCACACAAGTGCATAAATGGGCAAGAGTACAAGAGTACACAAAAGACAACAGACACATTCCAAAAGGAACATAAAATTTATTAATATGTTCAGTTCTCATATGTATATATTACACTTAATAAATAAGCAATTGGCCTTTGATCTTTTATGATACAATGAGAAAAATTGTTACATATAAAAGCCAGAGAGCACAGCTATCTACATTACAGTTTGTTAAAAAAGAAACCATGACTAATGAGCAGATTACGAAGAGTGTTTTCCTTCAAATTTGGCTATTGTAGTAAAGAAACTCAGAATTTTTTACTTTCTTTTACTTACAGAAATAACGATAACTATAACTTGAAAATGAAAGGAGATTTCAAACGCCAGCTAACACGGACAAGTTAACTGTACAAACATATATCTATAACATTATACATGTTCCTGTACGTGTTTTGTAACATTGTTTTCAGAGCCATTAAAAACAGTAGAATTTGGATTATCCTTCTTTGACAAGTGATGCTTAAAAATAATATCAGGATCGTATGGCACAACTACTACTTGGATTTTTTTAATAAGATGGCAACAAATTATGTAAAAAAAATAGGACTGAATCAAACACTATTGCTTTGCTTGAATAGCTTGCATCGCCCGAATCCAAGATAATAATAAAAAAAATCTACATTTGGCATAGTCCACAACAATATTCAAACTTTTAAAAAATTAACAGTGAAAACATAACAAATACTACCAACATTTTTAAAAAGTAAAAAATCACTCTCACCTGAGTTCATAACAAAATTATGAGGGATTATATATTAAATTTCACTTTTTACCACAACTGATATATTTTCAGGACAAGAGTTTACAATGATATATCTTTGCCTTTTTCATTAACCTTAACTTATACAAAACTTTCCTATGCTCATAAACAAATTTATTTTATTACTATGAGTAGTGGCAAAAGTCTATTTTAGTTTAGCATATTTAAATTCGATAAAAAAAAGAGTATTTTATCAAGAAGTAAATTATGGATATCAGTAACGTGAAATCAATATCATACAAGCGTAAATGTACAAGATGGTACATTAAAACAAAAAGTAATATGGAATAAAAATGAAAGAAACGAGCATTTTCATTTGATTAAAAAACAAATATAAAAGTCATAGTACCTTTTCATTTGAGAAAATTAATAAGAAATTGCATGTTTGGCATAATTGATTAACCTCAGACTAAAAGCTGTCTGTTCAAGTCCTTTCCTTAAATGATCATATAAAACTCAGAAATATGAAATTATCAGTTTTTATCTTTAGTGAGCACTCTTATAGTTCAAAGAGGATAGCAAATATTTTATTGCTGGATGTCTGAAAAGTGTAAACAATTTCACAGGTAAACGTAAGGTGTAGCACATAGCACTTACAAAAATTTCAGGATATCAATAAATACTGAACATTAGGAAACGAATACATTTAAAGACGGATAACCAAAATGCTACTGAAACTGTTTCACACATTTAATATTTCAGCTTATACACAATGCAACATTATTTACATTACAAAAACACATTTTTCACCAATTTGAACATGTACTCCACAGAGTGGGCATCACCTTGTGATAAACTGACACTTTGTGTGATGTTTTTGCTCTTCATTTGTTATTATGTTATTGCTTTGCTTAGTTAAACCATAAATGTATAATTAATTCTAACAATACTAAACTATCAGTATTTTCAACCTCTGATCCAACTATTATTTTGAAAAGCACTGATTTAAAGACATAGCTACTGTGGACCCAAAAAAATGTATCATACAGAGATGCCACTATGAAACTGCATATATGAAACTAAGTGTTGCATATTTAATAATCGAAATTTCTTTGTGATGTTCTAGATTTCACCAAAATCACTCGTGTTTTTGTCACTGGTTTGCACTTTTTTTTTTACTGTAGCATACCTGCCAATCACCAAGAAAAAAAATATGCATAAGATTTTTACACCATAAAAACCAATGCACGATTGTCACAAATAAAAAAATGCCATATAATAATTTTCATATAGAACAGGTAAAAGGGATAGACTAGCGAATTGCCCCAGACTGGGCTTTAAGAAGCAATTCAAAACAGAAAAAGTAATATACAGCTCACAAAACCTGCCACACATTTGGTGGTAATTCAAACCAGGAGAAAGCAATGTGGCGATATTTCATAAAATGGAACCAAATATATATCTTGGGTGTTTTGAAGGTTTTTCATGAAAATTAGTGCCAAAGTTTCCAAGAAGCACCGATTCCAATGTTTTAATTTTATGGTAGTCACAACCTGACGGCACTTGCAAATTTTCTCCATAAGGAAAATTGGGACACTATTTCCATCCAAGAGACCAGAAAAAAAGTGTTTATCCAAAAGACATCAGGAAAAAGAAGCAGGTATGCAATATTGTTCCATTATGAGCTGTCACAACTTAGTGCCAAATATGACAAATTTGGCGTCATTTGAAAAAAATTTGCATTGGAAAGAAAAATCTGGGAAATATTTATTCCATCTTGAAAACCAGAAAACCGGGAAGAGTTGGAAAGTATGCTATAGTCTTACAGATCAAACGAAATGGATTGTACAAGAAATTGACTAATTATACTTTGATTTACATTAATTTATTTTAAAATTCAATTACCTTTAGCTATGAAAAATAAACAATATGAACATATCACTCACATTTTTATGAGGAGAAATAAGTTAGATTAAAAATGAGGCAAGATTACTCTAGGGAATTTTTCATGTAACTCAAAACATGCATTTTAAATGAAAGTAAACTAGTACTGAAACAACCGTTTCCTTGAGAATGTGATGCCTAGATTAGAATCAATTGACCCAAACAAAAAATAATCTCATAGATAAGCTGCGCAAATGTTTTGAGTATGCCTCAATATATTAAGTAATTTCTTCTTTTAAAAAATTAAAATTATATACACTACAATGAAAAGATTTAACTATAAAATTTATATGAGCTATGTATATACAATGATGACTTATGAACATAATGAGAAATATATGTATAAAATGGAATATAACAAACTTTCGAAATTCTTAAAACAGTACCTATATGATAACTCGGTTAAAAAAAAATATTGTGCCACAAATTTACCAATTCTTGGACAGCTATCCAACAATATAAAGCGGTTTATATCACTTGCATAACTTTGTAGAATTCTACATTCTTGTACATCTCAAAACACTTGAGGATACATAAGGGGAAATGATAGTGCTTTCATTTCATCGTTTCGGTTAGTATCGGAACCAAAAGAAACAGAACCAATAACAGATGACGCAACAAAACTCAATGGCGATGTTAGGTAACGAGTTCAACGGAAAAACATGCAGAAAAATATCGACTCAAAACCATAATTCCAAAACACTATATATTTAGTATGTGCTTTTGTAATATTTATGTATATACTCTATAGGTACTTTGACTCACAGCAGTACAAATGTACAGAAAAATCAGAGTTAAGTAAAAATTTGAAGAGCCTATGAGATTAAACAGCAATTATTCCATGCAAGACAATTGTTTCGTATTTTACAAAACAAACCTCCTCCACGCAATGGCCGATTAAACTTTGACTCGCGTCCAGCATGTGTTTAATTTTTAATTACAGTACAGCTACCTCTGATACAGTGTACAAACGGTTAGCGGCAACATACATTTGCATAGGGCGTATATGGAAGAAATCAGGATTTTGTCAATATTACTTGTCTTCTTGTTCCCGCAGAGAGGAGGGGAGAAAGAGGGGAGGTGCTCATACAAGCAAGCATACATACCAAACAACTACACTCGTACAACTATACAAAATAATTTACCCAGCTGAGTTGGATGCATTACCGTCAGTTAACACGAGAAGAGTGGGAACCAGACAATGGCCGACTAACGAGTAAACATGGCTACCTCTGATATCACACACAAAAGATCAGACCAGCTGAAGTTCGCCAGCCCACGCGCGCCTGCAAGACATACTGGACCACATACCAAAATGTGCTCCCGGTGCACTTCCAAGTGGCCCTGGATTCATTTTTATTATTTAAACTATCTACACAGAAAATGTCCATTCATTTGTTTTCCCTTTAGAATTTTCTTTCGAGGAAGCAGCGATCGAAGGAGAATTTATTTACTTAGTATTATTTATATGAGTCTGAACCCGTGCAGCTGTGGCATTTCTTCTACGGAGGGGACTTTAACACTCAAACAGAGATTGACCATGCACTGTATACTGTCAATTGTTCGTATTTTCTTCGTCTTTCTTCACATGCTGTATATATATAGATATTTATTTTATTTATAAAACAATTCTGATTTTTGTCTTACAGATGAGCACTGGATCCGCGAGGCACCAGATTTTACACAGAGCTGGAACGAGAAAGTTTATAGTAAGACATTGGATTATGAATACTTCATACTTTAACAATTTTCACCCACTGAGCATTAAAACTTATAGTTCTTTCAGGTAGGTTGTGGAATTTACCTGGCAGAGCCAACCTCAGCTGTATATCTTTAAAGCCAAGGCAAAAGGGGTTAACGACTTTTCAAAATTTTATGTTGAATATTTCATTTTCTCCCAAATATCCGGGAGGAAAAGGAAGCATGCCATGATACAAACAATTGTAACTCAGCAGATTAAATTAGTTTCGATTTCAAGCATGTTGTATTATGTTTTAATTAATAATGCACTTGATTCCTTTGACTCCTCAACCGTCACATTTAACCCCTTTTGTCCAGACATGGAAGATAAAAGCTGTGCCAAAACTTGTACATGATAAAAGGAAGTAAAAGATTTGTCAAATAAAAACGAATTTCATACCGTGGAATCGGGTGAATAGAAGTGTAATGACGATTAGAAACAATTGTGTGGAAAGAGTTGTCAAGTCTTATGTTGAACTAGCCACTGCGTGGCTAGCCCGGTGTTGCCCGTGATGTAAGGTATTAATCTGGTGTAAAATTTTCTGCAGATTTCAAATCCGTTGAAGATATATTCAATTAAAAACAAATGTATTTAAAGAAAATCATATTTTTAGGTGTCAATCTAAACTGAAATTTCCCGTAGAGTTCAAATCTATTGAATCTTTTACTCAATCTTTAACGGTCTAGAAGATAGAAAAAAAGAACTGACCTCTGTTGAAAGATTAATCGTCTGGCTGGAAATTTATTTGTCCACGCAAAATCAAAGCGGAAATAAAAAATAATAATTTTCTCCGCTTTTCTGTGGATGAAAAAATTTGCCATGATTCCAAACCCTGACTGCAAAGTCACACGGGTAGAAAAAGTTCTCAGCGTTTGAAAAAGCATGGAGAATAAAACTATGAAATTCATTTAAAAATCTTCTAGATTGAATTTTAAAATTCGCAGTGACCCAAAAATTGCAAATAATTCAGATTACCTGTGTGTCAAATCTCATTGCTGTAAGTGGCATAGAATCGTCAGGATTTTGCGGCCCCAAACAGACAAACAAACACTTCCTTTTATAATATTAGATGTAAAAAAAAATTTTATATACTATTTAATCTCTTTCATACGAAGATCAAAATCAATTCACCATTAGACTGAAAATGACGCAAACTGTTGCATCAAAGGGTTTTTAACGACAATAACGGCTTCTAACCTAGCGAGAGATCATCGAATTTGAAATCCAGGATCCGAAGAATCGCACACGTCACTCACCTATGTCCTCTGCGCTGCACTTGGAACATCCAGGAAATTTCACCGTGTTTCTTATGTCCTGGAACTGACACTTTGTTCTCTTCATTTTATCATTCACTGATTAGAAACTCTTAAAATGCATATTTTTTTTTTCTCAAAGAGATACAGATAATTGCCGATGTGAATAACTGTAGTTCGTATAGTTGGATTTCTACTGTATTTATCATAAGTTTAAGTGTACAAGAAAAAGGTTTAATATTGCTGTGAAATTCAAAACTGCTTCAATTCATCCGATTCTCTGGCATAAAAAATAACAATTTGAGAGAGGTAGGATAAAGTTTACATTAGATTTTAAAGTATTGATTTCTTGAAAGTCATAAACGTTTATATCATAAATTATTTCTATGATGTACGATAAGTTTGAATCAAAATATATAAATACAGGACAATTGATGGGGATGTATCATACTTTGCTATGGGAAAGTGGTATCTAGAGCATATAGGACACCTAGCATACTGCACCAATAGGTGCTGAGTATAATGTCTATGTTCTATTCTTAAACAAGTTCTGACTTCTAGGTAAAAATGAACTGTTTCTAAAATTGGTTTTATAAGTTTGAGCTTATTACTTTTAATTTTTTGTCCCAAGCAGTTCTTTTAGATTGGCTTCTGAATTTAATTCTTGAATAATTTAAAGTTTTTGAACTCTTTAATCACGGAGTTAGGTTTCATTTAGAGGTTTAACTAGTGTGCCTCAAAATGCATTATAAGGTAAAAACAGGTGCATATAAATAGAAAAAAAAATGTCAAACAAAATTTATATAAAATGTAGATAAAAATATAAATAATTTTATGTGTTGTGTGAAAAAAGTGTTAGGAGATTAAAACTCTTCTTGGAAATGTCATAACATTCAGAGGGTTAAATTAAAGACAAATATGATAGTGAACATAAAAATATAAAATAAGTAAAGTACATTTCATACTTTGAAATGCTTAATGAACGTTCAAGAAAGGGAAGGGCAGAGTTTAATAAAGACACATTCAATGTTTTTAAGATAATCAATATTGAATAATTTTTAATAAATTTCAAATAAATTTTTTTGCTCTTTTTTAAATAAACAAGTTTGGTGATTAAATGCATACAATTTATTAACAATAGTCTGATAAAAGCGAATAAAATACTATGTCATAATGATCATTCACGATCTTAATAATTTAATAAGGACTACGAGTTGAATTACAAGTAATTTCTTCATTAACACTATTCACTTTTCACATTAATAACTAAATGGTTATTCCACCTGATTCAGACATTTAAATGTATACATTTCATCCCAAGCTACAAGTGAATTCATTTACTTCAGATCTATTCTCATGCCACAACATTAATTCCATAAGATAAACACCTCAATGTTTTCAGGGCAACAGGACAGATAAAATTCTACTGAACTCATTTTGAGTTTAGAGTGCAAAAAATACTATTTTAAATATAAAATGCAAACTAACTCATACAATCTAATTCACTAACTTCTGAATCAAAACGACTCTAATCCGCAATTTCTACTTAAAAGTACAAAAATTTAAGTAAATAAAAAGCAACAGTTCAAACTGATTTGTTTTGCGCAACATTCAACCTTGCACCATTCAGGATCCCCACTCTATTTCAGAAATAAAATTCGACGACTCTTCCAGGCATAATTTCTAAATTCCAGGTCATACATTAAGCAATTCACAACATTTTAAGGTGAAAAACCGAGAAATAATTTAGCATTTAAAAGCCAATAATAAAACCAATTTAATAACTACACACTGTAGAAATTAATACACAAAGCACAAGTAATTTTGCATTAAAATAACATTCAAATAATCCAACATATTTGACTTAAATCAATCTGTGATTTAATGTTTCATAAGCATGAAATTCTTCAATTTAAGCCAGTGGACGAAACAAAATTCTTTACCTGTGACATATTAGCCGTTTCTTTTCAAATCGGTTGAAAAATTATATTCATAAAATAAAATTATACGAAACTGTGTACAAATCTTAATGGGTACTCTTCTCCAAAGTGTCTGAGATGCCATGATCAAACATTTTCCAGGTCATTGAGACAGGTTTGGGATGAAAATGCGTAATTTTCCGATTTCCCCCCGACAATTTAGGACAAAATTAAATTCCCTGACGATTTCATGTTTTACTGACCACTGTTAATAAAAATTAACGATCGTTACTCCATACAAACCACTTAAAATACTTACTTCATGATAAATCAGTTGCCATTGGTATTGCGAGTGACCAAATTATTCCTATTATTAGTCTCTGTGCCATAAATTTTTCCAGCTTTCTTAGCCATACTGGCCAACAGCTCTAAGGAATTCTTGTAAGTTGACTTCAGTGACGTCAACCATTCTTTCAATCCAATTTCATCCTTCAAATAAGAGGGAGGAAGGTGAAAGTTAGATCATTTTAGATTTACATAACACTAAATATGAGAAGGTGCACTACACTGTTGGCCATTAAAAATGCTACACCATGAAGAACAAGCAAAGCCACTTTTATTATGAAAGCAACATAAAGCACAAGGTGAAATTATAGTGATTGCAGCTCCATTCAATTTGCAGAACATGAAGGAATAGGCATTTTGTGTTGTTTTGCAACCAGGAAGATGATTTTTCTGTATTTGCATCATTGGGGTTGACAGTTGTGCCAATTTTGTTTCTATGTTTATTCTGGTAAATGAACAGAAAAAATGTCAAAGGAGATCGCCTGTTTATGTGCTGAACCATTGCATCACTAGTTTCGCATCTAATTTCGAAAATATATTTTAGCATTTGTTCTTATCATACAGAGGAAGTACAAATTAGCTGTGATAAAAATCTTAACAAAAAAATGCTAAACATTTTGTCATAAATAAATCTTTTAGTCAATTATAAAATATTGGTTGCAATCAGGGTTATAGCCTTTTAAAGGCCACTTTTCATTTTTGTAAGGGCTACATTTTACATAAATCTCAATAAATTAACCCACTAGGGCATACCTAGAAACTTTGACGAGTGTTAGATTTGGTTCTATGGACCCATTTTAAAAATATAAACATTTAGATAACTTATAAATATTATGTGTCATTAATGTTTTGATACTTGACCTTGGAGAAGAACCATTGATCTAATGTTTTGAATGCAGGTGAAGCACAATATACAGTACTCTTATAGAAGCTAAGGCTGTTTAAAACTTTCCAAGAACTGTAAGCAAAAGTTTTACTTGACCCCATCCCTGATACTTTAATTTTCACTTGTTTTAGCATGTGTAATCCTCTGTGAGTTGATCTGTTGCAAAAGCATTCAAGGCACAGAGGATCAACACACCCAATTGACCACCGAAGTTAAGCACCTTAGGTCATGATCAGTAATTGGGAGGGTGACCACTTGAGTGATGCCTGAGCTCGAGGATGTGAAATAAAATATTAATTAATTAAAATATTTGGCTATAACAGGGTATCTACTAAATTTCTTTGGTCCATTTCGGGACATTTCTAGGACCTTTCTAAAATAAATGCATGATCTGATTTTATATGATTATGTGAATCAGTTAGATGCAATTATGCTTTAAAATCACATTTTTTATTTTTTTTTATTGCTTAGTCTTATTTTGAGAAAAGAGGACTCAAGTATCAAATTTCAGCTTTCAAAAGCTGTTTTCTAAATTAAATTTAAAAAATAAAGACAAACCATAAATCATGTCAAAGTAGATGAACATATATTAAACAAATGCTCTATATTATATACATTAATTTTGTTTTCTGAATACTTGAAATTTTAATAAAAACTAAAGAAATCAACAATTACTTTTAAAACATTTCGCCGTGTACATTTTTTAGTTTTATGTTTTATGCCTCAAATGAAGTTGGTAAAAAAATTATAGATCAATTTGTGTATTTAAAAAACTGTCTCCGAATGCAGTTGGATTGGCGGAGTCACACCACCATTTTCATTTTCTTTTCAGTTTGCATAATTTCTTTGTCTTGGATTGTTCAATTTCATCATTTGCACCTTGCAAAATTTGCAATCTGCTTTTTTTTATTTGTTTAAGTTCAGCTGCAGCCACCTTTTCTTTTCGCTTTTAAAAAAATTTCGGGACAAAATTTATGATTTAGGGATTTTTGGGACCAGTTTTCCGTTTTCGGCATATTTTTGGGATATTCGGAACCTGTATAAGCTATTTAGTGGATTCCACCAATATTTTATTCAATTTTGTTTCATTTGTGCACGCCTAATTTTCTGAATTTATCCCAATTTGTGATGAGATGAGCTACCGAGTACTTCGTAAGTGATATGCCCAGACCCCTTTCAGCAAATATTTAAGTTTTAGAAGGCCCTTAAAAACAGCAGAGTCATGCACACAAAAAACTGCATAAAATAATAACACCTAAATTTAAATCCTGAAAAACCTTGTACAGTTCGATGAAATGTAATGTTCTGTGTAGTACCAATGTTTAATTTCAAGTAAAGCAAGAAGAGGAAGAGGGCAAATATATAGATGACAGTGCAGATAGTATTAAAAATTCACAGAACTTACTGGATTCGTAAGGACAATTTTAGCATCACGCTCCCTGTCAACTTTCATTTTTAAAACAATGCATTGTTCTCCTTTTACCATTACGTAATCGGATATCACATCTTCAATCTGATCCATAAAAATCAGCTAAAAACAGAAAATGAGGAACTAAAAAAAGAGAATGGCATTATAATAATAAAAAAGGGCACATATTTTGTCTGTCCACATTAATCATCCCAAATAAATTAATCTATGTAAAAATCCAATGTACTTTGGAAGTTTTTATTAAAATTAATAATTTTATTGCAGTAAAAGAAAATAAGAGTGTAAATGAATTTTAATAAGTGTGGGGAAAGTAAAACTCATTTTTATGAAATGCTATTGATATCACAAACCGAAACATAGAATTTCGGAAAATAAGACTTGCAGATATTATTTTAATATATATTAAATGTATCCAATCCCAAAATAAAAAATTTTTGATTGAGGGCAGTTA
This sequence comes from Metellina segmentata, assembly GCA_947359465.1. NCBI lineage: Eukaryota > Metazoa > Arthropoda > Arachnida > Araneae > Tetragnathidae > Metellina > Metellina segmentata. The sequence goes on along the minus strand of OX375877.1, from coordinate 30,512,441 downwards.
GGTTTTATGGCCCAAGGATCATACTTGGCCATACTATCTATGTAAAACTAAAAATGTCAAGTAATAAACAACACACAATTTTTTTTAGCAGAGTGAAAATTCATATATCAATTAAATTAAAAATTACAACAAAAATTAATAAGTAGCTTCACTTATTTAAAAAAAATTTTAATGATTTATGTATCCAAAATATTTCTGCTTTTCCTATTGATGAAGTTGCACTGTACTGTGTCTTCCATAACAGACAGTACAGTATATTGCATGCTTACAAATGAGCTGCCACTAAGTCTCCATCTATCTGTTTTCATAGAAATTTAACTTATCCCATTTTTCATAGCTGAAGAAAATCATTCAAGTATGTCACATTGGTACACTTAATAATGAAACATTGGAAATATATTTATCATGGATTAGTTTATAGCTCTAGGATCTATTTTTTCAACATAGAGGCCAATTAGATCTTATGGCTTAAGTGGATTGTGGACCTATAAATACAATCGTAACCAGATTGGAATTTGAACGCAGAGCCAATGGGATATAAGGTGACCACTTGGCTACCACTTAGGCAATTCTTACTTGCTGCATCTATTAGCACTTATATTTGCGCCACAAACATTCCCCCAAACAAAATTAAAGTTAAAGATTATTGCAAATAGGTGAACAGATTTATATTTCATTGCCAATGTATTCAAAGTATGCAAGTATTTGACTAACTGCATCCTAATAAATTGGTGCTTCTATATTCTGCAATACAAATAACACAGCACTGTTACAAATTCTAGATAAAAAGGGAAATCTTAAAACATAAATGATACTACATAAATACAAATAACAATTAGATAAGTTACTAGATTCTGAAATTTGTTCATTACTGACCTCTGGCTTGGCACTACTTGATTCCGTATGTAACTCTAAACGGTTAGGATAAAGTTTACCATAACGAGTTTGCCATGCTGAAGCAAATGGACCGCCTAATTTTTTAATATAGCCGTGAATAATGCAATCAGATTCTAAAAAGAGAAATGAAAACAGATAAAACAATCATGTCTGCTGATGTGCAGACATAAAATTTACACATACTAGTAACATAAAAACTACTGTAACATTACAACCAGGAATAAACAGAATAAAATCGATCAAGTAGGTTGGTTTGGGTTTTACAGGTGCAAGGACCATAATTGGGCAAGCTGCGCCAGACACTAGGCAATGTCAAATAATTGTGAAAAGAAGGGAAGGAGGCTGAGAGAGGTCGACTGGACATCCTGAGGTTATGACCTCCATGTTTACCAGAGATAGTAAACCTCATGGTAATCAATAGATCATTTAGATACAGATATGCCCCTGAGGGGAGACAATTTTTAAGATGTTTTGGAAAATTCAGAATAAATTCAAAGAAACTATTATAGTCCTCTAAAAGACAAAACATGAATTAATGTTCTACTACCAACCCTGGAATTGCATATGGAATGGTACACAGTAGGGCTAAAAATAAGATTTTGAAGCTGGCAGCAAATATTGCTGAGCTTTTATTTTATATGCTGGCAGCAAAACCTATTCAGCTCATGACAAAACTTAAAATTTCTGTAATAACTGTAAATAGCAGATGAAAATGTTTCGCTAAACTTTAAAACAATCAAATGAATAATGCAATGAGAAGAAAAAAATACTTGACTTTTCTTGTAAGCTTTGTGCACACACACAATTTCATATGAAATCCTAAAAAATACGTCCAATACAAAAAAACATCCAAAAAATACATTCTGGACACGTTTATTTCCTTATTATCAAGTTTACAAGGCATCAGTCAATAATTAGGCTAGAGGAAATAGCAGTTGTTTCATAACACATAGAGTTTAGCAAGGTCTGCGATGACATGCACGAAACCATTTCTGAACTGCTCGATCAGCCTTAAAATCTGAAAGCAAGGGACCATCAGCACTTATCCTCATTAAGGTACATAGATTTTTCTTTAAAAATATATATATATTTTTATAGCTGGCATTTGAAAGAGAAATAATGAAACATTTGGCTTCAAATATTCGGAGCAAAACTTGCAGTGAGAACCGTTGATCGTCGCAGCAATTTAAGCTAAGCTCACTGCATTTGCTGCGACTTATTTCCGAGCCCTGGTACACAGAGTTAACACGACAGCATGCAAATTATTCATCATCAAACTATACTTCAGCAATCCAGAACTGTATTAACAAGGCTAGCACATCCAAATCACTTGTGAAATAGTAGCATACATCTTTTTAAATTGTTGCAAAAAAGTCTTCTTTTAAACCCTATTTAAGTAGCAATTTCAGTTGCTCCAATACAAAAATCTCTCCAAAAAATTTAATATTTCTGTATAAAATTTTCACTATATGTAATTTATAAGACCTTTATCAAAAGGGAATAAAAATAAGTTTTTTTTATGCAAATCCATCAACAGGTCTGTTGAGTTAAGAAGCAAAACACCAAATCAGATTAGTCTACGATTGCTAAAATTTGAACATTGTGTCAAAATGTGTCTCACTGATAATACTTAGTGGCAAATAGAACATATTGGAGCAGGTTCTCCACTCAACAAATGTTTGTGGGAGAAATGTGAATGTCCGATTTGAAGTCTTATCAATTTAACATCATGATCTCTGTTTAAATTTACTTTTTTAAAACCCTTTTAATCAACGGTTGAATGGGGTGGAGTTTATTCTGTGTCTCGAGGTCCCAAGTGTTTTGCCATAAGAGTATAGCTCCATGGACTGAGTTGACATCATCTAGAGTTATTTTTTAATTTATTAGCATAGTTGCATTCTTTTGCGCCAAGTCTAATTTTTAGTTTTCCCAGATATCAACATTGTCCAAGAATCTAACAAAATAAAATCTTTTAAAATAATTTTCTCTTTAAATGTGGGCCAAGTGGCCTGGTCGGTTGGGCATTGAGCTCGTGACTGACTGATCATGAGTTCGAGTCCAGCTGACCGAAAACTCCCGTGTACGCTAAAGGTAACTGGTGAACAAAAAATCTGTTGTGGTCACAAAGTCCTCCATGTTCCCATAATAAATCAATACCTCTGGGGGTGCCGAACCAGGGATTAGTTGGTCTCTGGTTTGGATCAAAATCACAACCGTGTGCCTGAGTATGATTTGTTAGGAAAAACCTTCCTTTTTCTTTTAATTTTACTTAGCCAACATATTTTATTCGTACTTTATGCAAATCTTATCACGATTATGCAAATATTGTCACGTGATCTTCCATACTATCATATAAAAGCGGTTGCAATCTGTTGCACCAGTATTCCCGCTTTAATTCCCATTCTTGTTTGATCACGTACCCGCTTACTTGATCTCTTCGATCAAGTTATTAGATTTACTTTTAATGTAACTGTGTCGAATGTAATATTTTAACCTTAAACTTAAATTCAATTATTATTTTTTGAATAAATTCTAGTTTGGATTTTTAAAGACTTCGTCATTTGTATTTATAGTAATTTACGTTCATATCAGCCTAATAGGTGAAAGTTTATTTCAATCCACTGCGTAGTTGCTCTAATTGATCTTAAAATTCAATCAAAGGTTATGGGCCCAGAGTAACTCACGAAATAATCAATCGCCGGCTAATTTAAAAATAACTTGAGACGGCGGGCCTATTGGTCAACAAGTGTAGAATTAACGAAAAATCCCTTCCCCTTTTTCAACATGGAGGAGTCTGTTGAGAAACTGAATGCCACCAACTACAGCACATGGAAAGAAGACATCAAGGTCTTGCTGATGGAAAAAGGAAGTTGGAGGATTGTAACTGACGAGGAGAAGATCCCTACCAAGGCATCAGCTGGTGACAGCACCGATGATCGTTTATATCAAAAGCTGATGAAGGATTATAATCTCCGGAAAGATCGAGCCTACAGTGCCATTTATTTATCTTCAGAGAAAGAATATCGCTTATTGATAGCGGGAAATGAAGACCCTGTAGCTGCATGGAAGATCCTGGAGGAACACTTTAGACCTGATTCAAGAGCTAGAGCGATCGGCCTTACTGACGAATTCTTCTCATGCCATGTATGTCCGGACGAGGACATTGGATTATACGCAGCACGATTAAAGCAGATTTCAGCCCAGCTAGCCGACTGCGGGAAACCCATCCAGGACTGGTATCGGGCGTTCCAACTCATCAGATACCTACCACCAGTGTATGCGGGTATAGTCCAAGCAATATACAGATGGAAGGATGATGACTTTAAAGCTGACAAGGTCCTGAGTGAACTACTGGCTGAAGAAGCTAGGTTGAAGCAAAGTAACAAAGACCAGGAGATGGTTGCATGCCAGATAAGAAGCTGTTATTCCAACCAACCTAAGGTCAACTTAAGAAAAACCCCAATTGAAAAACAAGACCAAAAGGAACAGACAAGCAGAGGAAGACAAAGAAAGAACCAGAGAAGACCCCACTCAACTTCCCGAAAGCATCTAATGACAAGTTTGGTCATCGAAGCTAATGCAAGTGGAACTTCAAGAATTACACCTGGGACCTGGGTATTTGACACAGCGGCGACTTCACACTTCTGTTGTGAAAGAAATCTGATGCTCAACTACAAGTTTATCAAAGGCACAGAGGTAGCTGTAGCAATCGGAGGTGTGACTTGCCCCGTGGAAGGAACAGGCGAGGTGAAACTGGAATTCTACGTGAATGGTGAGATTGAAATTATAAAATTAACTAATGTTTTATATTCTCCCAAACTTAAACAAAACTTGATTTCTGGTAGTGTAATAGATAAAGCTGGTCATAATTTTGTCTGTGATAGAAATGTTTTAACTGTATTTCATAAAGATGGTCGCAAATTGTTTTATGCCAGAAGGCAAGGTGGTTTATACTATGTAAAGCCTAACTATCCTAAAAGTATAGTATCAAATATACCTAAAAGGGATTTAAAACCTAAAGTTAACCTTTCAACCTCTTCAATAAATGATTTAAATATTTGGCATAAAAGATATTGTCACATTAATACTAAGTACATTGTAAATACTAGTAATAGTGAAAGTGTAAAAGGTTTACCCAAATTTAAGAATGATAATATTAAATGTGAGCCATGCAAAATCGCCAAATCACGCCGTAAATCATTTAAACCGATCGGGAAAATAAGGTCAAACAAACCATTAGAATTAATTCACATGGATCTTTGTGGCCCAATGCAAAATACTGCAATTGGCGGATACCGCTATTTTCTTTCGATCACTGATGACTTTTCAAGAAAAGTTACAACTTACCCAGTAAAAGAAAAGAGGGATGTTTTCAAATGTTTTCGTAGTTATCAAAAACGAGTTGAACGTTATCTGAATTCTAAAATTGTATGTGTTCGAACAGATAACGGATTGGAATTTTGTAACTCTGAGTTTGAAGCTTTATTTGAGGAACAAGGTATTAGAGCCGAACGCACTAATACTTATACCCCTGAACAAAATGGTGTTTCAGAGCGCTATAATTACACAGCAATGGATGGTGTTAAAACCATGTTAAATGATAGCGGTCTGGGAAATCACTTTTGGGTGGAGGCATTATTTTGTTTCACTTATGTATGGAACCGAATTTGCCATGGCCAACAAAAACTGACTCCTTTCGAACTTTTTAGTGGTAATAAACCGTCAGTTAAACACTTTAAAATTTTCGGAACGACTGCATTTTTGGGTATTCCCAGACAGCACAGACGTAAGCTTGATATGAGAGCTAAGAAGGGAATTATGGTTGGCTATGCCCAAAGAACCAGAGGATATAGAATCTGGCTTCCTACTGAAAGAAAAATAATAGAAACTATTAACGTAAGTTTCGCCGAGGATGTTGGTGATAGCAGTGGAGCAGTACTGGACACTCCTAAAACTTTTTCTTTAAAATGTGACTATCCAACATCTGACTCCGATACGGATCAGGAACCTAATAAAAGTGATTCTAATTCTAAAGATTCGAGTAGTGAATCTGAATTTAAATTGGAACCTAAACCGGGAACTAGTAAAAGTGAAGTAACACAACCAGTTTCCCCCGTAAAATTTTTACTTATAAGGAAAGTCGTACCTCGAAAGAAGGGTTCGAGAATCGATGTCTACTATTATATTTCTGGAAGTAAAACGAGATTGCGTTCACAAAACGATGTCAGGAAATTCTGTGAAGCAAATAATCTACCGTATAATATGGAAAGATTTGATTTCCAAGGTAGAAATGCTCATACTGAAAAGATTAAATTAGAACCTGAAGAGATCAAACTTTCTCAAACTAATATTTCTGAAGCATGACTAGATATTAAAATCCCAAATTGTTATAATGATACTTTGAGATCACCTCAAACTAACGAGTGGCGTAAAGCTATGTTAGATGAGATTTCAGTCATGAATAACCGAAAAGTCTGGAACCTGGTACAAAAACCTCCTAACAATAAAGTAATAGGTTGCCGTTGGATTTTTACAGTCAAAAGTGACGACAAGGGCAATATTGTTAGATATAAAGCTCGATTAGTTGCACAAGGCTTCAGACAAACTAAAGGTGTTCATTATGACGAGGTCTTCAGCCCGGTTGTGAATTTTGAAATTATAAGATTGTGTTTCTCAATTTTTGTATGTAAATTTCAATGGTCACACTGTCAAATTGACGTTAAATGTGCCTATTTATATGCATCACTTGATGAGAACATTCTCATGTCCCAACCTCAAGGTTTTGAAGATCCTAACAAACCTGATTATGTTTGTAAATTAAATAAAAGTATTTATGGACTTCATCAATCAGGAAGAAATTGGTTTCAGGAAATACACAATGTATTAGAAAATCTTAAATTTCATAAAATTGAATGGGCAAACTGTATTTATATTTTTGACGACAGTGTGGTACTTTTAATGTATGTTGATGACATAATTATCTTTGCTATAAATGAATCTTTAATATCTAATATTGTTCAAAAAATAAATCAACAATTTGATATAAAAATTTTAGGAAAGACGCGAAAACTTTTAGGTGTCGAGTTTGAACAAGATGGTAAAACCCTACTGATTCATCAGGGTGAATATATAAATAAAATTTGTTTAACATATAAAAAGTACAACTATCCTCTTGTATCTTTACCAATTGCTGTTGGAACCATTTTATCTAAACAACAGTGCCCGAAATCAAATGAAGAAATTTCATTGATGTCAAAATTACCATACCGTAACTTGTTGGGTTGTTTAGCATTTTTAGCTATGAGGACTCGTCCTGATATAAGCTATGCTATAAACATATTGTCCCAATTCCAATCTAACCCAGGTATTATACACTGGAATACCTTATTAAAATTGTTGGGTTATGTACATCAAACCAGTAACTATAAGTTAAATATTTCTAATATAAATGATATAAATTTAAAATGTTTCAGTGATGCTGATTTTGCAGCCAATCGAGATGATCGTATCTCTATGGGTGGTTTAATTCTATTTATTGATGAATCGCCAATTATGTGGCGTACTTTCAAACAAAAATGCGTGAGTTTATCAACTTTAGAAGCAGAATACGTTTCTTTAACGGAGGCATCCAAAGAACTCGTATGGATTATTCGTATTCTAAATGAACTGAAAAACTTAAACTTTTTGAAAGTAAACTTTGAAAGCCACCTATTGTGTGATAATCAAGCAGCTATAAATTTTTCAAAATCATCTATAGAGAACCATCGCACTAAACACATTGATATCAAATTTCATTTTATTAGAAACTTGATTCTTGAAAACTTATTTACTTTAAAATATGTAAATACAAAATCTAACTTGGCTGATTTGTTTACCAAACCATTACCGAAAGTAGGATTGAAATCACTAGTTGATAAGATATTTGTATTTTAACATATTTGTAATATTTTTTGAATGTACTTATTTCTTTTTCATGTCTGACTGGCTACTGGCGAGATATCGTCCACTACTTTGGATGGATACAGCTGAGGCGTACGAAAGGCTCCTAATACCTTCTCGGAAGGAATACAATTGTAATCTGCCATGGTACGAGGATGCTGTATGCAGCCAGGGCGGTGGTCGTTATTGAACCCCTCTTTTAGGAGGCCTATTTGGTCTATTTTTATTTTTGTTAGTCCGTAAAAATGTGTCCTCCATTTTTGCATAACAAATTTGCATGCTAGCCCGTCATGCTATAATGAAAATTTTTCATGTATTTTTACAGAGAACTGTTTTTACTCTGTTATTACTTTTTGAATTTTTACAACATAAGATATTGTTGTGTGTTTCTGATTATAAGAATTGACTCCAAGTCTTAAATATTATTAATCTTTGTTAAATTATTTTGTTAAAAGGTTAGTACGATTGATATTCAGAACTTTGAATTCTGGTATTTTTTTTAAATGTTATTGGCTAGCAAAAGGCGGGCCATTGTTAGGAAAAACCTTCCTTTTTCTTTTAATTTTACTTAGCCAACATATTTTATTCGTACTTTATGCAAATCTTATCACGATTATGCAAATATTGTCACGTGATCTTCCATACTATCATATAAAAGCGGTTGCAATCTGTTGCACCAGTATTCCCGCTTTAATTCCCATTCTTGTTTGATCACGTACCCGCTTACTTGATCTCTTCGATCAAGTTATTAGATTTACTTTTAATGTAACTGTGTCGAATGTAATATTTTAACCTTAAACTTAAATTCAATTATTATTTTTTGAATAAATTCTAGTTTGGATTTTTAAAGACTTCGTCATTTGTATTTATAGTAATTTACGTTCATATCAGCCTAATAGGTGAAAGTTTATTTCAATCCACTGCGTAGTTGCTCTAATTGATCTTAAAATTCAATCATGATTGAATGTCATGAAAATGTGACCTCTCTGTAAAAACGAGACATGTCGATGTGCTGCCATCTGTTGGCTAAAAATTCAAGCTAAGTCGGACTTCCTCCCAATGGGGCTCACTTGCGTGGAAGCCGCACCCCCCTCGCCTCTTGCCGTCTTCGACGGGCCTGGCACTCCTTTGGTCTGCCAGTGAAGGCATAAGAAACAACAACAACACAATCTTCCTATAACATTAAGTACAAGTGTATGGCTTTTAGTATTCCAATTTGCTAACACATCTATACGGCTTTTAGAGGGTACATATGATCCATTTTTTGCCATTTGATGTTGCTATCTTTCTCAGAGCTAAAATTATTGCATATATTTCTGATGCAAAAATAGAACAGCAGTCATGCAGTTTCCAAGTAATGACTGCATTTTCATGTACAACCGCAACAACATGAAATCCATTCTTTGAACTGTCTGTACAAACTGATTTGTAAGATGAAAATCTACTTCTGTGAAAATAAAATGACTGTTGACAAATGCAGTCTCATGTCACTGATTTAGTCAATATCGTAAAATCCTGAATAATGTTCAAATATCAGTCATTCCTAAAACATTCCCAATTTATCAATTTGAATATGCTATAATGTCTCGTATTCTAAAACCAAAGGAAGGTATGAACAATGATTTAACTGGTAATTAATTTGGTAATTTTTTAAATTATAGTCATACTAGAGCAACACAAAAGGCTATTGACGACAGTTTGGGATCAATCCCCTAAGAGAAAAAGGCGAGGAAAACAACACGTAATTTTAAACCACGGTCAGATGGCAAATGATTTTAATGAATAACTTCCCCATTTGAGATTAGTTATTTTGTTATGTAATGGATATGCAAGGTTAGTTTTTATTTTAAAATAATATTTAAAAGAAAGTTTCTCACATCTGAACTTTAAATTAGGTTCCACATTCACGACATACAGACTCTGGACAGGTGATGTACGAAATGCTCCAAAAGGATATTCTCAGGCCTTTGTGATGAATCTTTTGCAGAGTAGACTTGGCAGCAGATCCGTAAACAATACAGCCAGAGCTTTGGCCAGACTAACTCTTTATATATTTTTTAAAGTAAATATTGTCAGCTCCTCAAGCTGTATTTGATTAAAAAAATTTAAAACATTAAGTGCTTCATTGCACTTTTGTTTAAGTTAATATGTGGTTGGAAGGTAAAGCTCTAGTCAAAAGTAATGCCTATAATATACCTACAGTAGTAATGTATAGTATATAATATACCTATAGTAGTAAAAGTAATGCCTATAATATACTATAAAATGCCTATAGTAGTAAACTTAGTGCGTGGAACTACAGGAATAGCAGTTCCTTTTAATAAATTTCTGGGTCGGGAAATAAACCATGTTTTCAGAAAATTCTTGTGGGAAAACATCTTGTGGATACACAACATCTCCAGCAACAAGCATTAATGAGTAAATGAAAAATATTAGATCCATCAAGAAAAGTTTAGGAAAGAGAGTATTTGTTGATTTTACAGAGCAATTTTCTTTTTAATTTAACAGTACAACAAAAATTTGCAATGATAAAAAAATCAAAACTGCAAATAAACCATGAAAAGAAACAAACTCTAAACACCATACCTTTTTCATCATCAAACTTCATTTTCATTTTAGCTTTCTTCTTTTGTTCAACTTTGTCTGCTTCTAGATTTATAGTTTCGAAGACAGTCTCGGCTATTTCTTGCTGCCATCGCTCTGAGATGACAACGGGGAAGTTTTTATAAAGCTCCTGATCAGCATCTGTCAACTGGGGGAAAATAAGAGCAAATTAATATAAATAAAAAATGCTAAAGAAGGGTAAAGATTTACAGACACAAATACTATTGTTACATTTCTACATTGAGTGCAATTGATCAATAAAAAGATGAAAATGTCTACCCCCTTCCAGAGTATACAAGAAAATGAATCAGTTTGATTCCTCCCAGGGCTCAAAATAAGATTTTAAAATTGGCAGCAAATATCACTGTGAGCTTTATAAGGTGAAAAACTCTTCAGCTCATGGAAAAACCTAAAATTTCCATAATAAGGGTAAATTTGCTGTTGCAAATTTTTCACTAACTTTAAAACAATTAAATGAATAATGCAATGAGAAGGAAAAAAATACTTCACTTTTCTTAGAAGCTTTCTGCAATTTCATATGAAACCCTAAAATAAAGTGATCTCTCACTTATACACGCTCTCTTTTATGCGCTTTTTTCAGTTATACGCATTTTTTTTCGCGGTCCCGGCCATGAATATAGGAAAACAATGATGACTCTTATTCATTTATACAATACAATAAATAAGCAGCTCTCACTTATGCACTTCGCAAAAAAAATTTCAGTTAAAAAAGTAGGTTACTCAAGTTAGGTGTTGCTTATCGCAAAAACTTTTCCTTAATTGTTCTGCTTCTCGGAATGCATTCCCTCGCCCTTCCCCTATCGTTTGGATTCCCGGAACATATTTCTCTACCATATACACGGGTGTACCGGAGGGGTCTTGTGACTGACGCCAGTAAAAGTCGCATTTATACAGCAGCCAATTAGAGTGGTTAGTATGGTACATACCACGTGGCGTTGATCGCTAACGAAAGAACCTTCTTTGGAGTTTGGGTTAGATAGTTGTGTTTTAAAATGGCAAAACGAACAAAATTGTAGCTTTCGTTTAAAATGGATGTTATAAAAAAAATCGAAGAAAATCCTTGCAACTCGAAAAAAGCTTTAGCGGAGAATTTTAATGTTCCAGAATCAACATTGAGAGGGATTTTTAAAAATTGGGAGGCGATTATAGTCGCTCATCGAGAATGTGGAATTCAGTCGAAGAAAAGAAGCAGAATTCTAGGTGGAAAGTTCGAAGAATTTGAGAAGGTTTTGTTGCTATGGTTTAAAGAAGCTCGTCTCTCGAACATTCCTGTTAACCTTGAGCTTCTAAAGGTATGTCCACACTTGTGCGCTTTTGCTTGCGCTAAGCGCATGCCTCTCCATATACCTCAGCGCATGCCTCAACGCAAGGGACACATGCGTCAAGGCATGCCCGAGATGAGTCAGAAGTAGCAGTTTTTCATAGCGCACAGTGTAGCGCAAGGAGTTCCAACAGCCTTGGATCTCTATGCGCTTCAACTTTCAATTTGCAGTGTTTTGGTGAACTGAAGTCGTTGTGTTTGGGTTGTTTTTTGAGTGTTATCATGAATAACGAACAAACTCTTGAATTTATAGAAGACTACAGGTCTTATGAGTGTTTGTGGAACATTCACTGTAAAAATTATACGAAAAAAATTAAACACGTCATGATTAATAAATTAATTAATAACGTAATAATAAATTTTAAATCAAATTAAAAATAATTAAAAACGTCATTTATTTAAAACTTGTAAAGAGCATTTATTAAATTTCCTTAGCGAAATAACAACACAATAGCCTTTAACTTATGATTGCATTTAAAATATTTCTGTTCAAATTATTGTTTGTTGAAACACAATATGAGTTAATCTTTTTTTGATAGTGTATAGGCATTAATTAAACATATTTTAAGAAATGAATTCAAAACTGACAAATTAAGCTTTTTATTATACCAGTATAATATTAACATAGTTTTGGATCCATTAAAGTTTTCTTAGTTATGGTGCAGGTTCTAAAGATGTATAAGGATGAATATAAAACAAATTTATTTTTAAGCTGGCAAGGAGAAATATGATAAATGTACTTCGTTTAAACACTTATTTATCTTTTAATTATTAAAATTATTATTTGTAAACTATAAGTCATCTAAGTTCATAAGCATAGATTATATGCAAATATTATTATTAATATTTAACTCAAATATTTATAAGTACTTACGTGTAACGAATTGCACAGTTAGGTTTTATCTTCTGATTTCAGCAGTAAAATTTTGAAATCCAGCTAATCGGTAACGACGATTATTTACAACTGTTTTGTAACCACTTTATAAATTGTGTTTCGAATTTATTTTTATTGGTTCCACAACACACATGAGGTCTATCTATTAAACGAAAGAATAACAGGAAATATTTAAATTATTATTAAATTTTAATAATGATCAGTGGGTGGGAGAAAGGTAAACTCAAGTCTAACCGTAACAACAAGAATTTAATCAACTAGAAAAGGAAGGCATACATGTTAGCCGCATCCAAGGCGAGATACATTAGTACTCTGACCAGAGATCGAATAAAACATCGGCGCAAATGCACGCCTTCCTCCTATTTCGGGGGAAATATCGTTTCGATTTTAAGCAGATTCAGCTGTTATTTGCTGCGAGCAACAGGAAACACATGCAAAGAATTCCAGCGAAATAAATCAAAGAAAATATAAACATCCCGTTTGAACGTGTGCTCCAACAAATAATAATACATTTTAACGTAAATAAATAAATGCTCATTATGCGTTTTGAAATATCTTTCATCCAAATCGCTCGCCTTGATTTCCTACGTTCATTTACTTGCCTGATCACAAACTATGCCGCACTGATTCAGAAACAGTCCAACAGAATAGCATCATCTTCATCCATCTTGAAACTGAAGTGAGGCACAAGTGTGGACAGGTAAAGGGCATGCCTCTAAGCGCATGCAATAAGGCATGCGTTGACGCAAGTTGAATTGAATATTGAATTGCACGTTGAAAGGCAAGTTGAAAATGAAAGCGCACAAGTGTGGACATACCTTATGGGAGAAGGCCGTATAATTGTCAAAGAGTTTTCAAGTAGAAAACTTTTCTGTATCACATGGATGGTTTGAAAAATTCAAAAGTAGGCATGGCTTGGCAACTCGTGTCCTTTCTGGGGAAAGTGCGAGTGTCAATGAAAACACTATAGAACAATGGAAAGAAGACTTGGCTACTTTATTAAACGGATAAGAACCGAAAAACATCTACAATTGTGACGAAACTGAACTTTTTTATAAACTGATGCCCGACAGAACCTTAACATTCAAGGGAGAACATGGTGGGAAAAAAAATAAAGAAAGACTAACTGCCTTGCTGTGTTGCAACGCTGATGGTTCAGAAAAATTCTCGCCATTGGTCATTGGCAGATTAAAAAAAACCTCGCTGTTTTAAGAACGTGAAGAAGCGTCCTTGCGACGAATTTCCTTGCGACTACACTAGCAACAAAACAACGTGGATGACATCGCACATTTTCTTGGATTTCCTTCAAAAATTCGACAGGAAAATGCAAAAAGAAAAACTGAAAGTTCTGTTATTTATGGATCAGTGTCCTGCTCACCCACAAGATCTTCCAACTTTCAATAACACGAAAGTTATGTTTTTTCCTGCAAATTGCACGAGCAAGATTCAACCTTTGGATCTGAGTGTCATCCGTTGTGTGAAAGTGCACTACAGAAAAACTTTAATCCTTCGACTTCTGGCTGCGTCAGAAACAAAACGTGCATTAAAAGACGAATTGAAGCAAATTACCGTCGTTGCTGCAATTCATGTAGGGTTCATCATGGAGAAACGTTACTGACAAGTGCATTAAAAGCTGCTTTAAGAAAGCAGGATTTTCGTTTCCAGCAGAAAATGAATGTGAGGAGCCAGAAAATGAAAATGACATAAACGAAGAAGATTGGCATATTGTATCTGGTGGACTTGCTACGTGCACTACTTTCAACGCTTTCGTTGAGGCAGATGAAAATTTAATCACAGCTCAATTGCGGGAAATAGGAGACATTGCAGCCGAAATAAATGGTGGTGACGAAGATGAAGAGGACGACGATGATGAAGATGTGGCAAAAGTTTCCCCAACTCACACAGTAGCGTTTGAAGCTTTGGAAACTCTGTGTGACTATTTTCAGTTCAATTCCGGAAGTATATACATAGTATTAACAATACACTGTGTACACTGTATTGATTTTTCAATTTTAAGCTCCCTTTTGTGGTTTTTCACTTATGCGCATTTTTCACTTATATGCGTTTTTTTTCGCTGTCCCCAACGCCCGCGCATAAGTGAGAGATCACTGTACGTCCGAGATAAAAACGAAACACTCAAATAATATATTGTAGACACGTTTGTTTCCTTATTATCAGGTTTACGAAGGCATCAGTCAATAATTAGGCTAGAGATAATTGCAGTTGTTTCATAACTACACAGTTAAAAGCAAGATCTTCGATCATATGCACAAAACCATTTCTGCTCAATCAGCCTTTAAATCTGAAATCGAAGGAGTATTCGCTCTTATCTTCATTTTAAAGCACATAGTTTTTTCTTGAAAATAAAATTTTTTTTAATAGCTGGTATTTGAAAGAAATAATAAAACATTCGATTTCAAATAATCGCAGCAAAACTTGCCGCAAGAACCGTTGATCGTCGCAGCGATTTAAACTAAGCACATGGCAATAGCAGTGGTTGCCACAACTTATATCGAGCACTAATTTCACCCATTCCATTTGTCTCTGCAGTGTGAGTGAAGTGTTCCTTGTATTTGTCTATGTCAAATTACTTGACGTTATTTGTCTTGTGTTTAGCACAGCTTGGAAAACACAGTCCTTGTCATAGAACTCAATCAATCATCCAATTTCCCCCAATCTATTTTCTTTAAGCAATCCAAATGTTAGAATCATCCCCATTGCTTGAGTAATGTGAGTAATACTGAAACTACCTTATTATTATTATGCCTTTACCTTTCTAGAATAGAGTAGCTTAACTGATACTAGGCACTACATTCCTTTGCCATATATTCATTGAATGGTTTTGTAGATACTTCACACAGCAACTTTGTTAATGATTTTTTCCATTGATATACACTCAATTTTTTTAAAAGCACATATTTTAAAGTTTCACCCATAAAAGCTGTTTTTTGTCGAAAAACATGTTAAGCGTTCCAATATTACTTCATAAAAATTTAATTTGTTTACCTTTGTGTTTTTTAAGGGAACATTATGGGGCAAAAAAGTCACTTTTGAGAAATCAGTTTTAATCTGCTGGTTCACATCAAAAACTACCCTGTAGTGGACAGTCCGATACAAAACCGTTCCAAATTGACACAAGTTGTTTTCCCTACTTGTATATCCATTCCCCTTGGAATTAGGAAAGAGCAGATGACAGTAAATCACAAACTCATTCTGTATCTTAACATCCAGCTTCCATAATGAGTTCTCGCCCCCATCTCGCCTCTATGGCAAGGTTCAAACAGCAGACACTCTATCCTATAGATACAGCATTCTCTGTGTGAGAAACGTTGTTGTCAAAACACGTGGAACCATTGGCAAAGAAGCTTAGAAGCATGAGAAGGTACCCTTTTGAAACAAATTAGATGCCTGTTCAATGAAACGAAAATCACCTGTTGATCAGCTGCTCCTCAAAGAGGCATTGTAACGGGGATGCATGAGAGGTCCACCTCCATGATCGCTTTGAAAGGGTAAAGAAAGGGTTGCATGTTCGGAGCTTGATTCAACCAAAGACCTTGAATGTGGGGGTTGGTGCACATCAAATCTGTTGTGGCCCCATATGTCCCTGATGTCGACATGGTGTGGAAGTTTGGAGAGTAGGGTGCCAGCTCAGATGCGAGGTGTCCTTGGATTTCCTCCCTTTGATGTTGTTTCTGGACTGACGTAAATAGCCCATTGAATGATAAAAAATTGAACTGGAGCTCCCTTGACTCGGTGTGGAAATTTCGAGGGATGTATCACCTATGGTATTGACCTCATCACTTGACAGTGGTTAAAAATTAGGAAGAGCCTACTCGGGTCTTTCCCTTCGGAATTGAATCCCAACCTTCGCCACTAGCCCGTTTGTGCTGCTCTAATGCGACGTTAAGTCAACTGCCTACCTAATATTTTGTGTGCCTCAGTGGGTTTCTCCCACTGTGAGTTGTAGGTGGTGCAGGTTTGATACCAACAACTTACCTAGGGTGCATTTTTTACTTCTGTGTCAGATAGGTAGGTAGCTTCTTAAAGTAGAACTGAAACAATGGGCTATTTGCAACAGTCCAGAATCAACATTGTAGGGAGAAAATCCAAGGACACCTCGCAATTTTTAATCAGTCAGATGATGAGGTCAACACAGGAGCTGGCACCCCACTCTCCAAACTTCTACACCATGCCAACATGGGGCCAGGACAGATTTGATGTGCACCAACCCCCACACTGAAGGTCTTTGGTTGAATCAAGTTTCGAACATGCAACCCTTTCTTGCTAATCTGTTACTCTTCTAACCGGGCTACCGCAACCCCCTTTGAAAGGGGATGAAACAATAAGCCTTGCAGTGAAACCTGTATTTTATCTTTCAATAGTTCTGTCGTTAACAAAATAGTGCAGTTTTTAACTTGATGTATCTTGTGATTAGGAAAATTGGACAAGATATCTCATGAAAACCAATTGGAGTTAAAGGGAAAAATGGGAATGATTACCTCCTGAAATATTTTTTAAATAATTCTCATACAGCTGCATGGAAAAGCAATACATCATTTTAAAGTTAAGAAAACTTTATTTAGTTATATCTGCAAAATTGACTGTTGAATCGAATTTTCTCAAATCAGAAACAATTTTAGTGAAAAATTGCATTCCCTTTTGTCACTAATCCTGGAAAAATCCAAACCAAACCTCAATAGAAAGACCATTAATAAATGTTTCTGCAAGGACACTTCAAGGTCACTAAGAGTTTTATTTTAAAACAAGGAGGATTGAATTAATTACCTTGATTCCTTTGGTGTCTTCTTCATCAAAAGAACCAATGTCAAATGCATCAGCTGCATTGACTTCTCCACGAGGAGGTATGAGCGGAGGGGGATATTTTTGAAGGTACACTAGCTGCCAATCGATACCCGTGAAGAAAGGATGGTCTTTGACTTCGTCAGCTCTGCACAAACACAAATAACATTCATCATTCAGTCTTCTGAAGGCTACAACTTATTTATAACAGAATTATTTGAATCTGGTCAAATACTTTCTAAATCATGTTTATATTTGAAAAAAGAGGCTTTAAATATAGTTGTTTAGATAAGTTGTAAAAAAATAATGGCTGAAGGTGATAAAATCTTCTTCGTTACATATATTAAAAATCAAAATTACATGAATACCACTTGTTACTCTTTCTACGGCAGATAAATATACTTTTCTTATAATTCAGCTGAAGGAACTCTATAAAGTTGATAGAGTATACTGAGGAGACTACTTGTTTATATCTCACTTCCCTCTATAAACTATCAAATGATTTTACCAGTTCTCAAAAAGTAATTAATACAATTGAAGTGATTTTTCATCATATTTGCCTCATTAGTTTCTTTACAAACAAGGTGTGTAGATAACTTAAGGACAAGAATCAGGCTTTAAAACCAGTAATGCAATACAGGTAAAAACATTTTAGGACAAATTTGGTGAGAATTATCATTTTGATACAATAGGGTTTTCTCTGCCACTAGGACACAAAACTGATGAAAAAGGAACAAAAATTTCCTTCACATGTCACTTTGCCTTCTTGAAAGAACTGCTACACAAATTGATATTTTTAATGTGTAAAAAGGTTTTATTACACAAGATTATCTATTAACACAATTTTTAGATAATTATTTATTCACACAAGAGGCATATATGTAATTTTTTTATATCCATTATTTGTGCTAATTTAAGTAACCTGTACTGAAAAGGCATGAGATGGTATTTAAAATAGTCAACACTAATACAACATGGAATTTATTTCATCTAGCATAGCATAACAAAAATCATAATTTTTACACTGCTGGCATTGATGTAAAAATAAAGCCCTTGAATGCCTACCCTTGGGCCTTGCAGCCAAGCCTTTTATCCACATCCCTTTGAAGCAGGCCTTCCAAAAGATTTTTTAGCTCAATACTAAAACTGTCCGGCAATTCCACATTCTGAAACAAATAAAAGCCTTGTGAGTCATTCAGATTGTCATTTTAGAAAATAAAGCACTATTTTCACAATTATTTCATACTAGCCCCACTATGTGGTTAGCCCAGCGTTGCCCGTGCCCATAGTTTAAGTATTAATCTGGCGTAAAGTTCAAATCTGTTGAAATTTTCAATCTATCTATCTTTAACGATTCTGATTTTACGAAAAGGAACTAAACAATTGCCAGTGAAAATGTTTTTTTACTTTTCTTCCCTAAAATCCAATAGCACAGGAATTGTAGTCCTTATTCCAGGACTACATTTCCTACATACAGGAGAAGTATGCGTAATCACACAAATAGCATATTATGTTGACACTGATAGTCAACTAAATTCATCACAAAAATAGAGGATATCATACACTTTTGCAAATATTTGTATAATACTTAAAAAAAACACCACTATAAAATAACTATCTCTTAGAAAATTGACACTTTTTCTTAGCTTTATGCAACCTAAATTGAATATATAAAAGATATATTCAATTTAAAAACTATTTATTTTTAGAAATTCATATTTTTATATATCGATCTAATGTGAAATTTTCAGCAGATTTCAAATCCATTGAAATTTTTACCCAATTATTAACGGTTTAGGAGATAAAGAAAGAACTAAGTAACTCCAGTTAAAAGATTATTTGTTTTGTATCGTCTGCTGGAAAATCATTCCTCCAAACAAAATTAAAATGGAAATGAAAAAAAAAAATTTTTGATATTTTATACTGTTGCATTCAATAATAATTAAATTTCATTACATTCATTTTTAAATGTTCTAGATTAAATTTTAAAATTCGCTGCGACCCAAAAATTGCAAAAAATGTGTACTATCTGTGTGACAAATCCCATTACTGTAAGTGCCATAGATTCGTTAGGACATTGCGGGCAGAGGGAAAACAGACAAACACTTCTGTTTAGAAGTATAGATAAAAACAGTGTGTATCTCATTAGAGAGGTTTGAAATTTAAACTAATTGAGAACTTTAGAGGAAATATTTATTTAGAGCCAAAATTCTTGATAGTCAAAAGCAAATAAATTTGAACTATCATAGCAATGTATAGTTTAAAACATCACTAAATATAGGTTTGTAGTTGTACACCCAAAAATGCTGGGACCTAATCGTCTGGAGAATTCTTGGTTGTTAAAATTTGAACATTGGTAGCCATAAAAAGGACATACAGAGGTTTTTATATTATTACAAACAATATAATTTATAAATTATACAGAATGCTCCATATTAAATACTTAGTTCATTAATCATAATAAGCAAATCACTAATCATGAGAGAACAAATTTAATTAAGCATATGCAGGTCTCAAAAGGCTAATAAATAGGTGGTGTTGAATTATGTTCTGCAGGTGCATTACTGAAATGTATCCAAATTTCGAGTACTGTCAAAATTCTCTTACATTACAACATACAGAACAACTTCAAAAAGGCGAAGATTTTTAGAGGTACTTAACTTTCATTAAACGGAATTAATTCATGGTTCACATAGAGTATATTCTTTGAATAAAAGTGTCAATTTAATATGCCGAGAGTTCAAAACTTTATTCCTGACTGTAATCAGAGTTCACTGCATTAATTTTAGCCTTCTTGAACTCTCAAAATTAATTGAAATTATTTAGTCATAAAAATTTAATATTTAGTCATAACTAAAAACAACACCATTCTTTATGGGAACACTAACATTTTTGTGAAGTTTCGAAAAATGCATATTATAATTAATTCACTGGGTAATAAATAAATTGCCTTGCTTTGAATAATTAATTTGTAGAAGTTTAAAGCGTCAAAACATACCATGGTCAACGTCATTCTGTCAATTTCATGCTTATCTTTTGTTTTATGCTGCCTGAATGGGCTGTGACTGTAAAAAAACACATAGGTGAGCACATTAAACAGAACATACAACAATATCACATTCCCTCACATATAATGCTAAGAGCGAGTGATAAATATTGAAATTACAAAAACACTGATTAAATTCAAGATTATTTTCAGGCACTATAAGTAAAATTCATTTTCAAAAAAAGTTACTGCAGGTAAAGTGTCAAGGGGTCATTCAATATCCTATTCATGGGCATCATCTTTTGTATTTCAACAAATGAGTATTTCTTGGTTCCTAATGAAAAATCATGAGTACATACACATATGAGGCTTTTTCTATAAAGGTAAAAGTGCATGGTGTTAGATGTTTGAGGAAGAAATGTAGTTCCTATTTGTTTTCTGAAAGTCGAATCACTTGGCTACCTTGGTACATGGCCCACATAGAATATCATATACTATGAATGGAAGTGTCAATTTAATCTTTTGAGAGTTCAAAACACATTATTCCTGACTGCAATCAGATTTCACTGCATTTCTTTTAGCCTTCTTGACCAGCTGTTTTATAGAATTCTTTCAAAACTAATTGAAATTACTATAAAACTAGTAAAATCCTCATTTTTGAATATTTACACTGAAATTTCTCCCGTGTGAAATAAATTATATATGC
This sequence comes from Metellina segmentata, assembly GCA_947359465.1. Lineage (NCBI taxonomy): Eukaryota > Metazoa > Arthropoda > Arachnida > Araneae > Tetragnathidae > Metellina > Metellina segmentata. Next base: position 30,491,272 of record OX375877.1, on the reverse strand, counting down.
AGCATATATATAAAATGATGCTAAAATAACCCCCTAATATATCGTATTCGTCATGGATAAATCACTCAATGCCCAAGAATGACTCTGCTTGCTGTGGCTCAGTGAGTTTAGTCACTGTGATAGCCACTTTCCAGTTGTAGGTGGCACAAGTTTGATTCCTCCCTGGGTGTATTTCTCTTTTTCTGCATAAGCAAAACTTCCATGGTATGTGTTTGCCCATTACTTGATGTTCTGTCTTGTGTTTGGCACAGATGGGCCAATTGTAGCCCTTGCACCGTAAAAACTCAATGCAATTCAAAAGAACTTTTTATCATCCACTAATCTGTTTCTATAGCTCCTGGTCCCAATACGTCTTGTCAATCCTTTCACAGACAAAACGTAATTTTGAAGCACGATCAGATAATTAGGAGATAAATTTTCGAAGGAATTTTAAGCACAAGTTAAAAGAATGCCAAAAAAGTATTGTAATAAATGTTCTTATATGAGTGCTAAGGTTTAAGCAAAAACATTGTTTCCAAACATAGCTTTAGAGGGGAAATAGAATAGGTACATCAACATCAGTTTATCAAAATGCTCAAAAGTTCAAAATGTAATGGAACTGAATGTGCATACCCTTTAAGTAGCTTGTATAACATACATCCTAAGGAGAACCAGTCTGCACTTGAATCATAAGCAGTTCCTTTTGATAACACTTCTGGTGCCATATAACCATGAGTTCCACTAATTATGAAAATAAATACATTAAGAATAATTTACAATTGAAAACAACTAACTATTCATACCACGAATCTCATTTTGAAATGCTATAAAAATAAAACCGAGCAACATAAATTGCATCGGGCAATCAGGTATGAACATTTAACAACTTTCTTAAAAATTCTTAGAAACTCAGAAATGAACAAACATTTTCATCCTAAAAGTACACAGGAATGGATTAGGTCAAACAAAAATAACAATATAAATGTTTTAAACATGAATTCTACTTCACTAGGTTAGATATTAGCAACATAAAATCATATATCAATGTCACCACTTTCCTCGAGTTACTACAATCTTCTACTATGGTGCATTATTTTTGTTTTTGTGAATCAACTTTCATGTGTATATACTAAATGTAAGAGTATAAATTGCTGGAAGACTAAACAGATGGTTGGTATCAATCATCCATTTAGTCTTCTAGTAATTTACAATGAATGATTGGTATTCATCTTCCATTTAGTCTAACAATTTATACTCTGAACATTTACTACTATTACACTAAAGGTAAAAAAATAAATTGTTAAAAGACTAAATGGATGATTGGTGGAAATTTGTGCCAAACAAATAAAACAAATTTAGAAAAAAAAAGCTTGGTACTGGAAATAATGACCTATCCAAAATCATGTCATGTCGAAATTTATAAGCACAAATTACAACTAACAGCCTTGTGTAAGTTTAAAGACCTAAAATGATCTCAATATAATGCATAGTAAAAATAATTAAAATAAATAAATATATAGGTCAGCAGAGGACAAATTCAAGAGATAAACCCAACAGCGTTCTATAATAAGAAAATGAAGTGATTATGTCTCTTCAGGTTACTAGAGCTTTCATGAGAGGTGGGAACATTTTACAATGATTCTGCTTCCACAGATTTAAAAAAAATAGATTTCTCAGCAAACAGTAGAGATCAGCCATAAGATATACAACCTACAGACTGTGTAAAGGCTGTGGAAGGACAATCAAAATGAGACTGATTACAATCTTTTGACAGCTTAACACTTTTGCTGCCGATCTCGCGGCATCACGTGATGTGGTGTCAATGCTAAAGAGCTAATCACATGCCAGCATGTGATGTAGAGTGATGTCTCAGTAGCAAGTCACGCGTTCGTGCTGGAAGAGCTGGGCCTCAACATTTATTCTCCACTTCAATCGCCATTATATGTTAGGTAATGGCATTGAGTAACGGTTAAATGTTAGTTGTAAAGGTATGTGGTTTCAATTTTATAGCTTTATTAGTAATTTTAAAAAAATCTTGTAATATGAGTTGTAGAGATAATAGTTCTGCAGGGCCTTGACGCCCCCAAAAAAGAAAAATACAATCTAATAAGACTCTAACAGATGATGAAATTACAAATTTGTTGACTGAGCTTTGACCAATCTATTCTGGTATTGGCGTAGCTGGCATTGGCTTCTGAGAAAACCATTTCTACGACAGGGCAGTAACTATCAATGCACTATATCAGTTTTGGTAGCGAGCGTGTTAAGATATTCTCACTGCACAATTTTGTAATCTAAACACATGTAACTGTATACTCTGATAACCTAAGCTAGTATGTCCCAAAAAGGTTATATGCAAAAGTACTTAAGTTTACTATTACTTAAGTATAGTAGGACAAGCAAAAAAAGACGCTTAAGTGAGTTTTATATTTGGCAGTAACAGTGTTTATTGTATGCACAGTATATGAGGCGTTCAGAACTAGAATGGATCAAGTTCATTTTATAACATTTTGAGATTCATGGAGATAAAGTTTCTTCTCGTATGTACTTTTCCTTTTTGACTACTTTTCTTCCGACACCTCTCGGAAACCGAAGCAACTAGGGACTTGATTCATAGACGCACTAAAAAGATTCAACTTAAAGGAGTTTCAGCAAGTGATTATTAGTTTGACCAGAAAGTGGACTTGATCTACTCTAGTTCTGACTATATATATATATATATATATATATATATATACTATATATACACTATATATACATCGGCCAAAATTATCTTACAGTACAAAGTCCAGAATCCTCCAAACCATACTCATTCCGGATTTGGGATTATTTGCATTTTTTTGTCAAAACAAAACTTTTATCAAACCCCCCACCCTACAATCGCGCGAAATTTGCAATTGTAAAATAGCAGATACATAAATAGGAATAATTTTTTTATAAAGGGAAAAACTTCTTAATACATACAACAAATTTTACTTGCAAATCTTCTAATTTTTTTTGTGTGGTATTTACTCTGAACATGTACGTTATTTCATCAATTATATGCAGGTTTAACGCCTAGTTCTTTAAAAATTGTTGGAAAGATGGTAAAAAGTGAGAGTAAAACCAAAAACGCTGGTTAGCAAAACGTCCGATTTTGGTAATTTTTAGTTAACGACGTACTCGAGCAACACAACGGGCTATTGACGACGGTCCGGGATCAGTCCCTTAAGGGAAAGATCGAGTACAGCACCTCATAATTTTGAACCACGGTCAGATGACGAAGCAACACCTGAGCTGGCACACCACTCTCCAAACTTCCACGCCAACCCAACTTGATCCGATTTTGGAACTTTGTACTGTATTGGCTTAACGTCAAAAGGAATACATTTTATTTCAGACATACATCTTAACATTATTTATTGGATAGGAGGGATGAATAATTTATAAAATTTAATTTAGATGACAAAATAACAACAATACAACCTTCCTTGTGTATATAAAAATAAAACTAATTAACTCAGTAAACAATTTACAAATGTCAATGTGAAGGGTGTGCTTTGTGACTCGACAAGATTAGCAATGTTGGGTTTAAAAATTAGTAAGTTTCAGTCTTAAATCGCCTTGAAATTCTATATCTAGTTATTTCTTTGTTTTATTAAAATGGGATTAACATGAGCTTGGAAATGTAGGCAAAAGGGGGAGGACGAATACCCAACAAACCCTCTGAGCGTCACGTGATAACAGAGTCACTTTTAAGTGTTAATCGATCCATCCTCTTATACTGAATATAGTTCAAAGATTTAACACAATACTGACTATGCAAAGACAGTGGTGTCATAAACATGTAAAAAGTTAGCTATGAGAATTTGTATCTTACTGCTTACCAACAAATACTAAACCAAATAAAAAAAAATCAAATACAAGATCCCAGACATAACTTAGAGAGTTGAAGACCGAAAGGAACACTAAAAACTTAAAGTTTTAAAACACAAATAAAAAATAAGGATGTATTAAAGCTTATTTTCCTTATCACTATCTTATTCAGTCTACAACTGTTTTCTCTTCAAAATTATCCTTTAAAGGTAATGGAAATGACTCACAATTATATTAATACTTAATAGAGCAGTTGTTACTTCAGCTACTGATAAACCACGACAAGAAAATTTAGAGTTCTTTAAAAATTAGTTGTACTGAATATAGCAACAAAAAGAGCAAACTATGCGATATTAAAACTTACAAATTCATAACACAATTTTAAACTATTTAACGAAAATACTTACACACTAGCATGTGGTTTCTTTTTTGAAAAGTCACACGCAAGTCCTAAATCAGATATACGGACATGACCATGCTCGTCGAGTAAAATGTTTGCAGGCTGAAAAAAAAATTCAAAGTCAAATTCTTCAAAACATATCATTGAAATTTTAAACTACAAGCACAGTAGCAAATCCATGCCAAAAAAAGAACCCTAAACAAACATAGGAGCATCATTACATTTTTAATAAAGTGGATAAAACTTTCATAATTTTCCAGATCTTTTAACAAGAGAAATTCACAGGATAGTGATAAAGCCTCACAAATTGTCTAATGTCTTGTATAAGTACATGTATGATCATTTTTATTACTAGTTATTAAGCAAAAATCATTCCTTGAATATTTCTTTGTAGGAATAGAAATGGGTAAAATGGGAACAAAGGAAAAATCTATGAAATTTTAATTGTATCATAATTGGCACAATGAAAACATACGTAAAAATCATTTGACATAATTAATTCTTAATTATTCTGTGCCTAAGTTATGTGTATATATGATAGTATACGAGAATGACTAATGTATGGTTCGGAATACCTTTTAAAACAGTTATTTGACATTTTGAAACAATCTAGCAAATAAAATAGTAGTCATTTCCAGGGCTCACAACAGATATTAGCTTTGTTCCTAGGTAAAAAAAGAGACCATTATTCTAAAAAGAGGGACGAAAAGGGACCAACACAAAATTCTGGGGCCAATAGCTAAGTTTCAATGCACAAACTTTAACGTCATTCTTGCATTTCCTACAGTAAACTTTAATGCATGAAACTATAAACATTTTTTTTTTGGCATACCTTGTTTATTTTCAATCATGAACTCTCTAGAAGCTTTGAAATATAAATTTAGAGACATTAACAATTAAAAGAAGGGAAAAAACTTGAGTGAATGCTGTAACATAAAAAAAATTGAAATAGGGGGACAAATTATCTTAAATTAAAATTAGAAGGAAAAAAGTAGAGTTTTTTTAAAATTCGGTTCTTTTTCTTAACTGTTAATAGCTTTCCTTTCTATTTGCATTCAACATTGTTTTTCACAGCTCCTTCCTTGTAAGCTATATTCCTTATATTATATATACAGTTCCTTTGATATAAGCCAGTGAAATCTGTGAATAGGGATTAGCTCACACGTATAAATTTTAACTCTGCCTTTATAGTTCTCTTTTTAGTTCTCTGCATCCACTTTCCAAAGGAATCAAATATCTACGTGAAATTAAGGACTTGGACCGAGTCCGAATTCCTTGCTGTTAACAAAGATTGCAAAATCGCAATATGTCTGGCCACATGTTCTTCAGTAACGTCAAATTCCGATATAAAAATTCCGATTCCCCCCCACACACACACACACAATGAGACATCGAATCATATTAGATGAAGGAAAATTTGCTTTCCCAAACAGAATCCTTTCAAAAAGCTGAGAAATCGGAAAATCAACAAAAAAAGTGGTAAAAACGAAAATTGAAACTAGTTTAGGCAAAATAGGGGAAAAGCGGACCAGTCGGGAAAAAGGGACTTTAGAGACTTCAGATTCAAAAAGGGACTTTTAGGGAAAAAAGGGACCAGTTGTGAGCTCTACATTTTGCCAACCTGAAGCAAGTGTAACATATCCCAGAGTATATATTTTGTCAATTCGTAGCACATTCAAATTCATACAATGACACAATTTTAGTGATATTAAGTATATACTACGAAAACTAACAATTAGTTAGGCAATTCTCAACTTAATGCAAACAAGTAAAATCAAAGTTTTCCATTGATATGGTTAATTTTTTTTTGAAAATCAGAAGAAATAACAGTTTGTTATTCCTCCCTAGCAAATCAGGAAAAGAGGAATCTACCGAGAAAATTTTCAAGAAACCTTGAACTGAAAGAACCATACATAAAATACAAAATGCAAACACTAAAGAGAAAAAATCTGCAACACAGCTTAAAATGATAAGAGATCCACCCCAAAACTAGCTAGAACATTCTAAGATTCCCAATTATTGAGTTCACAAAACAATTATGTCCCGATTATTCACATGAAAGCACTGATATTGCTAAGGATTAGATATTCTGCCATCCATATGTACTTCATTGGCATACAGGGCACAAAATAGATGTCATTTATTTACTGTCGAAATTTGACATAAACAATATAAAATCAACTGTTATGGGATTCATTAGCCCATTTTGCCGATTAGCTTAAATATGCTTGGTGTGAGCTATGGAGCTGCATAATATTGCTAAATTTACACAGAACAGCTAGCAATGGAATGAGTAATAAAGGGGCAGTTCAGAATCTAATTGTGGCAACAGAACTGAAGTGTGTTCTTTATACCATGCATTTCATTGGAAATAAAAGTTAATACAGATAAAAATATGCAAAAGGCTTATACATATTTTGGATAGTTAAATTCCATTTAGAGATATAAGATCCATTTATGGGAATATGAATGCTATAAGATATGAAATGTGAGCAATGACAAATATAAGTAATTAAGTTTATAGAGCAGGTGCTATGCATGAATCTGCTATATACTCTGCACATTCAACAAATGTATCAGTAAAAATAATATTAATATTGTAAATTAATAACAATTTTCTTCATACTATAATAACACTATAAATCGAAGTAAGAAACAAAATCCAAACCTTGAGATCCCTATAAACAACAAAGCGTTTGTGCATGTGTTCTAATCCCAAAATGACTTCGGCTGCATAGAACCTCATTTCTTGTTCCGTAAATACACCATGCTGAGACAGATGATAGTGAAGATCACCACCTGTAATGAAATAAGACATTCGGTTATCCGAAAGCAAAGCATGTATCAGTGGATTCTTTGGTAGTACAATATTTAAGTATATTATAATAAGTACAATATTTTTTTTAGTCTGCCTTCTCAGCATCATGGAAAATTAGCACACATTTCTAAAAGAGGCAATGAATTTTGAAATAACATTTTCCAAAACTGCTGTTGTATAAAAAAGGGGGCCTCTTATACCTGATATTACTGTCAATTAGCTCACTTGATCACTGGATTAAAAATTTAACTCAATTTTAATCACTAATTCGCATCTGTACTTGTTATAATTCTTAAATAACTTTATTAAAACCAAAGATAGAACATGCACTAAATCAAGCTACAGCACTTTGTCAATGAAAACGCAGTACAAAAATATAGCTATATACTCTGCACTTACCATTCATTAAGTCTAAAATGAAGCACAGTTTGTCTGGCGTTTGAAATGCATAGGTCATACATACAATAAACGGACAATCTTCCTACAAGATAATGAAAAATATTTTTTAATTCATAAGCTTATGCAATAAATTAAAATATGTCAATGGAAATTATAATGCATTTTATAGCAATAGTATCATTAAAGTTTTATATATTTGTTAGATGAACTTCACTCCAAAGAACTACTAAGAAACCTCAACAAGTGAAACATTCATTCAAAGAACCCTATTCAGAGAAACCTCAATAAGAAATCATTTGGAACATGACAATCCTACATTGTGCACTTGTGATCTTTCTAACTTTAAATGCTGTAGCTGTCCAACAAGATTGAGTACTATGGCAAAAATTTCACTTTTATAACATCTGTAAATTCACTGCACCACTTTGTTTATAAAACCATCAATTCGTCTGACAATTTCATTTCTAAAAAAAAAGCATTCAAATGTGTTGTGTGTGATTCCTATTCTTTTTAATTTTGTGCTACAAATTAAACAGGTGCATACCATTTCAGAAAAAAATTCAAACAGCAGTGAAATTTATACTGTCTAAACCACTTTTTTAAAAAAACAAGAGTATTCAGCCATAAAAATACTTACTCCAGTGCTCACAAGGGATAACATTATCCTCTCATTTAATGCTAAAGTTTCACCTTGTTTCATTTTTATCCGTTTCTTATCAAGACACTTCATAGCATACCTATGATATAGAATAAATATACAAATTACTACATGAAAAACACATATAAAAGCAATTTGAGTAACAGTGCATCAGTCTCTTCTTCCCTAAACATACAAAACAAGGTGCAAAAATTCTGCTTCAATGAGGTAACTGAACACTTATTTCAATATCAGGACACCTTGACCTTTTTTTGAAGCTCTCTGAAGAGTCAACAAATGCAATAACAAATCCTTTCACACTATAACAATAAATTAAAGCTCTAAATTACCTAATTTAAGTATTCAGTTTAAAATATCTAAAGAATGAAAACGTTATAGGTTAATTTAAGGTCAATACTTTAATTCCTTATCGATTAACCCTCCTAAAAGTTGTCTCAACAAGATATTAGAAAACTGACCAGATCTTGAACTAGTCGTAGAGAACTAGACATCTCATTATTTACCAAATTAATCAAGAGCTAGATGGACAAGATGCTAGTCATAACCACTGGGAGGGTTAAAACTGTAAAAAACATTTATTAATAGGAGGTTTGCCTTCCCTCCCCCTCCTCTGAAATGTTCTTGATATTAAACAAAATAAATTCCAAGATTATTTTAATTAATATTAGTTTCAAGTTTCGTAAAGCCCATTAGAACAGATGCAATGCACAAATCTGAAAAGCCCAAAAATTGGAAACGATATGCTCAATTACCATTATAGCAATTTGATCTGTTGCTAAAGCAAGCAAAGAATCTATTTAGATGCTAGACGAGTCTCAGGGTTCCCACTCTTCAAGCAAAAGAACACTCAAGGTCTTTTTAAGCCTATTTTTATTTTCGTCAGACTGTATTTCACATAGCTCACAACAGATTAACTAGCAAAAGTGATCATGGGAAGACACTTTCACAGGTGCTACGTTGGGTCTCGCAGACCCAGTAACTGCACCATCAATTTTCGATGATGCTTGACTTTGGACCTGTATCTTTGGTCTTGTTTTTATGACGAAGGTGAAAAATATATGCTGTTGTGAAGAGGCTTTTTAATAATGGTAAGGATGTTGGCAATTGCTAATGCTTTTAAGTTAAGGTACCTTAAAACCAGACATGAAAAATCAGGCCATAAGGCTTTTAAAGGTTCGTAGAAACCTCAAGTCAGTCTGAAAGGAAATGGATAAAGTTGAGGAAAATTTCGACTATTTGCCTAGACATGAGGGGACATAAAAATACGCTATCATGGTTCCCACACTTTTATCCAAAAAAAATTCAAGGACTTTTAAGGACTTTTCAAAACCAAAAAAATATTTTTCAAGGACCTAAAATTTTTTATAACGACCTAAAACAAGGCATACACAAAAGTTGTCAATTAAAAAGAAAAACATAAAAAAATAATAATAATTTTTTTTCAACTGTTAGTCAAAAAAGGGAAAGGTTATTGTCAATTTTGGGAACAATTTGGATTTTCTTTTCTCACAGAACCTGATTTTTTTTTTTGCAGAGTGTGCTTCTTGTTTCAATGCTAACTTTCAGGCTACTTGCACACATATCGATTTCCGTCGTGCGATAAAATATCGTACGATAAATTCTTTTGGTGGCACGAAGAAGAGTATGAGAAGCGGCCGTCTTAATGGAGACCAGAAGTGTCAACTTAGACGGATAGCCATACTGTGGAGATCTAGACCTAGCATTATATCACATAGTGTCAAAGCGTGAAACACCGGTTTCATTCAGAATGAGGCTCAAATGGCACACATGCTGTGGAGAAACTAGTCTGGACAATTTCCAATGCAAGACGAAATTACACAATTATGTACTTGTTAAAAAAAATCAAGTACTTTCAAGGACTTTTCACCAAGTTCCGTAATTTTCAAGGACTTTCAAGGGCCCCTAGTTAGGAAAAAAAAATTCAAGGACTTTTAAGGACTTTTCAAGGACCGTGGGAACCCTGGCTATTGCGAAAATTGAGGCTTTTTAATAACAGGAAGGATGTTGGCAAATGCTAAGGCTTTTAAGGACCTTAAAATCAAAAATGATAAACCAGGCCTTAAGGCTTTAAGGTTTTTAGAAACCCTGTGTCAGTCTGAAAGGAAATGGATAAGAATTGAGAAAAATCTTTTGAGCACTTGCCTAGACATCAGTGACCAAAGACAGTCAGAAGAAGAGCCTACATATCTCACTCAAGCCCTCTCATATATATTTAATGTTAAAACAATCAAAATACACACTGAAGTCAATTTAATCAGTGTAAATCGAAGTCTGCTTATTGCAGAAGTAAAATGCGCCTAGCTATATTAAAATAAAGTATCAACAAAATTGTTAATTTAGAATTACTTTTTGATTGGAGCATAAATCTAGGTAGGTATTTTAATTAACCTCTCGAATTCTAACTCGAGCAACACGACGGGCTATTGGCAATGGTCTGAGGACAACACCACGCAAATTTGAACCACAGGCACATACTTGATCTGTCACCCCACACTCCAAACTTCATATAAAACCAGGAAAGAAATTGCACAACACAGTGTGGTTCACACTCCAAAATTATTTCTGAAGACGTCTCTGAACTGCAGATCACTCATTTTCTGCAAGGTACTTCTATTATAAACTATGTGACTTTTTATAAGCTAAGTGAAGTTTCAAATGTGTTCACTCACATTTTCCCTGTATCAGCTTTCCGACAACCATACACTTCACCAAATCCACCTCGTCCAATGATTCGATGAACACTGAAGTCATTCATTGTTAACTGAAAAGATAAAACACAAGTTTAGGTCTGAAGAACTTTAGTGACAGAAAAGTAAACAGTCAAAAAAATCAAATAAATAGCAAATAGAGAAAATTTACGAACTTGTATGTTAAGCTCTAAGTTTTTCCATTGGCAAAACCTTGTGTATTTTTCACTGAAACAAAAAAAATCATGTTCACACAAGTGCAAGATAAAATCATGATTTAATTATTGAATGTCATAAATCTAAAATAGATCAAAATTTAAGAGAAAAAGTTTCCATAAACATAGTGCAACTATGAGTAAAATCATCAGATTATTATTAATGGACATTTAGAGCTGAGTTATTAAATAAGCTGCCTCATGAGGATTTGGAATGAGAAGTTATAAACTTTTTAAACAGTGAACTATAGAAACATATTTCTAAATAGAAAAAGTTTTCAAATCGTGCATAAATATTATCCTTTATTTTCTATGGGATTGTTTAGGTATTATAAAATATGAAATTTAAATATTTTATATATAAGCATTTTACCAATAAATTTACAATGAAAGCAGTTTTCTACGTCCAATTCATTGAGAGAAAATTCCATCAAAAAGAAATATTTTCTGAAATATCAAACTTTTACTATTTATACTTCATGTAAAATTTTACTACTTATTGTTACATTAGGTTCATCTCCAAAGTGAGAAACTAATATTGTACTTTCACAAAAGTAATTAATCATTTTTAATGGAGCTGAGAAGGTACATGACCTTGGGAGAGACTATATGTAGTAGGGTGGTAAGTTTACCAGTGGAAAGGACTGCTATATACAAAACAAGACATGGTAACTGCTGTATGTGATTATTTGTTTCACCAACTTGTAATCAACATTAATTTTTCTGGCAAAAGAATGATACTCATAGCCAGAAACCACACTGAAAACCCAAATAGTGAAAATGTATTGTAAGCATTTAACCTTTCCTCTAATTTAACGTATAGATACTTTCAACACCAGGTGACTCAAATGCTAACTTGACAGAGCCTAACTATAACCTGTAATGCCCTGAACATATTTTTTGTCAGTGTTTTAATCATTTCAATCTCTGGTAAAATAAATGGTACATCCGATATCTACATGATTTAAACTCCTTTAACTGACTACATGTTTCTGTCAAAAATATTTAAGAAATAATTAATGCAATTCTAATTTATCCTACAGAGCCTAGCAATCAATTTTTAAGATTTCTAAAAAAATTTAATCTGTTAATCTAAAAATTTAATTTAATAACTGAACTTGTTTAAAATTGATAAATAATTGAAAACAAGGTAATAACAAATTATATAATGTCAACAGCAAAGATGCTGCAAATGACTACTTACCTTTCAATAAACTTACTAAATATGTCCCCTCTTAATAAACTAAATATTTCTTCTATATATGGCTAAAAAGAAGAAATAAATACTGTAACAAACACATGGAAAATACAGAGCTCTATACATTGCAAAGTTTACAACAAACAAGTTAAATAAAATTCCAAAATTCTTACCTGAAATAAATTAACTGGAACTTCATTTTTCATCAAATACTTTTGTACATAGCTAACAGATTCTTTAGAATAATCCTGAAAATTCGAAAAGAAAATGCATTAAAGTATGTCAGATAAATGCATTAATAAAACACTTCTGCAACAATTTGGGTCAGACAAGAAAAACATATCCCAATCTATCAATTCATTCAATCCCAAGCAGTTTCGGGATGCAACGTGAGTGTGAGTGACGAACTAATCTTCAATTATTTAAATAATTTTCGTGATTGGATAACAAAATTAAGGAATTATTTCTTCCCACCATGAAAAATGCAAACCAAAAGGTCAGTTGCAACCACGGAAACCCAGAAGTCCGACATCTGATAAAAATAAAATTGAAAGTCGGAAAAATACTGTGACAAAAAAATAACATAAAATAGAATTTTTTTAACGTACATCTGATCAAGACATCATTATCATTTTAATGCTCTTGATTTTCACCTTAAACTACCAATCAGGGACTGATGATGACTATTTCTTTCAGCCGCCAAAGGTTTCTTATTATGATTTGTTAATGGCGTTTTCCCCAACACATGCTTCTTTACTGAGGTTAGTAACCAGTTCAGATAATATGTGCATTGTGCAGTTGGTCCCTGAGCATAGTGTATCGTTCTCGTCTTTGAAAGACACTGCCATCAAGCTCCAAGACAATGTTTGAATCATCCAGATTTGTTAAGAGTAGATGCAATTTCCCCTTTTGGACATAAAAACTATTTGTATTGAATTGTATTAAGAGTAATGCTTGTGTGTGTGAGTTTTCTCTATCGAATATCGGCCAGCTGTCAATATTAGTATATGCGCTACCGCAAAAAACGTTCACTATTTAAACTTAATGTAAAATTTTACATTATGTGCCTCCAATGTGGAGAAAATAATATTGTACTTCCATTAAAGTAATAAATTATCTATAACGGTGCTCTGATCAGAAGGCACATGACCTTGAGAGAGTCCATTTGTAGTAAGGTGGTAAATTTTTGGAATGGTTGTAAACTAAGGATACTGAACATTTGGAAAAGGATCATACAATTCGCAGTTTGTTTCTATTAAAATCAAATCATATAAAGGAAAATATCACTCAAATTACATTTTGGTAAAGTGTGGCTTAAGAAGACTGATTGTTATGATGTAATACAAAATCCATTTACATAACTTGAATAAATTTGATATACCGGATAAAAATTACAAGATTCAATTCTACAGCAAATGTTTCTTCAATAAGTTTTAGCCAATGGCCCATAAACGAATTGCATTACTTATTTTTCTTTTACAAATTTCAAAGTAATGAATTCAAATAAGGTGATAATGGATGGAGATGTACAATAATGGTCAAAGTATACTGAGTTTTGAATTCATATTAATAGATTCAGCACTAGTTGAAAGTTTGAAAAAGTTACTTCATTAACATCAATAATAGCATAATCGCACACAGTTTACTTTTCCAAGCAATTTCCAAAGCATGGCATTTACTTGAATGCAGTTCTTGAGTGAGTTATAAAAAGGATTAAATGCTTTACTTATGCAGCTAAAAACGACAAGTCTGACAGCTCAAGAGTAATTCATTATCATTACAAATGAGACTAATTACTTTAGATACAAATACAAATATTGACGACCAGCTACAGGCTCGAGCCCAACAAGGCTGGTCCTTTGTTTATGAATTTCCCAATTCCCACTGACTATCCAATTGTATCTTAAATTCATACACTCCCTTTGAATTAACTATATTTTCTGGCAACGCGTTCCAACTGTCTATTACCCTATTAAAGGATGGCTCAGAGTAAAAATATTCATAACTGAAAGAAAAATGCATAAGGTCATAACATAGGGGAACTGAGAATAGGAAACACCTATTTCACAAGAATTTTAGTATTTGTGTGTGTGTGTGTGGGGGGGTTAGATACAAAAATTTAAAGCCGCATTTACACCGGATTTGCACAACTTCTCTCCCTTCTAACACCGAAGCTATTCCGAGAAACGGCATTCATTTTATCATCAAGATCTCGAGTCGGGGAGGCGATTTTGGAGAGTTTGCAGAGCCAAATTTGTTTTCCACCGGAGTCGGTAAAGATCACAGAGTTGCAACTTTTGGGAGAGACTTCTCCGAGACGATTGCTTGACAATAACCGCTCCCTCTGCCCTTCGCCCACCCCTGGTCGCTCACGCCGTCTTTTGTTCGCTCTCTGTGATATTTCGTCCTCATCGCTTGCCTTGACCACATCTCCCGCCACCTCCCAGTACCTCCGGGGTGAGCGTTTACACCGGTCGAAAAAGGGACGAAAAGGGGTCAGCATAGGGGAACGTAAAACGTCCTGGCCACAAAAAGGGAGGGAAATGTATGTGCAACTCAGGTGTAAACGCGGCTTAAAGTAGGGTATCCTCCCCTTGCCCTCCTGCGCGTTGTAGGCTGCGCAGGTTTGATTCCTCTCTGGGCAAGGAACATCAATTATTTGACGTTGTCTAGATTGCTTTGGGCGCCAGCATATCCAAATATGGTCTTTGCGCCATAAAACCTCAGCCAACTCCCTTCAACTCAGTCGAAATACGCCAAACGGTCTACCGAAAAATTTAAAACCGGCAACTCCAAAGTCAAAGATCACACATAACTGAATGGGCACTTTGGCGATTTTTATGAAAACAAAATATACTAGAAACAGGGCCGGTCAAAGGCCCATACGACAGATGCGGTCGCCAAGATGAAGGGGTGGGGGGCAAACAGTGCCGTACTTAGGGCCTGCAGGGGTTGGCTTCGGTCAAGTGCGCCCGTGATAAAGGGCACACCGGTTGGCAAAAAACGCCGTCCACACAGAGGCGGAAGAATATATGCTTTTTCTTTTCCTTTTCCAACGAAGACGTAGACTATTTCACCCATTTAACAAAAGGTGGAGGAAAGTATGGACTGTCACGACATAATCGCAGAATTTGCCTTGCGAAAAACAAGAAAGTTAAGTTTTAGATTTTAGAATTTTCCATGTAGTTTATTTTGTGAACCTTTTTTTTATTACAAATGAAGTAGTATATGCCGTTACGCTTTTTATTTTTAGTCCTAACTCTGCCTTTATGCATTTTGACAGGGAGGAGCAAAGTCCTACCAAGGGCGCAAGAACCCTATAGGATATGGTACTGGCGCATGCAAATCCGGTGCCCGCCACACACACAAAAAAAAGGTGATCCTTTCGGGGCCATTCATATCACGGGAGTGTGTGTTGGTGTTAGTTAGTTAGGGGCCATTCATATACGAGACGTTCAGAATTAGAGTGGATTAAGTTTACTTTCTGGTCAAACTCCGATAGTCACGCCCCCGAACTCCTGTAAGTTAAAGTTTTTTAGTACAGCTTTGAATCAAGTCCCTACTTTCTCTTAGGTTTCCGAGAAATGGAAGAAAAACCCGGCGAATAGAACAAGTACACACGAAAAACTTTATCTTGATGTATCTTAAAATGTTAAAATTTGGACTTGATCCACTCTAGTTCTTATCACCTCACATATCGATATCAATTTTTCGCGATTTTAAGACACACCCCTAAAATATCAAATGATATCAAGGACCACAATCCAACTGATCCTAAAGTTGATGCTTTTGGGGGAAAAAACACTTCTTCTGGTATTGCAAAGAAAATGAAAGATTTCAGGTTCTAGAGTAGCTTGGTCGCATGGTATGACATGTTATTTACAGTCAATCTTGTGAGTAAACTTCAGATTGAAAATGTCAATTTACAGAGTGCTTTAGACCTGATTGAAAACGTCAAGACTTTCTTAGAAAGTATGAGATCGGAGAATAGTATGAGTCATAACTGATGCAAAAGAGCTGGCAGAGAAATTGAAGATCAGTCCAGAGTTCTCTGCTGAAACTCCCATCAAGACAAGGAATATAAAGAAATAATTTTCTTTAGAAGGTGAAGGATCAATCTGTTGGTGCATGAAAGACCTATTTCAAAGTAAACTTCATCTATGTGGTTTTAAATCAAGCAATCAGTCTGTCAGAAAGGTTTGATCAAATGCACAAGCTTAGTGACAACTTTAGATTTCTCTATGAAGTTTATAGCTTTCAGCAATAGGGGGAAATGAGCTGGGAGTATTGTTTAAATCTGCAGACTATGAATTACAAAATCGAATGTGATCTAGATGAAAATGAGCTGCTGGATGAGATCTTACTTTTTATCACCGATGCAGCCTCAAAAGATCTGCCCCAAAAAGACTCTTTATGTTACTCAACTACTAATTCTTTCATAGATACGTTTCCCAATGCTTTTGTGAGTTTAAGAATCCTACTTACAATTCATGTGTCAGTTGCAAGTGGAGAGATAAGTTTCTCCAAATTGAAACTGATTAAATAACTACCCGAGATGAACCATTTCCCAAGAGGGTCTGAGCAGATTAGCGACCTTGGCTTTAGATAATGAGGTGCTTAATGCCATCGAAACATACTCAAGAGATTTTGCAAAGCAAAAGGCCAGAAAAATACACTTTTGATGTTTCTATTTTTGTAGTTGTTTCTTCATCATTGTTAAACAAGTGTTTCATAAATCATGTGACGATAAGAGGATTTTTCAACGTACTTTATTTTCAATAATAAATTAATAATTTAATATGCAATTGCTGAAATACTAAATACATATTGAACATATGCTACAATGTATACGTAATGTTGACTTTACTGTATTAATTGATTTCGAAATGAAGTAACGTTGATTTTTTTTGTAAACCAATTACCATGGCATAACTATTTTTAAGTACAACTCATGTGTTTAATATCACAAAATCCATTAGCCTTATGAAGGCCTAGCAGAAAAAAAAAAACCTGGCGATATAAAGTATGCATTATACGCAATGCAATAAATTAATTTCACAGTAGGCTATTGTGCGAGTGGAACAATACAACGAATCTTTGAAATCAGGATCGGACGCCAAATCATCATCTCGCATCTCCAATAAATTTCTCTCAGACCGGCAATGAATAGAAATATCTACCAATTTTTTTTAATAGTTTCTCTGAATTTAAACATGTTTTACCAATAACAAAGCAATATTCTGATGCATATGTGCTTGTTCACCTCAAAACATCCGCCTTTTATTACGTTTATGCACCTTCCACTGACTCAAAGCAAGAAAAGTTTCACAATCCGAGTTTCCGCGATGCTTCCGTAGTTCGAAAATCTGCCATCAGAAAGCGTCTAACTACAGACACACCGAAGCAAAGTTATTTCCGATTTCCTCCCTGTTCCTAGAGAGTTATTTCGCAAAGCCATGTCCTGGAAAACATTACGGATGCAAATGGGAAACATCCAAAAAGAACATTGTAATTCATGGAAATACGACTTTCCAATATCCGTAAACCAAAAACGTTAACCAAACAAATCGGTCGGAAATCCATAAAAACTCAAAACTTCATGTTTAAAAAATAAATATCTGATTCAGTCTTATCCGCACAAACGAATACCAGTTCATATTTTGAATTATTTTATTTTTATATAAAAGGGCATTTCCCACACTATCATGTAAGGAGATACAGATCTAAATAATGAAAATGGTAGCAACTTTTATTATTCTTTGCTGATAAAATAACGTTTTCTTGACGAAAACGATCTTCCTCCAAGCCCTAAGAGCACATCTACTTTCGGTATGCACGAACTTAACGAACCCGGTGTACTCTGGAGATCTTTTATTTTCTCATAGGGTTTACTGCCTTTAGTAAACACGAGTCGTGGCTATCTTTCTCTGGCTTCACGTTTTACTCGACGTTGTCTTGCGCTTGGTACAGCTTGGCCACGTGTGTCCCTTGTAGGCATAAAACCTAAAACCAACTTTCAAATAGGTTTGTCCCAAATTTTAGAATTTAATCATCATTTTCTTTCCTACACAAAAAGAGTACCAAGCTGTCACTATGGAACATTTCTGGCCATGTTTGGTAGCGGTAGTGTTTCTGCGTAGACGGAAAGTATTCCGTTTCGCCAAATATGGTAATTTTTAATTGACGTCGTACTAGAGCAACACAACGGACTACTTGGCCAAATATGGAATTGCGTAATAAAATCCAACCCAAACTGTTCGTATTCCGAATGTGACGTCAATTGGCTGACGGTTTTCAGCACTTCTTCAATAAAAATTCCAAAGAATGAATTCGTAATTTATTTTTGATAGTTGATTGGTCAATACCTAACCGGCGATAAAAATACCTTTTAAGGTATTTTTATCAGATTTTGTATATTTTAGCATATCCATGTCAGAGCATTTGTGTAGGGAAAGTAAAATCTTCGTTTGGTCTTAGCGCCATAAAACCTAAAACCAACCACCAACTTTCAAACAAGCTTGTCCCAAATTTTGGAGTTCACTTGTCATTTATTTTTCCCCCACACAAAAACAATTCCAAGCTATCACTATGGAACTTTTCTGGTATGTTTGGTAGCGGTAGTATTTCTGCGACTGAACGTATTCCGCTTGGCCAAATATAGAACTTGCGTAATAAAATCCAACTTAGACTGTTCGTATTACGAATGTCATGTCAGTTGGCTGACAATTTCTCTTCAGCACTTCTTCAATAAAAATTAGAAAGAATGAATTTCTAATTTATTTTTGATAGTTGATTGGTCAATACCAAAGATAAAACGTTAAACGTTACCTAACCGGCGATAAATTACCTTTTAAGGTAGCACCATGCCAGAACATTTGTGTATGGAAAGTAAAATCTTCCTTTTTCAGTCTGGTTTGTTTGTTTACACAGAAAAATCCCTCTCGTAATAAATGACTGGCCAGGTGCTTCCGAGCTCGGATTCAAACACTGTTGCAACCAGCGGGTTTAACGATTCGGAATACAGCGAGTGCAATGAATGGGAAGTAATGAGTTTAATGACTAAAAGATAATGAGAGGAGAAGCTTACGTTCCCCCTGGAAACGCACACACGGCGCAAAATCCATTACGGGCACCTGAAAAGGGTTCAAAATCGATTACACTAAAAACGAGCGTCGAGCCATCCGAAGAAATCTCGGATACAGACATTTGTGTGGACTTAAAAGGTGCGAAAAAAGACGACGTTCTGGGGGGGATGGGGGGGGGAACATCCATGAAGTATAGAAACGGGAAAAAAAAAAAGTTTCTTTCAGCACAAATCCTATAACCGAAGTTACGATTTTTACGAGATGATTTCTTTTCTTCGTGTTTAATCTCACATTCGGAGAGTTAAGTGAAAAAAGGGAAGTCACAGGATTGTACATAAAGTTCTCCGATAAACGATGTAACACTATTAGAGCCGAAAGAAGAAGGAAAGCCTCACGTTTGAAATATTCGTGAGAGGAGGAATATGGTTTAAAAAAACTTTGTTAAAGTACTTAATGCATCCCATCTGCACTATACTAGTCTATATTTTAGCATGAAATCCCGAACAGTGGTTTAAAGATGCGCGGATTACACATATCTGCAAAAGAAAGTAGAATGCAGAGATTGTATTTTACTCTACGGAAGAGGTAATGGTTGCAGTTATGTAGATAAATTTTGGTTCATGTTCAAAATTATTTATTTGCAATTTTTTGAAAGATACCTTCATATACGAACACTATCGCTGGTCATCATGTGACATTTTTTTTTTTAATCTTAAACATAAATATTTGTTTTTTTTTGCGTGCAAAAAAAAAAAATAATAATATTTTCATCATAGAAACTATCCCAAACATTCACGGATGAAACCATTCCTTGCTAAAAACTGTTTAACGGTAATGCCTTGGTGTTAGGTTTTGGTCGCCAATGCGAAAATATGACATTGTCAACTCTCATTCTTGCGACCGCCTAGAAACGAGGTTACCAGAATTAAAAGAGTATCATCCACACAATCGCCAAAATCAAGGCTGTACCGTCAACTAAATTATAACTGCGTTCCCTCAAAACAGAGGGTAAAGTCCAAACATCATGTCAATTCTTTTCGATACGTAAGGTAAATGATTCGCCATTCATACCTAAATTGCGCGACTTGAACATTGAAGATTAATTATTTCTAGTTAGAGATATGTGCATTCTTTATTCTTGGATCGAGAAACTGTCCATAGTTCTTTCAGAAAAAGAAAATACTTTTTTCGCAGTGACTTACTGTATTGCACCCAGTCTTCGGTCTTAGAACTAACTGTACCTACATCTTATTCTAATTTCAAACATTAATATTTTGATAATTTAGCGTAAATCTTTTTAATTCGTTAAAAATTAAAATAATTTTATTTTGTCTCTACTTTGTCTCGTCTTTAACATTAGGCTAGAATCTAGCCTAATGTTAGCCTTAGAATCAAGAACAAAGCGTTACCTTTTCCACTTCACAAACAGCAGTAGCTGAAGTGCTATACTAGGCACAACCACCTATGGTGAGTCAACCAGGCGACCGTGTTTTTTCGCTTCGCACCATCCGTTTAAAGAAGGTAAACTGGGCGACCGCTCCTGTTTCCTTGCTCTGCTCTGACTTTCCTTGAGTTAGACAACGTGGCGACCGCTCTCCGATCTCCTGGTCTTCCAGCTGCACCCCATCGTTAGAAGGTCAACCGGGCAACCGTATCTACCTCCCTACTCGAAGCATCGGGTAAACTCTTCTCTGGTTCAGCTCTACGTCTTTGATCTTCTTTGCAACAGTAAAATTCAAACTTTAGTGACACCATAAACCCTCCGAAAAAAAGTAGAGTAAGTGAGGAGTGTCGTGCGTTTAATGAAGAATGGACAAACAAATATTTATTTTGTAATACAGGGAATAATAAGGCAGTATTGTCTATTGTGCCAAGAAACAATTGCCGTATTCAAGGAGTACAATCTGAAACGACACCATGAAACAAAACAGTGGATTTGGCTCCCAATTTTACAAGGAAGAACTCAAAATAGGAGCTGCAAAGTGTGTGAAAAGGCTGAAAAAGTAACAAACATTACTTACAAAGCAATCAACACTTCAAAATAGTGCTACAGAAGCAATTTCATGGTTGCCTACAACCTTGCTAAACGCAACAAGCCTTTTTCGGATGGCGAGTTTATTAAGCAGTGTATGGTAACATTCAAGCGAATTGTCTCCTGATATTAAAAACAAATTGGAAAGCATTTCGTAGTCAAGAAGGACTAAAGTGCGGCGCATTGAATCAATAAGTGACGAACTCACAGAACAGCCGAATACTACAAGCAAAGATTTTGTTTTGTTTTCTTTGGTACTAGATGAGAGCACAGATAACAAAGACACTGCACAATTACTCCTCTTTATCCATGGAATTAATGAAAATTTCTTCATAACAGAGGAATTGTTTGGTTTAGAATCAATGAAAGATAGAACCACTGGTCAGGACTTGCTTGAGTGTGCTGTGAAATGTGTGGAGAAAAATAGCTTGTGGAACAAAATGGCAAGCATTACAACAGATGGAGCCAGAGCTTTCATTGATATGGTTAAGCTTGTAAAAATGTAGGTACTGTTCAGCTTTTAAAAAATAAGTAACGAGCACAAGACACAAACAGGGACGTCTTGTCTTTTCATTGCATTTTGCATCAGGAAAGCCTTTGTAAAGCTGCAATTGACTTGGAGCATGTGGTAGATCCTATTGTTAGTGTGATGAACATATTCAGAGCAAATGCACTCCACCATCAACAGTTTAAATCTTTCATTGAAGATGTGGAGGTAGAGTATAATGATGTTATTTGCCACAGTGAAAGGTGGTTGTTTGTTAGTTACTTATTGTTTGCAATGCACATATCTTTAAATGTTTTAAGACTTTGGAATGAAATTTTGACAATGTTTTATTCATTTGTAGCTGTGTTATGAAGCAAAATCTAACCTCTCTAGTTTTGTTAGTTATTTAAGTGACTAATCTTTGAAAAAAATGCGATTAAAAAAGAAAATTGAGTTTTTCTATAAAAGTCTGAAATATTTCAATACCTTTTAGAACTATTGCAAATATTTTGGTTCACAACACAGATAAATATGTTATTAAAAAACTGTATAAAAATTATTGAAATGTATTCATTAGAATTAGTTATAGAAAGAGTGGCGTAAATGTAAATGTTCACAAAAATTTTGCTAAAAATTGCCTATAGTTTAGAAGTTAATGAAAATTTCATTTAATTCATATAGTTTTATACTCTATTTTAATAAAAACATGTATGTTTCATTAAAATTTTATGTATTTAGAAAAATGCTTCGAAGCTATGCACATAACCTAAAACGTTGAGAGCACTGTGTTATAAAAAAAATTCTCTAACCTTAAATATAAATTTAAAAGTGTCGTTATTATTAGAACTAACACACATCACTGTGCCACACATTTGGTATCATTCAATTAGCGATGGCTTCAACCGAACAAGACATTCGACAAAAAAAGCTAGAATCATTTCGGCCGAAAAACGATTTCTTTCAAAAGGATCCACGTACAGTAGAAATTGAAATGCAAAAATAACGAAACAAAAAGCCCTGCTGGAACAAAAAGAAAACTGCACTCAGCAGAGTTTTTGTTCTCTCTTCAAAATGGCCGTCTTGAGCGCGACTAATGAACCTTCACACCGTTCTTGAAACGTCATAAGTAGTCATGAGTTGTCCACAGAACAGATGAAAGTTCTCAAAGGTAGAAATCGAGCAGCGCTTTTAAAACGGCTAAGAGAAGAAAAAAAAGCCAAGACTGGATTTTACTTTCCGTAGAAATTGATTCTTAAAGTGCATTCACTCGGCATTTTATCAAAAAAGTAAAATAATCGATAGGATAAAACTGTCACGTGATCGTAAAAGAAAAGTTTGAAAATGGTTGAGGGAAAAGAGAAATATTTTAAGAAAGTTTCTAAAAAAGTTAATGTGCTGCTCCTTTCTCTTATGACCCATTTTTTACTCGGTGACATTATTGCCCCCATTCGGAGAGAAAGTCGAAGGAAAATATTGTGGCTTGTTGATGCAGGTGGAAATTAAAAATTCGGTTTCCCGCTCGCCGATAATTTATTTTCGAAGATTGGTTTAAAAAAAGGTCCAGGCTGCCGATTAAAGAGAACCTAAAAAAAACATTCAACGCGAAAATTAGATCATTCAAAATTTGTTAGATTTTTTTTAAGGTTATGCTCAAAAAAAAAATGTCATTAGGTTTTAAAATTCGTGTCAATTCTTAAAACACAAAGAAAAACATCATCAGGACCGTTTCTGGGGTTTTTAGTTGCTCGCGTGTAAACCTCAACCAAGCCCCTCCTAAAAAATTTCTTTTTCCAAAAAAAAATAGCATTTGATGAAGGCTTTTTAAAATTACCCGATGTAAATTAACAAATTATGCTAATCCATTAGTGTCTTTTGTTACCATCTCAAAAAGAGTCCGAAAATATACACGAATAAGTACTAACAAGATTGGAAATTTTGTGATAGGACAATTTTATTCAAACAGACCCCCATGAACAGCGTCACCAGTAAATTATCATCATAGTCAGGAAAACTTTACTGGGAAGTCTGTTTTAGAAACATACAAATTATTACTATTTATAACAAAGCTGGTATAACATGTGGGTGAAGAGAAACATATGTACTTTGGGGCAAAAAATTAAATAGATACTGGAATCAGTACCGTACACAGGGCTCCTAAAAACTAGGGTTTGAAATGTGTGTTTGCAACAATCATTTGCTTTCAATTAACCCAGTGGGAAGGAGAAAAAATTTTTTATTTCAATTTACTTTTTTTAGTACGTTGTTTTTGTTATTAATGCAGTACTAGCCAATTTTTTGTTGTGAAAACACCTGGAGGCATTCCTTCACCCTCAATAAACGACATCTATTATCAAACTTGAAAAGAAATTTATATTCCTAGAAGGAAATCTTAAACTTCCTAATCCATTTTCATTGGTACCAAATGGTACAAGGCTTTCCTGTATTAAATCTGGTGACTAAATAAGAGTCTTTGAACGATTTTTTAAAATATCTAACGTGGTCCAGACCTTTATTTGGTTTAGAAATTAAGTTGTTGCTTATTCCATGGTCTAGGGAATGCTAAACCAGTCCATAAGATCTTGACTACTGAGAAGGGACATAAGCTGTCTCTTCTTTGTCCAGCAATACATCCCAAGAGGGTGGGGGACATATTGGAAGTGTCAAGATGCAGTCAAGGATACGAGGAGTTTCAAGCGGCGTAGTGAAGGAACAAGATGGAAAAGCATTGTATGTGCTCGAAAAGCTTACTTTTAGTGTGCTGAATTCTGGAGTTTTGTCAAAGCAGTTTGCAATAATCTGAGACCATCAAAAAAGGAAAGTCCAGCGTGCTTATAGTGCGGCTCCCGTGAGAAGAAGGTCGACCTTGAGTCAGTTGATTACTGAATATGTGTGAACGGTTGTCCCGTATAAGGGCTGCCATACACAGATACCAAAGATACATATGCGGCGATCGTCAAATGATTTCTCGTTAGCCAACTTTGGAATAGAAAAATAAACTCGTTGCTAGAATCATTACGAAAGACGCCAATTGAGGAAGGGATTGGTTTACGGTTCTACTAGTCCCCTAATGCAACTGACTCGTTCAAAACCACTGCCTTCTCGCGTGAGTCGGACCAAAGCTGGACACAAATGATGAGTAGTTAAAAACCATACTTCTCCCACAAGGCCACCACAAATAAAATCCTGGTCACGCCACTACCTCTAGGGGGTAGTGGTCACGCTGCACGTCCAGTGTTTTTATCAAACATATTGGAAATTGATACCATACTACACAAATCAATGGCAACCACTTTCCGCACAATTCAAAGATCCAAGACGCTCAAAGCCAAATTTGCTAAGATTGTAGGTTGGTTGAGTTTTTATTTATTTTTTTTTTTTGTCGCAAAGGCCATTGGTGATGATTGCGATGCGATAATATTTTGCAAAATGGATATGCTGTGTAGTTACAAACACAACTTTATTGAATAGATCTGAAAGATACTAAGAACATTCTACGAGTGCGATAGGTAACAAGAACAGCAGTTCTTGTATTCTAGTTCCTACTTATAGTAAATAAACATCGATAAATGACAATGCATGAATTCTGATACGATGAAGAACATGAAATATTGGGTGCAATTACAGAAAAGAACATGAATTAAATACGATTATTTTACAATTCGGAATGAGGCGTTAACAGCCATATTAAGCTAAACTGGGCCAAACACAAGAAAACTTAAGTTGCTGTAAAAAGAAAGGATGTTGGAGAAGCAGAGAAAAATCGCATAGGCAACCTAGGGTCGCGAAGAAAAAGAACTTATCCCCAGTGCACCTCGGGTTCGTGAAGCCTGGAGATTTACTACCGAGGAGGTAAACATTATAGGAGCACTGAAAGATGTTCCCTTTCCTCTCTATGTCTAATAGATTTGTTAATATCAAGTACAAATCTGAAAATTCAGGAACTTACTGGGTATGAAAGGGAGATCAAAAGAGCAAACTTTACACAAAGCTACACATCGGCATGCGATCAAAACAACAAACAGATTTTGAAGACAAGATAAATCGCAAATATAGCTTTGTACTTACGATCACCAAGAGGTTTTGGGCGAGTGATTTTAAGGTCCGTTTGATTATTGCCCATAAGACTATCTATTAACATTTTAACTACGGCCGGTGCAGCAGTTGTACCACGATCGCTCCAAGAAAGAATTTAGACAATGGCAGGTACACCAGTTGTACCTTGAAAGTTATAAAAACCGCTTTTTTTTTTGTCAGATTTATAGCCGCAGTTAAAAGGTTAAACTTTTGACTGCCCGTCAATTAAATTCTTCCTTGGCGTGATCAAGGTACAACTGCTGTACCGGCCGTAGTCTGATGGTTAAACATCACCTGTATGTTATGATTGCAGCCAGTAAAGGCAGGAGTACATAAACCTGTATGTTATGATTGCAGCCAGTAAAGGCAGGAGTACATAATCTGCATAACGCGGGAAACTACTGGACCCAGACTCGAAAGTAAAAAAGGCTAATTCCCTGGCAGAGCTAACAAAAATCATGTGTTCCTTGCGGCGCTCTCTCTTTTCTTTTCGTAAACAGATTTTTTTTTTCTTAAATCTTATCTCATATTGTTTGGACCTTGAAAAACTCTTCTCCTGTTGTTCCGTGAAGGGATTCTCATCTGGAAATGATCCGGGAACGCTAGCCTGCTTTCGTTCATTTTTTGAGCACGAAGTAGAGGATTCAGTGGTTCAAAAACAGCTGGAAACCAGAAGAATGCGATAAATATTTCAACTGAAGCCAAAGTTTGGTGCGTTTTTTCATGGGACCACAACTGGTCAAGCCGCGCCAAATAGTATTGTAATAAGGTTAGAGTTCGCTAAAATAAGAGAGAAGCACACACACAACATTCAATAAATGTTTTCACCAAATTAAATCATAATCTAAAACAAAACGCACCTTCTCAATGAGGTTGGTTGGTTGCTTTCGGGTTTTACGGTGCAAACACAAGACATAATAGTACCTCAGGGGTTTGTGATGCCTACACACACCGAAAGATGTGCCCCTGATAGCCACACAATTTAATCTCATTTCATCAGCTTAAAAATCTGCACAGAGTGAGCGTCCATGAAAAGGGTGTCCAAATAGCCATAAACAGGTTTCATTGTATATTTGTTTCGCAATTTGTAGATGAAAAAAAATTCTGCTCTCACAAATAACAGCGAGAGATAAGAGTAAGTGACCACTCACCAATAGATCGTGGGCGCCCACTCCGCGGAATATGCTTGTCTCAGTCATTGCATGTCTTACTTATTTAGTTCACGGCATTACGCTTATCTGCGAAATGGAACATTTGTAACATTGGATCACGGCGATCACTCGATGTTTATAAAACATCGAGTGTTTATATAAAATTAGGTTTTTTATAAAGCATCAATGTTTTTTTATAAAACATCGAGTTTTGAAAATATCGACATCGATGTCGTATCCCTACTTTTCAGACCCTTCACCCTTGGCCACTTTGGTCTAAATGTATGTTGAATTTGCTGATTATCAAAATTATGCTACTTGGTTATTGTTTAAATTTTTATAACGGTACTTTTTTCATTTAAAAATAAAACATCGACAACATAAAAACATCGACAAGTATAAACATCGATGTTACGAAAACATCGACTCCAATACATCGATGTTAAAAACATCGATGTTTTGAAAACATCGACATCGATGTCGCATCCCTACAATATAGAAATCACTTCACGGAGAACATTCACGAGATTTACATTCTAATAAAACTAATCTCTGTCAAGGTAACTTTGTAATTTGACCCAAGGTAACTTTGTATTGCTGCTATATTTGGGTTAAAAGACAAAAATATAACTCAGAAATACTTAAAGGACGCTACCACGCCATAAAATCTTTTAACGTTTAGTATTACAATCCAAAGAATAGTTTTGTATTCCATTACAGTTAAACGTAAAGAAGATTAAGTACTTGTACTTATTTTTAAAGAAAAATGTTTTTTGGACAATGGTGCTGCAGGTAAAGAATCAGGTCAATATTATTTAGTTTAAAGTTTCTTTCAACAAAAGACCGTATGTTTGCTTTCCAGCAAAAATATTCAATAGTTTTTGAGTCGTGGGTTGCTGCACAGTTCTCTTCTAACGGCAGTGAGTTATACACTATGGATGACTTTCCGTATTCTGAACACGTTCTCGATTTTCTGTATTCTGAAGTTGGTATTGTGAATACAAATGGCAACTAATAAGTTTCACAACACAAGCTAGATTTAAAAAATGTTCTTCAAAATGTATAATACCTACATCAGGACTCAAAGAAACTTACGTGAGTGTGAGAGAGCAATTCTTTCATGATGAAATTATCGTAGATATCGCGGGCAGCTGTCCTCCGGTCTTCCACTGTCTCCAACTTTTCGTACCTCTTAATCTGAAAAAAATATGCCAGGATTAATTGCAATCGAAAATTGAAGCATGGCGAATAAATTATAAAAACGTGGCGCAGTAACATAATACTCGTAATATCAGCTACAAGACAATCCCCTAATTTTTAACCTAAACAAGACTGGATTAAAAATAATCCGTTAGCAAAAAACAATTCGTTTATGCTATCAGGATACTACTTAGATGGAACACACCCATCTCACAAGGAGGATCATAATTCGTGAACACACAAACCCAATTATTTTGTATCAGGATTCTTTAAAAGGCATCTACACGAAACATCATTGTACCGAACAGTGTCCTTAAAACCGAATGCAAAGTTCGAACTTAAGGGTTGGTAGTTGAATTAACGGGTTATTGGCGATGATTTGGGATCAATCCCAAAGGAGGACAGAAAATGTAATTTTGAAACATGGTCAGATGACGAGGTCACGCCTGAGCCGTGTCACACCATTCTCCACACTTCAACTCTGCGCCAACGCGAGAACATTTGATGCCACTACAGATTTAACGTGTATCAACCCCCCCCCCTCCCTCCCTCCGTACAAGACGGTCGACGGTTAGATCTAGTTTCGAACCCGCGGCCCTCGAATTTGGTGGAGAATGCAGGCAGATATTTTAATTAACGTCGTACTAGTGTAACACGACAGGCTATTGACGACGGTCCAGGATCAATCTCCAAGGGAAGGAGCAAGCAGGATTCGTAAGTTTGAGGTGATGCACACAATGCAAATGACAGTCAGTATAAAGTTGATGATTGGTTGGGTTTAAAGTCTGAAGAGTTATAATTGGCCATGATGCTCCAAACACAAGACATACAATATGAAGTAATGGACATACACACAAGAGGAAAGGTTTGCTGGCACAGAAGATCAACATACCAAGGGAGAAATCGAATCTACGCCGACTACAACTCCTTGGTTGATGAAGCAGTGGACATACTGAGCCATGACAAGGACAACACTACATAGACATATGGCCATACCAATCCGCCCTCAACATGTTGATTCTGCGCCCCAGAAACAGGTAATTTGTAATTAATGTCGTACTAGAGCAACAAAACGGGCTATTGACGACGGTCCGGGATCAATCCCTTAAGGGAAAGATCTGAGGACAACACCTCGTTATTTTGAATCACGGTCAGATGACGAAGCAACACCTCCTGAGCTGGCACCCCACTCTCCAAACCCACAGAAAGAGATAAGATAGATAAGCCCGCATGAAATATCGTCACTCAAAATGCTAAAGATCGTATGTTTAAAAAGCTGCATTTTTCAGGGGAGCAAAAAAAAAATCTCATATTTTCTTTGTGATTTGATTCTATTATTATATACCTTGGGTTTTGTTCTCAGTTTATTGGATCATCTGAAGACATGAGAGATTTTGCCACCAGGTTGGAAACACAAAATGCCACAAATAGCAATAATAAAAGAAAAAATGGAATTTTCGACACACCGACCTTTTGCACTTTGATTGACGATATGCATTTCAAGAACTCGATGTTTATTACACAAATGTATACATTTTTCTTTTCTTTTTCACACTGCTACAGCTGTACTCTCCGAAACGCAGTGATTAGGTTTCAAACCTCCTAAACCTAGGAAAGAGCCCATTACAGTACAAAAGCTTTTCCGGATTCGTTTACTATCAAGCCTGGTGCCATGAAGCAAGTGACCCTTACGTGGAGGACTTGAAGGGTACCTTTGAAATTTTAAGACAAAAGGTATATTTATGTTGGTCATTTCGTTTAAGAGACTAAATGGTAAATTAAGAGACTAAATGGTAAATTAAAGTTCTAAATGGTAGTTAATTTCTATTACAGGTCCAATCTATCGAATCAGCTCATCTGTTTGGGGAAGTTTGGTTGCTGTTTTGCTAGATACTTTATAAATTACTGCACGTAAAAGGGATATAATGGATATGGTAAGGACGTGACCTTGGAGAATTCCATTTGAAGGAGATTGTCTGGGGAAATTATCTATGGCGACAGGAATATATGATTATTTGTTTACCCAACTACACCTAACTAGGCTTTGCTATTGCTTCCAACACTGAACTCGAAGCCAGAATACGTATTAAGAATACCAATTCCGAAATAAGGATCAGTCCTGGAGGAATAGATCCGAGGACAACTGGTAATTTTGAATCAGGTGTGAACTAAATGAATGTTGATGTCGAATACTGACATTGAATAAACTTCAATTTATTATTCCAAATTAATCGTCATTAGTCATTTTTTGCACCGATCAATTTTGTTTTGATGATCGTGTTTTAGATCCAGTTGTCCTACTTAATGCCTAACTTCTATCAATTTTCTTTCAATTGTATGTATGGCGTTTTTGTAAAATTCAAAATCTTAAAAGGTCTCCCTGAAAATCATTTCAAAAAGTTGAAAGTAAATTTCCCCCTAAACTGGAATAGTTCTTTGCACAAGATCTCAAAATAGATAATCTGCCATCAAACGCAAGATAAATACGATTCAGTACAAGTGTTCCAAAGAGAACAGTTCCCACAATGCACTGCTATTAATTGTATTTTCTTACTTTCGATTATTTGCTGATTCTGGTTTTGAGTGCGGCAACTTGAAAGCATAATTAAAAGTTTGTTATTAAAAAACTATTAAAAATGCAAAACTCATTCAAACCAAATGCCCTAAAATAAAAAATGATCCCGACAGTGCACACGATGAATGCATGCTCTAGTCTTTACATAGAGAGTAAATTAACGTCGCACTGGACACAACGAGCTATTGGCGACAGTCCGGGATCAATCCCGAAGAGAAGGATCCAAGAACAAAGCCTTGTCATTTTGAACGACGGTCAAATGACGAGGCCAACACCTGAGTTGGCATCACACTCACCAAAAGTCCACGCCAAGCCATTTAGAGGAAATTTGAAGTCACGACAGATTTAACCTGCACCAGCCCCCGTGTACACGACGATCTTTAGCTGGACCTACTTTCGAACTCGCAGCCCTCCAATTGCTAATCCGTTGCTCTTCCAACTGCGCTATTCGTCCCCTAAGTACCCCCAATGAGATTCGATTTTTCTGCCCCTAATTTCTACCACTGTTCCAACTTTTACGATACCTCAGAATGCGCACATTTTAAATTGTGTTACTTTTCCAGTTCGACTACGACATCCAGTCAAACAAAAATCGAGGTTATTAGAAAATCAAGTAGCACAAACAAGTTCTGTGCCGACATTTGAAAACATTTTCTTCGCGTCAGTACTTCGATTCGAGAATGAACGTAAAACAGCCGATTTACGAACCAAAACAGGTTCGTCCATTGTAATAAGCCTTCCGCATCTGTTTTCGCAGAACCATTCGCAAACGCTGCATTATTACTATGCATTTTGCGTCAAAACAATCGGCTGCTGTTTTCAGCAGATGTAGCAATTCATTGTTGATGTTCGATCAAACGTCGCGTACATGTGTGGGGAAGTTCAAGCAAACGGGGGAAGTTCTTTTTGCCTTCTGATGGGTAAATTCGGATTCTCTCGATTTGGAATCGGCGCCGGTGTTTTATTAGCGGTGGGTGGAATAGAATGCCACCTGGCGTGTTTCCTCTGGGACAGAAATAGAAGACAATATCAACGGTGATATATTGCGGATTAAAGCTGGACGGAGAAAATGACAAGGCCACGAACATTCGGTGATAGTAAAAATCGATAAATAAATCATGGAATATGTATGAATATCGAAGTCGAACAAATCGTTTGGAAACGAGAGGTACGTGACGGAGTGGGTAGTTTATGTTCTACGAACCAAACGATAAACAAGGGGGGGGGGTCTATTGTTTGGTTCCTAATTTTAAATTTCGAAACGTTTCGCTTTCATCAATAACGTCAAAAACAACATATAGAAAAGGGTAAAATTTAAAAATAGATGTGAATGCAAAAAAGGCAGTGATCACGAAAAGTAATACATATGGGGTTGAATTTTGGGTTCCATGGCGCAAAGTGCGACAAGATGCGCCAAACACAAAACTAGAATTAAACGGAGTCGCGGTAGCCCGGTTGGTAGAGAACCGAATTAGCAACCGGAGGGTTGCGAGTTCGAAACTCGATATCTAACCAAAGACCGTTGTGTATGTCAAAGGGAGTGCACGTTAAATCTGTCCCTTAAATGTCCACGTCAGCGTGTTGTCGTAGTTTGGAGAGTGGGATGCCAGCACACAGGTGTTGAACTCGTCACCTTTATGTGGTTCAAAATTACGTGGTGTTGTCATCGGATCTTTCCCTTCGGGATGGATCCCGGACCGTCGCTAACATCTCGTTGTGTTGCACCTTAATTCAACTATGTATAGAATTAAACTATTGAAAGCAGTGTAAAGTAAATTCAAAACAAACACCATACGAAAACAAAGCAAGTTGACAGATAGTGGTGAAAAAAGGTTTATACAGCAACCAGTGGTCGAGCACGCTCAGGTTTAAAAAAATATATGAATGAAGTTTGACCAAAATAAATTTTATTATGCACCTGTCGTTATCTTCATTTGGCTATTTATCCCAGTGAAGAAATAAATAAAATCATCTTTAACAGAAAACAAGACAACACGGAACTTCAATGGTGTCATCCCTTTCCCATGGACCTATTCCCCGATATTGAAACAGGAAAATTAAAAGTTCAAAGGCAAAACGCAAATGGGGCTCACTTTGTCCTCCCTTTCCAATCCAATTCTTCACTTCCTCGGCTATGAATGGAGCTCTGTAAATCGCCAACCGATAAGGCATGCGAAGAATTTTTTTCTTTCTCTTTCACCGAGGCAAGTCCTTGTCGAGGAGTATAAATGAGGATGAAGAACAGTGAAAAGAGCTGGAAATTCCTCCTTCAGGCTAATTACGGACACTCTAATAATCTGAGAAATTCGAGCCATTCACCAATAAATGGAAAGATTAACGATTGCAACTGAGCTTTGCGTCGAATGAAAGGTTGTCAAAAGGCATTAATTAGGGGAATGTGATTCTCGTTAATCATCGTTCCCAACGTCAACTGAGCGAAATGCGGCAGATCCGATAAGCAAAGACGTCGAGCCGATTGATACAAAGACAAAAGCCTCACATGTGAACAGGGCCCCAAGTTAATTGATACGGGCTAACCGGTACCATGGTACCGGGGCGAGAGTGGGCCTAGGAAATGTGAACTACTGTTAAGTCGATTGTGTCGTTGACACAGACCCTCACATACGTACTCCGGTTCCAAATTAAATGACCTGTCCCCAAGCCCCTTAGATATGGATGTAGACGGTACGATCATATTGGGGCGAGAGGAGGCCTGAAAAATGCAAGTCTCTGTACTGGAAAGTCGATTGTGTCAACGACACAGGCCCTCGCATCGTCACTCTAGGCCCCAAGTTAGGAAACATGTAAAAGTCTTTATACTGTAAAGTCCATTGTGTCAACGACACAGGCCCTCGCATCGTCACTCCAGGCCCCAAGTTAAATGAGGGTCCTCAGGCCATTCAGATACGAAGGTATAGGATATAACGTAAGGAGGGGGGGGCAGAGAAGACAAAGAAAATGTGGAAAGTTCTTCTACTGTAATATAAATTGTGTCAGACACAGGCCCTTACATCATCACTCCGGTCCCCAGGCCCTCCACAGACGGTACCATAGTACCCGGACGACGGGGCCATCTAAAAATGTGAAAAGTTTTTTTGTACTGCAATGTCTATTGAGCAAAAGACATGTCCTTCACATATTCACTCCTGGACCAGAGGTCCCCAAGCAAGTCGATATAATAACCTCTCGTTATGGGTAATGTACGCAAAGTAATGATAACAGACCTTAAGAACAATTTTTCGTGTGTTGGAGCTCTCAGTTAATAAGAGACCCACATAGAGTCCTGCAATTGTGTCCTCCAATATTAAATTGACTCAATTACATTTTACAGAGCAATTTTGCTCTTTTATACAGCTTAATTCATTATAAAAATGAGTTATTAGAACCAATCACTATACATTAAATGAGTAATATAGAGAGCTCATCCAAATTTCTATACATTTCCCTAATATTTTCATAATTCGTTTTGAACATTGTATCTATACTTGAAATGTTTACTTCTATGCATAACAAAATAATCGCACATTTTGAATGAGACTGTGTTAATCTATGCAAAGATAAAAAATTATGTACTTACCTCTTCAAAGAAGCTTAGCTGTGGCACTGAATCTTCAAAGACGTTTTCACAAAAATCTTTGAATAGAAGATAACCTGGCGAGAAGAAATTTGAAGTTAGGTTTTATAAAAAGGCGCATTACTGCATGTATTAAATCCTATTCATCATTAAAAAGGCATTACTACTCATATTAAATCTGTGCTCAGGTGGCAAAATGTTATGCCCCTTTTCCCAAGAGATTGAGTAAGTCCCATCCTGAAGTCTGGTTTGGTAATGTTTAGGAGGTGGCAAAATGTAGTAAGTCTTTTTCTTTCCGTTTATGAGAAAACAAAGGTGGAAAATTGTTAATAGTCAAAAACCACAGAACCACATGTTGAATCTTGAATCTTAAAATTACTGTCACGAAAAATTTTTAAAAATAGACTCAAAAATTTTGCCATCTGAGCATAGAAATATTCATCATCCAAAAGGCGTTTGCTACCCATATTAAATCACATTCATAATTAAAAAGCATTACCGATCTTTTTAAATCACATTCATCATTAAAAAAAGCATTACTGCTCAAATCATATTCGTCATTAAAGGGCATTATTGCTCATATTAAATCATATGCATCATTAAAAAAGTCATTACAACGATCAAGACCAGTACGACTAATATCTAGTTACAGCAACAGACGATTTTGTATTTTGTTTACATTATACATCTTCAACCACTGTGTAATATAGTGCTGGTTTGGCCAGAAAGCAGATTTACTTTCCCCCAATCCCACTTTCAGAAAGATGATATGCTCACCAGGGGAAAGGTCAGTCAAGGCAAAATCAGTCCTGGCGATCGCCAGGTGATTATTTGTTTCGCCAACTCCCTCAATCACTAGATGGATTCCGATACCGAAACGTTGATGCCAATCGTAGAAATGCAATATTTACTTTTTAACATGTTCCCTAAATTTACGAATAGATTTTCTCATAACCACGTGACTCAAATGTCAATTCGCCAGAGTCGAACCACATCATTTTTAAAAGATTTTTATGTTTTATCAACATGGAAGATAGGAAACAAAAAAAAACTTTTTTGTGAAACTGCGTCGTCTTCCCGAGGCAATTAGGTAACCTTCAAAATTTTATCTGAACTAGGGGGCCTGCCCCCTGCTCGCTAACGCTCGCCAACCCCCGGAGGATTGCTTCACAATCCTCATTGGTTCGCTGCGCGAACCTATGCTCGCTTCGCTCGCCTCAATGAAGACATGTGTCCTAGCATAAGGGATTGTTTACAAAATATGTTACCAAAAAAAATGTTTTCAAATCTAAATTTGCTGTATTACAGAAAAAATATATACAGTATCTCTAAAATCAGAATTCAAATGAAAACTTTGTGCAAATTTTGACTCGAAATGTGAGCGTTGCTTTGGAAATTGAATACCCAGCATGTTGTCTGTGTGTACATTTTCCCAGCACTCAAACGACCCACACTTTTTCATTGAGTTTGTTGCCGAAAGTTGTAGTGCAAGCGTCTTGTTGAACTATAATTGTTGGCTCTGAAAAGGACCGTTTTTTAAATGGCCCTGAAAAGATCCTCCGCTTTCTTTGATTTCTATTATAAACTAACTGCAACAGCTCATTAAAATTTCCTTTTTTTTTTTTCCAATAAAATTTCATCCGATAACGCTATAAATTCAATCGATGCGCGAGACTTCGCGATAAACAAACAAACCGTGTAGTGTTGCCAAAACGCGATTACAAATAACGTCTTTTTTGCGTGCCACGTAAGAGAATTATATATATAGATTAGTGTATAAAGGCAGAATTGTATGAACCTTTATTTAAATTTTAACACAATAGAAATTTAGATAGATTTTTGTGCACATGTTCCCCCTTAATGGTCACAGACCTACAAGCGAATCTATCAGCAAACAATCTGGCATTCACAGACGGGATAAGATGTAGGCACACATCGTTCGAGCGAAAGAATAGGTATTTCTGGACACGGAGCCAAATCCGTGTCGTGCGACAGAGAGCGACAGCTCTGTAATCCACAGCCAGACTTGGAGATAGGGTCCGGCACGTAAGATGTCAGTCAGCATTACCGGCGATCGTGCAGCGGGAACGACCGAGGCAACGAAAGGACCGCAGTTTTGATAGGTAGCAAGGACAAAGAAAAGACATTAAATCCATTTTCTCTTGTTCGGGGCTGGCGAAATCAACCGGGGTTTGAGTCAGTTCTGCGTGTTGAAAGGTCGGAATAATTCAGAATCTAATGTAAATAATTATTCAATGCGTATTTATTCTAAAACACAGAAGAGTCCCGATTATCCGAGTTGATGTGGACCAAGACTAACTCGGTTAACCCTTCTTTGCATGATTTTTTCTTTATTAGTGAAATAAATCAAGGTGATATAATTCATGTTCAAAATTAAAGGAAAAATGGTTTTAAAAAATCTTAGTATATATTTATAGTATAAATTTAACAAAAAAACAATAGGATGGTATCATGTGGTATTTTTTTAATTAAACGCAAACTTTTTCAGAAATTGCTCTAAAAATGACAGAAACACATGTTACAAACCTTTCTTCCACTCATTTTCACAACAGAAACTCAAATATAATAAAACAAAATTAAAAACGAAATCATACGTTTATTGCAACTACAACAAACAGCGGAATGACAACTTCAAGCTCGTTTTACTGATAGTGACACTTGCTTATTTTTGACAGCTATGTTTTTTTTTTATGCAATGGACATTAAAAAGGTATCCAGACACGATCAACTTAAAGTGAACTTGTTCTTTTATATAATTTTTGGGCATTCAATGTTATGATGGAAATTTCCACCATTACGCAAAGAAGGGTTAAACCGAAAATTGCAATTAAAATAGTGTTGGTTTAGATGTATATTTTAACAGATACAAAAGTTATACAGATACACCACATGCAATTCACATTGCAACGATAATTAAAGAGTTCTTAATTTAAAAAGTCCTTAATTGTTATTTGTTTTACCTCACTTTGCGTTTTTCTGTAGCAATGTTTCGCCATTTTTTTTTTAAAGGATAACAAGATGGCTGGTGTCTCTTGTTCTATATATTCAATGGCACTTTCGATAGCTTTTAGTCCTTCTGTACGGGAGATTTTCATATGTCGATTTTCATCGTCACTGTCTTTTCATCATTATCGCTAGATTTATTTTCCTTATTGACGATCATTTTGTCTTTAGTTGTTCGTAAGCGTTTATCCAGTCATGGATTTCGTTTTCCTGAGTTCGGAATTTTTTTTCGGTAGTTTTGTTGTTGTTGTTGTTGTCGTATGTTCTTCTGGGATGCATATGAAAGCAAGTGGTGAACAGAAACATTCAAGACAATAGAATACAGAAGAATATATTTTTATTATAACAAACGATGATCCCAGCAAAGAACAGAAGGTGTGCGCTGCTTTCCTTTCAAGATTCGGTAGTTTTAAAAATGGAAAATGTAGAACCAAAAGAAAAAACCTAGAAATATTTGATGGCTCGGTTAAAGCGGAAACTCGGATAATCGGCGTTTAACTGTATATCATTTTTCTTTTAATAAAGTAACAATAATTAATTCTCCGGGTGGTTGTCTCGACGAGAAATCTCGTCAGCGGTGAAACTGACTTGATAGACGATATATCTTGTCCCACAAGATCTCGTCGTCTCTTGTCATCAAAAGAAAACTAACCATCTCTTGAACTCGTCATCGTTACAACATCGGCAAGGTATTGATGACGAGATATCTCGTCGAAACCACCTGGTAATTTTTAGTTAACGTCGTACTAGATTAACACAACGGGGTATTGACGGTTCAGGATCAATCCCTTAAGTGAAAAATCCGAGGACAACACCACGAATTTCGAAGCACGGTCAGATGACGAGGCAACACCGGAGCTGGCACCCCACTCTTCAAACTTCCACGTCAACCCAACGTGAGGACTTTCGGCCGCGACAGATAAAAGGTGCATCAGCCGCCTCTACACCATACGCTTACAAACATTCACGCACTGACCCGGATTTGAACCAGGAACCTTCCGATCTAGAGGCTAACACATTAACCACCCGAAACCACTTGGAGGGTTAATGTAATAATTTTAAATAGAGCGAGTATTTATTACAAATCTTCATAAAATCATATTGAACCATCACTGTTCCAGTAATTTTTTAACTTTTCATATTTTTACCACATTTTCACCCCTTTTACTAATTTTATAAGCATTTGAAATTGTCACTCTATCTTTATCGATCGCAAAGATAGAGACTTTGGCTAAAAAATAAAAAATAAACAAACGCGAGTCAAAAATTTTCATTTTTGTTTAGCTTTGCTGGAATTGTTTGTGCTCAGGAAATGAAAGGATAAAAAATAAATTTAGAATTTGTGATCTGTTCACACTGTTGCCATTCTAAAGAAAACCAATAATAAATAAATGCCACTAAATTTATTTTTAAAATGTTCTAGATTAAATTTTAAAATTCGTGCTTCTTACAAAATTCGCATAAAATCATCACTACCTGAGTGCCAGATTTTATTACTGTAAATCATATAGCTTCGTCTGGACATCGCACGCACGCAGACACTTCCTTTTATAATAGTAGAGATGTGTTTGTACTCGTATATTTCAAATCGATCCATTTTTTTTTAATACTAGGGGACTCTGTCCCCTGCTTGCTAACCCTCGCCAACCCCCGGTGATTGCTACGGGTTTTTTTTTTTTTTAACACTTAATGCACCCTAAACTAAAAGCCGCGTCAGAAAAAAAAAACCATCGCCATCTTGCGTTCCCTGTACAATATTGATTCAACTATGTTAAAATCTTGAAACTTTCTGATCTGTACTTAATCGGCGAACCGTATAATAATCGAGCTAAAAAACGAGCATGACGTCACACCGAGTTTCAAGGGCATCTGGAAAATTTGTATGACAAACTTTTGATCGCATCGAACTTATTGATGAACTAATTTCAAAAATAATTGTACCGTAAGAAAGAGTACATTCTGAGGTTTGCAGTGATGTTTTCAAATTTAAAAACTAATAGTAATAAGATATAGATATGACAGTTTTTTAAAAAAGTAAGAAAAATGTCCCGTTTTT
Source organism: Metellina segmentata (assembly GCA_947359465.1). Lineage (NCBI taxonomy): Eukaryota > Metazoa > Arthropoda > Arachnida > Araneae > Tetragnathidae > Metellina > Metellina segmentata. Next base: position 30,451,784 of record OX375877.1, on the reverse strand, counting down.
TCTCGAATTAAAAAAAAATATCATTAGGAACCAAATTAAAATTTCTAAAAAAGTCGGCGTCGAGCAAAAATTTACATATAAAGGTACTCTTTAAAAAAAATCACTGCTGAAGACTGAAAATTGTACGTCTGTTTAGCTCACTCGCGTCAGAAATTTCTCTTTCAACTTTGACACTTAATAAACCCTGAACTAATAGCCGCAATGGAAAAAAATCGTATACGTCTTGTTCCCTGTACAATTTTGAAGAAACTATGACAATTTGGTAATTTCCTAATTCGTACTCGAGCAACAAAAAAAAAGCGAGTTTTGAATCCTGCGGCGGTAATTTTTTTCAATATGGAGATCATTTCATTTCAACCCTCTTTGTCCAGTGGGAACGCCTTGGCTCAGAACCCTTGAGCACATTCCTGTCAGGTTCTTTTAAACCTGGTTCTGTCCTGTGAAGCTGTCCTTGTGTGTGTATGTCCATATACTTGATGTAGTTTGGCGCAGCTTGGACAAATATGGCCTCCGCACCCTAAAACCCAGGCTAACCAACCTTTGCTCTGCGCACATTCTATCTGCCGAAATTCGAAGCGCTATAGCGGTGAAACTAATTTATAGAACTCTTTCAAACATTTTCATCAGATAGAATCCCCTACGTTAATCAGATACCGTTGCACATCACCCTAATATGTATATAAATAAAAAAATTAATCAATATAATTAATGGTAATTCATGTAGTACACGAATAGGTGGAATGGTTTGTGATTCAACGGGTATTTCTTTCTTTTCTTTTTCAAGACGATGGCCAGTTATGCGTAAATACAATAAGAGGGTAAATCTTTTGATCAGGCATTCGGTGGACCACTCAAAATATCTTGAGGATAACTGCCTGAATTCGGAGGGTGGAAAAAAAATAATCGTAAATTTCAAAATGTAAGCAATACGAAAACACCACTTTTTAAGTCCCCCGAATATCCCCCCCCCGTCTCTTATAGAATCACTTCAAATTCAATCAAGATATAAAACGCCAGCGCCCTAACCTTTTTAGACCCAAGGATCTCCTTCACTCTAAAGCGGATATCACCAGATAATAAAGATGGGTGAAACTTGTTTTATGACAATCACGGTACAGTGATAAAATTGTTAACGGTTATTGCTAATTTACGATAATAGTTACCGATAACATTAATAGATGTTTTCCGGTTGTGTAACAAATTTTTACGGTTATTAATTAACTTAAAAATTGACAGTAACAGGTTGATTTTGAGTTATTAATTATTTAAATTACCATCCGGTAAGTAATTTTTATTTATGTTTTTTATCTCGACTATTTTTTTCTAGACCTTATACATTTCAGTTGTTTACGATCTGTCCGTTTTTAATGTTTTAAGTTTATAGATTTTCAGAATTTAATTTAAATAGCTTCACTGCTTTCCCAATAACATTTATCTATAACTGTTATGTTATTTTCATTCATACTGCTATTTAAACTGCTCTCTCGGAATAACAGCCCATCTGTGTCGGATATTTGGAGAGAGTATACCAAGTGGACAATGTGTGTGACCAATGACATCTGGTCCGACATTCTTTCGTATGCTGTAATCCCTTGGAGATGTAATAACATTTGCATTCTAATAACCTAACATACGCCGCTGCGACAACATCCCACTAATGGTCCCCTGGTGTCTGGGGATCTTACACTATAGGGACAAAGGTCTTTGGAATACGCAGAAATTTGGAGGAGGATCCATCTTAGTTTGGGGTTGTTTTCTCCGGACAGGACTCGGTCCATTGCTTTATGTACCTGGCACCATGAACGCTGACATGTACCTCGAGCATCTGGATCCTTCGGCCTTGCCTACACTATGGCAATGCTACGGCGATGATAGTTGTTTCTTCCAACAGGATCGAGCTCCGTGTCGTACTGTAAAACGTGTGTTGGACAGGTTTTCTGAAAAAAAAGGTGAATTCGCTTGACTGGCCTGCTGAGTGCCCCGATCTCAATCCGATCGAGCACTTGTGGGGCACACTGGAGCGACGACTACAACATCGCCACGCACGCCCATCTTCGTAACAATCTCATATCACAGCCTTGCAAGAGGCATGGCGCGTTATTCCTGCACAGACTTACAGAGAACCTGTCGAAAGTATGCCTTGACGTGCTGCAGCTGTAATGCAAGCAAAAGGAGAGCCACTACCCATTAATAAATAGAATAATAAAGCATTTTTTCTGAAAAGTATGCAATGTCCAAATACTTGTGTCCATAGTGTATATACGAAAATGTCACCTTTTAATTAAAAGAGCTCGTGTAGGAAAATAACTGTATTTCATTAAGTATGTTTTTTTGTTTTACAATTCCTTCATTTTTGTTCTTGATCTGTAGCTGAAGAAACCATAACAATATGCCCACTATCGCACTCGAACAGAATTAAATATTCATATTTAAATAAGCACACGCCGTTGAAAGAAAATAGGACTTGAAAGGAATCTGTTTTTCACCATTTACAAAACGCCTGGAATCGCGAATCCCATGCGCAATAGAAAAGTCGTATTTACGCATCATACATAATGCATACTCCATTTTATCAGATGAGATAACACAATGCTATTGTTCTCTTTATACTCCGCTATCAGTCAAAGACAATTTTTGGTATTTTTTTGGATTCCAATTCACACACACACACACACACAACCGACTTATCACTCAATAATTTCTGTAGGCATGATTCACGTGTTGTTGGAAAATGCCGACCGTATGGCTACGATGCGGTGTTAGCATCACACACGCTCTCAAGTAGTTTTGCAGAAGTCCGTTGGTCTCTAGACTGCGGCCCAGGTGCAGAATTATATTCACTGTTCTGTAACACAACTCCAAGAAAATGCTATTGTTCTGTGGGCATTTTTTCCGAATTTCGAAAACTGCAGTAAAATCAAAAACAGACGTAAAACACAATTATACGTTAAATATGTATTGCATATTTATAACTAGACACTGCGTGGCTAGCCCGGCGTTGCCCGTGCCCGTGGTGTTGGTTTGCGAACAGGTTGGAAGAGCAACGGATTAACAACCGGAGGGTTGCGAGTTGGAGTCCAGCCAAAAACTGTCGTGTACATGGGGGTGTCATGCACGTTAAAACTGTCGTGGTCTCAAATGTCCTCACGTTGGCGTGGTGTGGAAGTTCGGAAAGTCTGCGCCAGTTCAGGTGTGATTTCGTCATCTGACCGTGGTTTAAAATTAGTGCTGATGCTATCGGATGTTCCCCTTCGGGTTTGATCGCGGACAGTCGCCAATTGCCCGTTGTAATGTCCCAGTGCGAAGTTAATTAAAGACCTACCATCGTGAGTCTAACTTTCTGAGACGAGATTTCCTCGTGTTGCTTTGCTTCTTCCGCACAATCCACATAATTAATAAATAACCACATCCATTGGTTGAAAGTATCCTAGGAAAGATTCTTATTGCTTAAGAAGGTTAGTTGACTTCATCAATTTGATGTAGAAAAACTGACAACTTTTTGCAGTACAAAATTTTTCTAGTTTCTGGAGCAAAATTAGTCAGGTCGTGATGGACGATGCATCTCGACGAAACAACTTTGGTTTTTTGGGGTCGGGATTTTGTGGTACAAGGGCCAAGCTGTGATAATCACAAGACCGACAATCATATAGCGCCCCCTCCTCAACTTTATTCTCAAGTACCATGGCACCGGTGATCCCCCTATGGGTAGGCTTTGACAGATACCCCATATGCACTTTCATTACTACAAACACAACGACAGGCTGCATCACTTTGATGTAGAAAAACTGATAATTTATTGCAGTACAAAATGTTTTTAAATTCTGAAGCTCCCCCTCCTTGACCTTAATCCCAGGTACCATGACACCGGCGATCCCCCCCCTATAGGTAGGTCTTGACGGGTACCATATGGTACTTTCATCACCACAAACACAACTAAAGGTAGTATCACTTTGATGTAGAAAAACTGATAGTTTATTGCAGTACAGAATGTTTTTAGTTTCTGGAGCTTAGCTCCTCGACCTTATTCCCAGATACCATGACACTGGCGATCCACTATGGGTAAGTCTTCACGGGTACCATATGGTACTTTCATCACCACAAACACAACGAAAGGCTGCATCACTTTGCTGTAGAAAAACTGATAATTTATTGCAGTATAAAATGTTTTTAGTTTCTGGAGCTCCCCCTCCTCGACCTTATTCCCACGTACCATGACAGCGGCGATCCCCCCCTATAGGTAGGTCTTGACGGGTACCATATGGTACTTTCATCACCACAAACACAACTAAAGGTAGTATCACTTTGATGTAGAAAAACTGATAGTTTATTGCAGTACAGAATGTTTTTAGTTTCTGGAGCTTAGCTCCTCGACCTTATTCCCAGATACCATGACACTGGCGATCCACTATGGGTAAGTCTTCACGGGTACCATATGGTACTTTCATCACCACAAACACAACGACAGGCTGCATCACTTTGATGTAGAAAAACTGATAATTTATTGCAGTACAAAATGTTTTTAAATTCTGAAGCTCCCCTCCTTGACCTTATTCCCACGTACCATGACAGCGGCGATCTCCGTTTGAGTAGTCCTTGACGGGTACCATTTGCGAACGTAAAATGTTTTGAAGTAACACTAAGAAACGAGGCACAAAAACATTTAGACTGCAGGGATGAAGCAACTTCCAATCAATGACGCCGCACGTGGGCTATCGATCCATGCAGAACTGAGCAATGACAAACCAAAAGCAGTTCATCGCGACACTCAAAAACAAGTTTTCAATCTTTATCGAGATACTAAACGAACGATACAAAAGATAGTAGAATAGCAGTTACAAAAACAAAGCTGTTGTGATGCCAATGAACGCGCACAATCAGTGTTTTCGTCTTTATTCAGGAAAGACTACAACTAAAATACATATCTGTTTAGTTAACGGATGTTAATGGATGGTGTCGCTAACATTGAAATTAAGTTTCAAAAATAGGTAAACTGGTTTCGGAGATTCGTGACCGTTATCGAAGCATCATTACTGGTTTAGTTATATTTTATTGCTTCAGCGTGATTTTCTTTGTTTTTTAATCATACTTCAGGGATCAATTTATAACATGCCAGTAGTGATAAATGCCGTCAGAGCGGGACAGGCCCTGGAAAATTTACCTGAACGTCAAATTTTTGCTGTGAGGTCTAAGATTAAATAAGAGCTGCTTTTACTATAGTTCTTGAAAGATAATTCTATTTTTCTCTCGAGATTTGTTTCAATTAATTTCTCAAATTCAAAATTTGTTCTAGAAATTGCATTGGGAAATTCCCTTACTGTTTTTACGACCTCACACTGCATGTATAAGAGGTCAAAAGTTCAAAAAATCACATTTTAAACACAAAAAGGGTTTTTAATTTTCGTTACTATGAAACCCCATAGCATACTGCAAAACACTTTTCCACCTTTATGGTCTAGTACTGGAATAAAAGACTCGTTAGTTTGTTGCTGGAAAGGATGTAGTTTCCCACATTGAGACATGAACGTACTCCAAAAATCATACTTTTTTTTTTTGCTGTGCCAATATTGCAACGCATGAGCTACACGATGCGTAAACGCAAAGAGTCTCGGAATAGGATCTTCGACGCTGTAAGGAACTGTTCACAAAGCCTCGAAGTGAGTATTTTTCTTTCTACACATTACCAGTAATGTATATCCATCACTTAAGACTACGGCCAGTACAACAGTTGTATCTTAAAAGTTATAAGAATCGTGCAAAGAAACAATTTAAACAACGACCGTAACAGCAGTTGTACCTTGAAAGTTATAAGAGAGAACCCGCGTCAAGAAAGAATCTTTCAAGCTTGTTATATCTATAGCCGTTGTCAAAAGGTTAGGCGATTTTTTAGGTCTACACTTAACTATGTTCAATTCAATTTTAATGTTTCCAGCTTATATGAGTTAGCGTTCTAAAAATGATTACACAGTTCAATACAACCATGATTGATGGAATGTTTTGGTAAAGGCGGACATCTCAGTCGTTGCAATCAAATTCTTCTTTTGATCATTACCGATTTTTTACGAAACAGAAATTTAAGAACAATGTCTTAGAAAATTCCACCCACCCTTACCTCGCACCAAAGAAAACATCCAGGAGGCAACCTCGATTTCGAGGATTGTCAATTTCGATAGAGGTCAGCAGACTGCCCTCTCAAGAGTGGCCATTGGACTTATGAGATCTATTTCATTAATCATAGTTAAAAAATTTATCTGACCTGTCATAAATGCAATATGGAGCTAACCTCTCCTGGTCACCTGATTTCTTGTCAGCTTTTATTTTAATTAACGTCGTACTGGAGCAACACAACGGCCTATTGACGACGGTCCGGGATCAATCACCCAAGGGAAAGATTCGAGGACAATACCGCGTAATTTTGAACGACTGTCAGAGAACGAGACAACATCTGAGCTGGCACCCCACTCTCAAAACTTTCTTGTCAGGGGACAACCTATATTTTAATCCTATGCTCGTCTTAGAGCCGACCAACCGGTCTAGTGGTCAAGGTGTTGGCTTCTGGATCGGAAGGTTCCTGGTTCGAATTCGGGGTCAGGGCATGGATGTAAATTGTGCTGTCCTTTGTTAGGGGTAGTGATGGTCCACCCACTGGGTGCCCCTTCACAAGTGATCATCAGTCTTGTAGTGGCCAAGGATAAGTCCTTAGTGCCCGCCATTGGAAGTAGCGACCATTGCTTCCGGCCTTGTAGTGGCCAAGGAAAAAGTCCAGTGCCCGCCATTGGAAATAAAAAAAAATATTAAAAAAATGTTCGTCTAAGACGATTTGAAGCAGCATGAACTCACGGACTTGGTCTAGATTATCTAGGATAAATTCTAATAGGATAAGAAAAAACATGCTGTACAGGATTCGTAAGGTTTAAAATTACGTCGCACTGGAGCAACACAACGGGCTACTGGCGACGGTCAGGGATCGATCCCAAAGAGAAAGATCAGAGGTCAGCACCTCATAATTCTGAACCAGAGTCAGATGACGAGGTCAACACTTCAGCTGCCCCCTCCCCACTCTCCAAACTTCCACGCCACGCAGAAGGGGAGTATATTTGGGCCAATACGGATTCAATGTGCACCAGCCCCCACATACAAGACGGTCTTTGGTTGGATCTTGTTTTGAACTAGCAACCCTCCAGTTACTCCACCAACTGGGTTACCTCGGCCCTCCAAGATAAAAAGGCAGTTTTTAATATTCACGCTCGGAGAAAAACACCGCCGATAATTTTCCAAACACAACAGTAAATATCGTCTCAGATACAAAAGAAACAAAACATCCACGGACTAGTAATGTTTTACAGTCCCTCCGCGTTCACAAATGCTCTCACTTTTTCATAACCCAAACAAAAACAAAGAAACTCAGTTCACGTTGACACGACTTTCCTTAATCCAATATTCCCAAGAAGCGATCATCAAGACTCCTTCACCCTGGCTGCACAAACAACTCGAGCAAAGTTTTTGAAAAATCCCGAGTCTATTAAAAACACAGATTGGCTTCTGAGCCGGCCACTTGATGCATTATTAACCCGTTTCCAGTCGCAAGAGATCATTAGAAAAACACTTTTGCAGGAAGGGGAATGCGTGCTGCGCAGTAATAGCCCATCTTATTCCTGCACCACTTCTCACACGCTTTTAATGGCTCTTTTTTTTTTCAAGTGGGAGCAGTGTTTTTGACTCGTCGATACACTCAACACGCGTATTTTTAGACCGGCATGTTACTCTGTCCCTTCTGATTGCAGTCACTAATAGGGCAGCTTTTATTTCGAGAATCGAGACTTGTTTTTAAACTAACATTCAACTTGTTTCTTCACCCCCACTTGAGGGGGCGGCTCGAGCCCGGTTGTAAGAGTCACGGATTAGCAAGCGGACCAGTTCAAAACTCGATACAACCAAACACAGTCGTGCACGTTAATGCCCGGTGCACACATTCGGTTTTTCAACGTGCGGCGCCGCTGCGGCAACGCAAATGCGGTCTGAGATGCATTAGATTCAATGGAGTAGTGCACACATGCCTCCGGTCACGCACGTCCAACTTGCGTGTAATTAGTACCGAAATTCCCCACGGCGCCGCAGATCGCCGCACATGCGTCTCCGGTAATTTGGTAATTTTTTTAGTTTAACGTCGTACTAGAGCAACCCAACGGGCTATTGACGACGGTCCGGGATCAATCCCTTAAGGGAAAGATCGAGGACAACACTTCGTAATTTTGAACCACGGTCAGATGGCGAGGCAACACCTGAGCTAGCACCACACTCTCCAAACTTCCACACCAACCCAACGTGTGGACTTTCGGCCACGACAGATTTAAGGTGCACCAACCGCCTCTACACCATACGCTTACAAACATCCGGACCCGGATTCGAACCAGGAACTTTCCGATCTAGAGGCTAACACCTTAACCACTATGCCGACATGCGTCGCCGGTCAGAAGCACCTTGTTTTCATAAATAAATGGAATATAAATATTAATTAATAAATGGCGTCTATTTTGTTTCAAAATATATTTTTTTACACCAAGTAGGCGAAATATACACTTCTTCTTTCTTCGATAGAATATTTATCGCAAATGGCGCGAAATTAGTATTTGCGTCATTTCACGGTTATGTGTGTATAGTTGGGTTTCTGCGCCACACAGCGGCGCCGCTCGTTGAGAAAACGGGTGGGTGCACCGAGTCTAAATGTCCTCACGTTAGATCGGTGTGGATGTTTGGCGAGTAGGGTGCCAGCTAAAGTGTGACCTCGTCATCTGACCGTGGTTCGAAGTCGCGGGTGTTGTCCTCGAATCTTTCCTTTCGTGACTGATCCCGAGCCGTCGCCAATAGCATTTCGTGTGACAGCAATGCGACGCTATTTCAACTGCATACCTACCTCATCCCACTTTGTCACGAATATTGTGTCTTGTTTGCTGAGTTCCTGTCCCATTTTCGTTGGTTGGTAGGTAGGTAGGTAACTTATTTAACGTCGCATTGGAGCAACACAACGTGGTATTGGCGACGATCAGGGGTCTAGCCCGAAGGGGAAAACCGAGGACAACACCACGTGATTTTGAACCACGGTCAGACGGCACTAAACTGAGCTCTCCAAACATCTACATTGCGCAAACGTGACGACATTTGAGGTCACGACAGATTTAACATGCATCCGCCCTTTTATACACGACGGTTTTTGACTGGATTCAAACTGGCAAACGTCCGGTTGCTAATAAACCCCCCCACACACACACACACACACATTTTTTTTTTTTTTTTCGTTGGGACGAATGGTTTTGATCCTGAGCTTGTAAGTTGAATTTATGTCGCAAACGAATTGGTTGCCTTGGTATCAATGGGTTGGTTCTTTTTCACATAGCGCAAGGGCCAGATCTAGTTTTACTGACACACAAGAGAAATACATAGGGTAAGTTACAATGATCGAATCTGTGCCTCTTACAGCGTGCAGGTAAGTCGTTAATTAATGTCATACTGGAGCAACACACCGTACAGTGCTCATTCTACTAACAAGGTTAGCATATCCACCTAGCCACAATGCTCGATTTAAAATAGATTTGAGTACTACTATCAAAAATCATGCAGTCTGCGCGCAATAATATACGAATAGTTCCATAGACATTTTATGCATGTCGGTTTATAGATCTTATCGAAAGTACATTCGTATTGCTCGACTCGAATAGTAGACGATGATTTGGTAATTTTTAATTAACGTCGCACCAAAAGAACGCAACGAGCTATTGACGACGTTCCGGGATCAATCCCTTAAGGCAGGGGTTCCTTGGGTTCCACGTAGAGAGATTAGGGGTGCCGCGAAGCGCCCGTGAAGCAGTTGCTATTATAAGGAGCAAATATCGTTTGAAAATTAATGTCTTTAAAGAAATGCGAGTAGCTGTATCACTAGCATATCACGAGTAGCTGTATCACTAGCATATTGCGAGTAGCTGTATCACTAGCATATCGAGAGTACCTGTATCTTAATTCCACGATTCGAACCATTGTGCAGTGAGCAGCGGGCTCACCCGTCACACTAAAAACACACATATACCTAAAAGAGCATGTTGAAGGTAATTTTAATTGTTTTATTTAAATTTTCATCTACAGCCATGTTTTCATATTAAGTACAATTAAAGTATCCGTGTGAATTTTAAATACGAGTTGTATCAGTTATGTCCATGTTCTTACCACTTCCCTACTTTCTTTAAAGTTGTGCAAATATGAAATATATACATTATATATACAATAATATACCACAGATAGATATTACATGACGAGGGTGCTGTGAGAAAATTCTAATTATCTTAAGGGTGCCACGACTTGGATAAGTTTGGGAACCCCTGCCTTAAAGCTTTGGTTTCCTATGAAAGTGGAGCCGTTATATAACAGCCGTGATACGTCATGATGCCGCGGGCATAACTAGAGAGAGAGAGAGAGAGAGAGAGAGAGAGAGAGACGGCCGTCTAAACAAAAATCTAGAGGTGTCAACTTACGGACAGAATACGTTGGAGAATGGGCAACACAGACGGCTGTCGTGGTTTATTTTATTCGAGAAACAAAACAAAGTGGTTTTTTATTCTCTGGTTTAAAGCTTCTAACTTCGGGATCGTTGAAGGTAGAGTGAAAATTTCAACAGATTTCAAATCAGCGTAAATTTCTACGCCAGATCGATATCAAAAACAGTTTTATTATTCAATTATTTACCATTTGATTATTTAATTATTTATTAAATAATTAATTATTTATTTAAAGAAAATCACATTTAAGGTATCGATCTGGTGTCAAATTTTCCGCAGATTTCAAATCCGTTGAAATTTTTATTGTGTTCAACGATCCCGATTTTACAAAAACGATAAAATCAATGGCAGTCAGAAATGTTTATTTATTTCGCTCCTCTTCGTTCGAATCGTTTGGAGCAGGAAATGAAATCTGGCCGCTACAAGAGAAAAAACGTTCCCCACCTGTTTGAGACCGCTATGACGACAGTCATGGAAATGGCGGCTCCGATCATTTTCGTTACGTTCACAAACAACGCTCTCTAGGAAACCAACACCATGTATTAGTATAAACAACGTTTTAGTGACGTCACCCACCGATACATCACGGCCGCTAGATCACGGCTACGCTTTATTTTGAACCTCGGTCAGGTGACGAGGCAACACCTGGTTCAAGTGCGTTGAAAAGCAATGAGACTACGATGAAAAATACCGCTACTGTGAGTTGACTATAAAGTTTATAGCTGAACTGCGGATAATTATTGACTATGTATGCACCAGTTTGAAATTCAAGACACCCGCTCAGTATGCGATTGACATTTAAGTGACGGAGCCACGTCGTGACAGCGGAGGCGTGCGGAGTGGCTTTTTTTTAACGGCCCAAGGAATCCGAAGCATTCGGCGAAGGCTGCCGTATCGTGAGCTATTTGCTTCTCTGTTTGAATTAAACAGCGGCTGTTTCAACGGTTTTTAGGCACGACAATAGCCACACGAATCCCGGTTTTTAGTCAAATGCGCAAAATCGGCATAATGCAACTAGGAATACATACGGTCAACTGCCGATAATCGGCAGAAACCGGCGGCACTGTTGGCCTGCAGTAATTTACTGTAATTGGTAGTTAACGTCGTACTAGAGTAACACAACGGGCTATTGACGACGGTCCGGGATCAATCCCTTAAAATAAAGATCCGAGGACACCTCGTAATTTTGAACCACGGTCAGATGACGAGGCAACACCTGAGCTGGCAACCCACTCTCCAAACGTCCACACCAACCCAACGTGACCTATACCTATCCCACTGGATAATGGTAATTTTAGTTAACGTCGTACTAGAGCAACACAACGAGCTATTGACGACGGTCCGGGATCAATCCCTTAAGGGGCAATCCGAAGACAACACCACAAAATTTTAACCACGGTCAGATGACGAGTCAACACCTGAGCTGGCACTCCATTCTCCAAACTTTCACACCAACCCAATGTGAGGACTTTCGGACACGACAGATTTTAGCTGCACCAGCCGCCTCTACACCATACGCTTACAAATATCCATGCACTGACTCGCATTCAAACCAGGAACCGGCCGATCGACCGAGGTCAACAGCTTAACCCACAGACTGGTTGGTCGGCGCTTAGGCTCTTGAAAAGAATGCACAAAGATTTTAAAACGACTGTACCTATTTGTCTTTCTAATACTGAAGTGAGTTATTTCGGAATATGACGGTAGTTTATAGTCTATATCTTAGCCCATTGATAGGTTAGGGGCAAGGACCATACTTGCCTTCGGTGCCAAACACAAGACAGACCACCAAACTTTTACTGACACAGAATAGATATACACCCCAGGGAAAGTTATGAGAATCGAACCTGCGCCGTCTATAATCAATGCCACCTAGAGTACCGCCCAGTACAAGAACTCTCAGGTTGCTAGCGCAGTGGAAAACCCACTAAGGCACCTTTTGACACCAAGATTAGATTTTAGTTTTACACGCGGTAAGTCTAGAGCACATATTTTTAACAATCCAAGTGGTTTGAACGAGAAATCTCATCCATTAAGATCAGACTATTTTTGCTAAAAAGAGATATCGTCATCAATAAATTTTTTTTATGATGACGAGATCAAGATCTGGTCAGTTGTTTTCTGATGAGGAGATAGGTTAGTTGATTTTGGGGTTTTGTGGGCCGTGTTTGGCCATGCTGCAGCAAGACACAAGTAACAGACATATACAGACTCAAAGGTTTTCTCACAGAGAAGAGAGAAATGAACCCAGGGGAGAATCAAATCTGCACCGCCTACAACTAACAGATCGATAGCGCAATGGACATACCCACACTGAGCCAAAAAGGTCCCTTCTGTTGCCGATATAACTCGCCATCAAGATCTAGTCAGTTTTTCTACTGACAAGGTAAGGTAATTTTAATTAACACAATACTAGATCAATACAACGGGCTATGGACGACGGTCCGGGATCAATCCCCTAAGGGAAACATCCGAAGACAACACCATGTAATTTTGACTCCTGGTCAGATGACGAGGCAACTCCTAAACTGGCACCCCACTCTCTAAAAGTTCCACCCCAACCCAACATGAGGACTTTTGTCCAGGACAGATTTACGGGTCTACCAGCCGCCTCTATACCATGAGCTTACAAATATCCATGCACTGAACCGGATTCGAACCAGGAACCTTTCGATCAAGAGACTAACACCTTAACCACCAGACCGGTTGGTGGGCTCAGTCCAACCAGGTAAGAAGTTCGTCAGTTTTAGCACGATTAGACAATACATAAGTGCTTTCTTCTTTTGCACCAAAACATACATGCGACGAATTGGTTGCAAACCAGTCCGTTGAACCAAGGGCCACCGCTCAAAGCAATCCCTTACCCCTGCATTAGTGGCTTAGTTGGTTTTTATGGCAAAAGGACTGATCGGGCCAAGCTGCACCAAGCAATCTTTTTTTTTCTGTCAAATAAAGTAACATGCATACAAGAATGGCTGGAGAGTACTGGGATAGAGCTCGCAGGCTGTTAGAGCAATGGACAAAGTCACTGATTCACGGTGTAGTCATGAAAAGTGATTCTATTTGGCTAGCTGAAAAGGCCTAATTGAAAATGTGATGTTGGTATTTTTTTAATTGACGTCGTACCAGAGCAAAACAACGGGCTATTGACGACATTCCGGGGTCAATCTCCTAAGGGAAACCTCCGAGGACAACACCACTAAATTTTGAATCCCGGTCAGATGACGAGGCAACACCTGAGCTATCACCCCACTCTCCAAACTTCCAACACAACGTGAGGACCTTCGGCCACGACATATTTAAGGTGCATCAGCCACCTTTACAGCATGAGCTTACAAATATCTTTGCACTGACCCGGATTCGAACCAGGAACGGTGCAGCTACACTCTACGTTTATGAGCGGTGGCAACGGTCTAGGCGATTTTTTTTTTTTGACGCAGTTGGTAGTAGCGAGTTACGGTAGATTAAAGCAACCCATCTGTCTTTACAGTTATTGTGGTTTTCATGGCAACTTCGGCAAACGGTAACTTTCAATTTTCATTTTGAATATTCTAGAAAAATCTTCCAAAATCTGTTTAAGTCGTTTGATTTCATTGGTTCGTTTGAAATTTTTTCTTTGCTTCCATTAGTTATTTTGATTTTAAAATATCCTTTGATTGCATTGGTCCTTTTAAATTTTTTTTATACCATTATTTTATTTATTTGTATTTCTACCAGTTGTGGAATTTTTATTTCATAATAATTTTTTTTTTACGGCAGAGTTCTGACATGTATTGTTTTTCGACATTTGTGGAGTATTCTTTCGTAATTTTTTCTCGGAACAGTTCTGATGTATTATTTCTTGCTTTTTTTTCTTTTAAATATCTTTTTCTTTTCAAATAGCCTCAAATATTTAGTGTAATTGGTAAGTTTCAGGGTATTCTTACCCAACATTCGCAGCTTCGTTTTTCTGCTGGTTCACAAATGTGTTTAAGCTTACTACTTTTTGCGAAAGTTTTTTAAAATATACTTTACGAAACGTTCTCAAATGTGTTTTCAAGCTTTCATTTTCCGTTGTAGAAAGAAAAATATTTTTGAAAAAAAAAAAAAAAAGAGTTTAGAAATAATCTTTACATTGGCGATTTTAGAAGTTCGCCATAAAAATCGCCAAGGTCGTTGCCACCACTCATAAACGTAGACTGTAGCTGTACCCCTGGAACCTTCCAATCTAGAGGCTAACACCTCAACCACCAGACCGGTTGGTCGGCTTCAAATGACAAGACACCTCGTCGAAAACTGAGTGCCGCGATACTTGGGTCCATCTGTTAATCTGCGATTTGCGAGACAAAAGACATACGCGTGCATTTGGTTATGAAACTAATACCGTTGCTTGAGACGATGAGGGGATAATCAGAGGCTGATAACGTCCAAGGCGCCAACCTTGAGTGTGATTTGAGTTGTTCCTTCGGTGGCATTTGTAAGGTATGTTTTTCTGTAGTTGACAGTCATCAAAACAATACAGATCGCAATGTAAAGATAGCGAAGTGCCGTTTCCAGGGCTGTCAAAGCTCTTGTGAAATAGCATATGTTTTTAAAAATTAGCCAAAACCGCTCCTCTTGAAGTTGTTATATAGTCAATTTTATAAATGTTCGGGTACACAAAATGAATAGGTTTAAAAGCAAAATGTGTTTTTTTCCGTATGAGACGTTGAAGATTTATAGCCGAGAAATTTAAATAAAATTAAAAAACTTGACAAATAACCAGATTCCGATATTTTTCGCCATGGTTAACACGCCTTGGCGCGAAAACTTCCGAAATTTGAGTCAATAGGAAAAATTTTGTTCTAAAGAAAACTTCGAAAACTTTTTTAAAAGGGGGATAAATTTTCGTTGACCTTAGGAGAAATTTCATAAACAGTCGCATAACTTAGTAAACTTGAGCTTTCTGGACGATTTTGCTTGCTTAAAAAGATATCTCTAGAAGCCAAGGTTCGAAAATAATGGCAAAAAGTCGCCAGTGGCAGCCTTTAGTTCCGATTTCCCCTAATTTGAAGGGTTGGTTGGGAACCAAGCTCACTTATTTCATTGATTTTAAAAATGTCTAACAAATTTTAACATGCAATTTATTGAATCTCTCTGTGTGAAACAGAAGTTACTGCCGCCTCAGGATTGAAAACTCGCTATGTTTTGCTCGGTTCTCACGGTTACCCGGAAAAATACGGATCAGAAAATTACGAAATTAACATGGTTTGTTCAAAATTGTACAAGGAACAAGATGGAGAAGATTTTTTTTTTCTAATGCAGCTATTAGTTTAGGGTGCAATGAGTGTCAAAGTCGAAAAAAGCGAAATTTCTAACGCGAATGAGCAAAGGACGTACAAATGTTCAGACTTCAGACGTGAGGTTTTGTAGAGTATTTTTAGAACGTAAATTTTTGCACCTCACAAAGATTTTTTAGAAATTCCAATTTGCTTGCTGGGAATGTTTTTTGAAATTCGGGGGGGGGGGGTCGAAACATTTTCGTTACTTTTTTGTTAAAACTGTCATTTAATGTATCATATAATAATAGTAAGAACTGTAGCTTATTACAATTGGTTTTTAAATTTGAAAACATCACGGGAAACCTTAGAATGTACGCTTTTTTATGGTATAATTATTTTTGAAATTGGTTAATAAGTAAATTCGATGATTTTTAAAATTGGTCATACAAAATTCGGAATTTTTAGATCGTAATTTCCGATACAAAACTAAAACAGTCATATCTATAGCTTAATACTATAAGTTTTAAAATTTGAAAATACCACGTGGAAGCAAAGATTGCATTCTTTCTTATGGTATAATTATTTTTTAAATTGGTTCATGAATAAATTCAATGCTATAAAAAGTATAATGTCGCGATAATGTACAAATTTTTCATTACGGAGATCAAACGTTGGATCGTTCTAGCTGGCCTTGTGAAACTCGCTGTGACGTCATGGCCCGAAAGTGCAATCAGGAATGCTTGCGAAAGAAGTGTTGGTTTGCGAACCAAACCAAATGGGATTGCGTAGTAAACACGGGGGTTGGCGAGCAGGGTGGCGGAACCTCCTAGTGTAATAAAAATAACAGTTCTTTTGTGCAAAGCCGCTGAGATTTCCATTGATATCAAACGATATGTGGAGTAAGAAAGTTTGAAGGTTGCTTGCTAGGCAATGGAACACGGACATTTTATTTGCCTAACATGTCTAATACTTGCATCATATCTTATTTTAATCCTTCAGCAGGCGAGGTCCAAATGTTACACAAGTAGGCACTGTGTTCAATGAGATAACGATCTTTTTAACTCAATAAATCACTAACAAATCACCTCAGAATTAAAACAGGAACAAAATAACTCGTAGCAGACTGATTTCTTAAATTTTAATACCTTTTAATTAAGATTCAAGCATTACAATTTAAGATACCTTCGCCAGAAGACTTATCTGAATACGAAAAGAAAAATGCACTTCATCCAAAAGAAAAAAAATCATCCTACTGCATCAAAAATCGCTATTTTAGAAAAAAAAATTGCATATTTTAAAATTACTACATAAAAACATGTGATAAGCGCGGTATATCGATCAGATAACAGTTCTAAAATTCAGTCAACTAGATGCAAACAGTTTCTCGTGGTTAGTTTGGTTTCATGGCCAAGCAGGCGCCAAACACGACAGACAATGTCAAGTAATGGACAAACACAATGTAGGTAGTTAAGTAACACAGAAAAGAGAAATACGTCCAGGTAAACAAGCAGCTCCTGAAATTAGGTGCGTTTACATCCTCACACAGTGCACAAATCACGTAATGTATATATTTTTTTATCGTGACCATCAAATGTAAGGAGCTCAAGGACGAGGTAACTGCTGTAACGAAGCGTGGGACCTACAATTCAACTTACGACAGAAAACTAATTTTTTTTTATTAAGTTTTCTTTTGTCAGGTTTTGTTTCTTTATATGTAACCATGACAAGCACAAAAAATAGACAAATATATTATAATTTTAATCTATTTTAAGTATTTATAATGGTGGATTTGAATTTTTTCTTCAAAAAGGACGTTCTGAACAAATTGATTGGGGACAGAACGGGAACATCAACCTCGATTTTTTGTCACTAACACATCCACAATTTTTGAATTTTTTGTGACTTTTATGACTTGGTCTGTACAGATGTAAAACAGCTGAGGGAAAATAAAATTTGACAATGGAAAATTTATTTTCCTTGTGAATATTTTCCCAGTAGACATTTCAGAGAATTAAAAAAAAATCTAGTTGTGGTCTTGAGTTTGGCGTTAGATTTTCGTCGCCAAGGCGGGCATTGGCGGTCGCCAACCTTCATCCTAGTTACCCGTAAAGTAGTCGGGAAGAGCGGGATTATCGGATTTGAGAATGTAACACACACAGAGACATACAAACGCCAAGCACAATCTCCTAACTTCAACTAAATTTATAGAATCAGTAATTGTTGAAAATTCAAAACAAGCATCGCATATCTTAACAAAATTCAAAATTTAAGATATCTTAAATTTCGAGAACACTTACACCTTATCGTTCGCCCATACGATTTTATGATTTAGTCAAAATCTGTACATTGTACAGACAAAACGAACATGTTGGCACACATGCCTAAATGTTCTTTAAAATGTTTTCAATGGACACCATAACAAATTATGTTTGAAATCTAGTTGATGGTACGGCTTTGAGCTTGGCGATTCTATGGGCGAAACACAATCGATTCTGGTTTCCTCAGTCATCTTTTTGTTTAATAGGCAGATAACCAGAATGAAGGCTGGGTAATCTAGTTCCCCCTTGAACTACAAAAAACCAACGCCAACTTCGATTTTAACCCATCTACAAAAGAGAAAAATCGCTATTCCAGATTTTCTGTAGCAACAAAAACACCGAACAGAGGACGACCACTGATCAAGGGGTCCCCAAAACATTCATTTCGACAAGCACGAAATAATTGGGAATAATCAGGACTCGCATAGCATGAAACGCCGCATGTATCATGGAAAATCAATCACGACAAGAACAATTGCCATAGCAACAAAAAACAGAAACGACAAATTACATACCAGTATTTTCTTGTAATTCACCTTTATCATTACGGAGGAAATGATGTCGGTCGACAGTAATTTACTTCCTCCGAGGCTGAAAATTTCAATATCGGACTAATATGCATCTTGCATTTTTTAATGAAAGCGCAATGTGAAGACGGTCATTCCGAATTTTTATTCACCGCAGAAGAGATATCGTGTTTAATTACATTACTGCATCATTCTATTTCTGTTCCTTCCCGCCTCGCTATGTTCTAATTCTTCGTGCTACGTGAGAATAGATATTAACAAAAATGTCTTCCAACGGGAATCACTCTATATAAAAAATGTTACAGCCGCAGGATTGAAAAATCGCGTTTTTCGCTCGATTCTTAGACGGTTTCCTGGAAAGTTTCAGGAGTATGGATCAGAAAATTATCAAATTGACATGGTTTGTTCACAATTGTACAGGGAACAAGACAATGAGGATTTTTTTTTTCCGATGCGGCTATTAGTTTAGGGTTTAAATGTGAAAATTGAAAAAGAGAAATTTGTAACGCGAGTGAGCAAAAGACGTACAAATTTTGTCTTCAGTCGTGATTTTTTTTTTTTTTTTTTTTTTTGATTGATTGGTTCATGATAACATTTTTTTGAAATTCGGGAAAAATCGGGACATTTTTGTTACTTTTTTTTAAATTATCATATCTATATCTTATTACTATTCGTTTTTAAATTTGAAAATACCGAAGTATACTTTAGAATGTACTCTTTCTTACGGTACAATTGTTTTTTTAAATTGGTTAAATTCGATGCGATCAAAAGTTGGTCATACAAATTTCGGAATATTGGGATATTTTCGCTACTTTTTGTTAAAACTGTCATATCTAAAGATTAATACTATTATTTTTTTAATTTGAAAACTTCACTTCAATTGTTCTCTGTCTAATGGTACAGGGGCGGAGCCCAGTATAAAATTTCCAGCAAATAGTTATGATTAGGGCCTGGAGATTGTAGGTATTTGCTTTTTTCTCCCTTGTTCCCAAATTATCTTGATAGCTGTAGTATCGAAAATGCCGAAATCTTTTACTGTAGGGATTGAAATACTTAATGCTAAAACTCTAACGGCCGTATTCATGTCCGAGTTAATCTGCGTATCAACGATAATTCCCGTACTATCGAAAAAACCGCTCTCGGTTAAGAGTTAAGCACACGCAGTACTATCTTTTTGTAAAGGAAGCGAGATATCACAATTACAAAAAAAAGTTACAGCCGCCACCGCAGGAATGAAAACTTGCTTTTTTCGCTCGATTCTCAGACAGTTTCCCGTGAAAGTACGGATCAGAAAATTGCAAAATTAACATGATTTGTTCAAAATTGTACACGGAACAAGATGGAGAAGTTTTGTCTGATGCGGCTATTAGTTTAGGGTGCATTAAGTGTCAAAGTCAAAGAAAGCGAAATTTCTAAAGGGAGTGAGCAAAACACGAACAAATTTTCAGTCTCTAGCCATGAATTTTTTTCTAGAATATCTCTAAACGTGAATTTTAGCAAATTTCAATTGGGTTCCTGGTAATATATTTTTGAAATTCGGAAAAAATTGGGACATTTTCGTTACTTTTTTGTAAAAACTGTCATATCTATAGCTTGTTACAATAGTTTTTTAAGTTTGAAAACATCACAGAAAACCTAAGAATGTACTCTTTCTTGGGGTAAGATTATTTTTGAAATTGGTTAATAAATAAATTCGATGCGATTAAAAGTTGGTCAGAAAAATTTCAGAATTTTGGGAAATTTTCGTTATTTTTTGTTAAAACTGTCATATTAATAGTTTTTAACTTTGAAAACAACACTGAAAACCTTAGAATGTACTCTTTCTTGTGGTACAATTATTTTTGAATTTGTAATTTTCTTTACAAAAAATAACAGCTGGCAATCAAAAAAAATAGTTCATTAAATTTATTAGCTGCGAAGTATTAAAACTTAAGCATGTCAATACACTAATACGAGTTGTTTTCAAATTGGATAACAAAATCAATGGGACCACTCTCAAACAGTTAGCATCAGGACATGAAACGTAGCCAAGTGCAATCCAAAATTAAATATTATAAACGTAAAGAATAATTCTGTGATTTTCTTTACCAAAAAATATAACGGCAGTTACCAACAAAGTAGTTTCTTAAATTTATCAACTGAGAAACATGAAAACGGGTATTTAAACTTAATCTTGACAAAACAATTACGGTTATTCGATTTGTATTCAAATTGTTAGGTAGGTAGGTATTTTAATTAACGTCAGGCAACACAACAGGCTATTGACGATTGTCCGGGATCAATCCCCCCAAGGGAAAAATCCTGTTTTCAAACTGGATAACAAATCTGTTGTACCCCTCCCAGACAGCATCAGGACCTGAAAAGTCGCCAATCGCATATACTGCACTCTGACAGTTTTCCGTCCAAACAAAGCTTTTAAAAAGGACGCGAAGCAGCGCCAACCAGAAATGTGCATTCAACTTAAGCTTAAGGCAGAAAAGCCATCGGGGGGTTAATTGGAACAGAGTGAGCACTTCCACGAAACGCGTTCTAACAAAATTAAGCCCACTAATTCTCCAATCAGGCGGAATGGGCACTTTGAAAAGAGGAAGTTTCGTATCAAGCTTTGCGGCAGTCTGAAAATTCAGTCTACCAAAAAGTCCTTTAAGGTTGAGATTCGTTGTTTCACGGAAGGGGTTCTGATTACTAGCCAATCGTGCGAACCCGAGACTGGTTGGTTTTTAGGTTTTATCGCGCAAGGGTCATATTTGGCCAAGCTTCGCCACACACGATTACGACAAGATGTGAAAAGGAAAGAGCGATTGGGAAATAGAGTAATTAATTAATTTAATTTGTTAACGTCGTACTAGAGCAACACAACGGGCTATTGACGACGGTCCGGGATCAGTCCCTTAAGGAAAGATCCGAGGACACCTCGTAATTTTGAACCACGGTCAGATGACGAAGCAACACCTGAGCTGGCACCCCACTCTCCGAACTTCCACGCCAACCCAACGTGAGGACTTTCGGCAACGACAGATTTAAGGTTCACCAGCCGCCTCTGCACCATACGCTTACAAACATCCATGCCCGGACCCGGATTCGAACCAGGAACCTTCCGATCTAGAGGCTAACACCCTAACCACTATACCGGTTGGTCGGCTGGGAAATAGAGAGTGAAGCGAAGAACGCAGAAAAAGATCGCTTGGGTATTCCTGGAACGCGACTCCCATGCCTACTAAATACAGTAAAGTGCATGAGTGGTACTTGGTATTTTTACAAACGTCGGACTGAAGCAACACAACGGGCTATTGATCCTGGATCAATCTCCTGAGGGAAAGATCCGATGACAACACCCCGTAATTTTGAACCCTGGTAGAATAATGAGGTCGTCACCTTAACTGGCAAACTTACATGTCCAACTTGAGGACATTTGAGGTCACGGCAAATTTAACGTGTACCAGCCCCTACGTATACGACGGTCTTTGGTTAGATCGACCTCGTCATCCGACTGGTTCAAAATTACGAGGTGTTGTCCTTGGATTTTAATTTCCCTTGGGGATTGATTGCCAAAAGCCCGTTGTGTTGCTCCAGTGCGACGTTAATTAATTAATCTAACTCTACTTACTTTGTTGGACTGTCTTTTAATCTACTTATCTTTGGTTGGATCGAGTTTCAAACTCGCAACCCACCGGGCTAATCGGCTACTTTTCCAACCAGGTTACCACGCCCTCTCATTTTATCTTAGCATGATTCCGCGAAAACAGATTTTCCGCTATTTGTTTCATCTCATTTTCGCCGAACAACCGGTTTGGTGGTTAAGGTGTTAGCAACGAGATCGGAAGGTTCCTGGTTCGAATCCGGGACAGTGCATGTATGCAAGCCAGGGCTCGAAATACCCTAATAAAATAATAAATAGTGCACAGGTGCACTGTGTACATGAAAATAAAATTGTGCACCTAATTTTTTACGCTAGGTGCACGCAGTGCACCTAAAGAAAAAAAAAAGGGGGTGGGGAACGTGTTTTATGTTATATTGATGTTTGAACAAAATATCAGTATCGACCTCTCTCGCTCTAAAGGAACGTAATTAAAATTCCTAAATACACACTATAAGAAAACAAAATCGCTGGGGCCGTAACGGGTTTATACAGGAGGAAGATTTACTTGTGCCACTGCCACCAGAACTTTCCTATGATCGAAACCAGAGTGTAAAAAAATCAATTAATCGGATTTATTTGATTTAAATCGGATTTATTTGATTTAAATCAAAAATCTGATTTTTTTTATTTAAATTTCTGTAGGGCCTATAAATTTGTTAAATAAAAAATTGAGTTTCTGACATGGCATGTAAATCTATATTTAAGTAAACAATCGCAATTTGTGATATGGTAAATTAATATTTATTTTACTAAAAATCATTGTGTGTTACATGGTAATACATTTAAAAAAGGAATTTTCAAAACAAAAGCTAAAGATAAAACATTTGTTTAACTTGAAAATACAAGTTGACATCCTACATAGTTTTTCTTGAGTAAATTAACATCATCATGCTAACAAATGTATCAGTAAGTGTAAGTGAGACCTAAATTAGTCTGATTAAATAAATATTTGTTATGGGTCACTACTCTTAAGTGAAAGGTGACTGTTTCAGGGTGCATTTTGCAAAATGAAAGATGTTCATAGTGTCTAAACTTTCATCCTTTTAAATAGAAAGCTCCGTTTAATTTTTTATTTAATAAATTATTAATCACATTAATTGTGTTATTTTGTATTTATGTCTCAATTTTAAAAAAGTAATTGAAAAATCACTATAGCTAAGCCATTGGTCAATCAATTAAAGGGGTAACAAGTAGTTTAAGCCTACTTTGTGGGGATTTTCTTTGGCTGTCTTGACAATTTACGTAGATGTAGGCCTACTGCTTTATTGTTTGTAACATAAAATTATGCATGAACATTGTAAAACCTTTCAAATAGATGTCAACTTATTTTTTGCTTTACTGTTTGGCAGAATCCCTGACTCAGCACTCAACAGATTACTTAGTCCATAGACACCTCAGATTATTTGCAAGTGTCCAGTGCCAAACATTTTTTTTAAGTTCATCAGTACGAGGTGTAGCCATTAGTGCTGAAATCACCATGAGTGCAGAAAGTTCAAAGCATTTGACGAATTCTGTGATTTTTCTAGGGTGTATTTACTTAGTTATAAAAATGTAAGATTGGTTGTGATTTAAATCAATGATTGTTTTAAAAAAATCATTGGATTAAAATCATGATTTTAATCTTTGATTTAAATCAAGTGATTTAAATCTTGACACCCTGATCGAAACATTTTCCAAATGGCTCTGTTGAAGCGACTGTCGCGACAGCCGTTCGCCGGAGAATTTGATGTTTAAATATTTTTATTTACTATCTACTACTAACCTATCTAAACATACCCAACTAATAATGTAGTTTACAGTAATGCTCTTATATTACGTTTTTTTTTTTAAATGTGCTTCTAAAATATAACCTGTGCACCTAATTTAAAAACTTAGGTGCACAAGGTGCCCCTGTAATAAAAAATCTATTTAGAGGCCTGATGTAAGCGCATGGTGTAGAGGCAGCTACACTTTAAATCTGTCGTGGCCGAAAGTCCTCAGATTGGGTTGGTGTAGAAAATTTGGAGAGTGGGCTGCCAGCTCACGTGTGTTGCCTCGTCATCTGACCGTGGTTCAAAATTGCGTGGTGTTGTCTTCGGATGTTTCCCTTAGGGCAGTGTTTCAGAAAGTGTCGTACGCGTACCCCCAGGGGTACGGGAAGAGTTTGGTGGGGGTACGCGTTGCACCGGAGTTTGGTGGGGATATGCACTGCTCTGTGCTTGGCTGCGTCTAATTCTATGTTCTCATGAGTCAAGTCAAGACAGTCTTGTGAGGCGTGAGATGGTCCGGAGTGACACGGCGGAAATATACCACACTTTGTTTCAGAAACAACTTACTTTGTTAACCCTCCGTCGGGATCAACCGTTCCCCACACGTAAGATGCCCGCTGATCTACAGAAAGTTCTGGATGAAAGCGTGAAAATCGTTAACTACATTAAAAACCGTCCTTTAAATACACGACTTTTTTCGCAACTATGCGAAGAAATGGGAAGTAGTCATACCCAGCTTCTTTATCATACCTATGTTCGTTTGCTATCTCGAGGAAAAATTCTAAATCGATTGTTTGAACTTAGACATGAACTTCAATGTTTTCTTAATGATAGATTTGAGTTGAGAAATTGTTTACATGACTGGAAATGGCTTTGTAAACTAGCATACTTAGCAGATATATTCTCTGTTTTAAATTGCCCTAACTTATCGTTACAAGGCAAAGAAATTTCATTGTTTTACGTTCAAGATAAAGTGAACGCTGCTATCGCAAAACTAAAGTTATGGCAAAAGAGATTTGGTAATGGAGAAGTAGACTCGTTTCCCTCGCTTCATGAGTTTATAACAAGTTCGACTACTAAAATTGATGCTGATACTCTGAAATGCATAACGCAGCATTTGGAGAGTTTGCAAGTGGGCTTGAAAAAACTGTTTCCCTGATTTCACCAAAAATATTAAATGGATAAGATATCCGTTTAACATTAACACAACATCTATGCCAGAAGATTTGTAGCATGCGGAAGAAGAGCAATTGTTGGAATTGGCTTCAGACGGATTCTTGAAAAATAAACATAAGGAGAGTACTTTAACATCATTCTGGTTACAAATGCATCTTGAGTATCCGGCTTTAACAGAAAAAGTTCTAAAATATATCTTGCCTTTTCCAACTTCATATTGATGTGAAGTTGCTTTTTCAGCATGTGTAGACATTAAGTCGAAAAAAAGGAACAAACTATTTGACGTGGAACCACATCTCAGATTATAATTAACAACCAGGGAACCAAATGATGACGATCTGTTATCTCAGCACAAACAATTTCATCCTTCTCATTAATCCAAATAAACGTTATTTATAATATAACTTTTATTTATATTTTATTATGAATAATTTTATTTCTCTTTTCTTATAATTTTGTGTAGGTCACAAAAAAGAGGGGAAAAAATACATTTTGATTGTTATTAAAATATATCCAGTTTCTTTGACGAGGGGTACTCAGCGTTACGAAAATGATAGAAGGGGTACACGTGTGTCAAAAGTTTGGGAAACACTGCCTTAGGGGATCGATCCCTGACCGTCGTCCATAGCCTAGTACTAGTAGTACTACAAAGCCATTTTGCTCTAGTACGTCGTCAACTAAAAAAAATACTATCTCATTTTTAATTAGGCCTTTTCAGCTAGCCAAATTAAAATCCCACGTTCCAGTTGAAATTATTTTAAACTCGCGTTTACGAAACGAGATTAGGTCCCACTGAAGAAAAAACCCAAACACGCAACTTAGCTTTAATATTTCTTTACAAAGAATTGATTGCGAGGGAGTCGAATCCTTTCGGAAGCAGCACATTTCGGAAACAATTTGCACATGGCAGGGGAGTTAAAAAGAGTCCAAAGAAGCGAGATTATTCCGTTTTGGAAAGCTGATTCAATTTGCCCTCCCTCCTTCATTATTCCGTCCCTCTTCGCTGTCGTACCGTTCTCCTCCCTTTGTGTTATGAATTACGCTGAAACAGCGCATCCTTCACTCGCCACTGACTTCTTGGAAGAGTCCTCCCGCTCTCATCTAATTACTTAATGCTTGTAATCTTGTTAATCTGGGTGTGCTTATCAAAATGCTTTTATCTCCTTTTATCGCGCAGCACTGCCTCTCCTGCGGGAATTTATTTGCGCGGCGGGGTTTTGTTTTGCTGTGGGCAGAGACCATGGGCACACACGAGACGACTTCGCGAGAGAAAACTGCGCAGTTTTTTATTGGCTCTTAATGAGACATGCAAACCGCACTCTCATCATGGAAGATGTCTTTTTAATTTTGTGGTCTCCCGTGGGTCATTTTTGGTAAGGTCGTACATGAGCAAAACGACGGCTATTGACGACGGTCCGGGATCGATCCCTTAAGGCAGGGGTTCCCAAAGTGTGTGCCGCGGCACCCTGGTGTGCCACGTACAGAAATGTAAGGTGCCGTGAAGCGCCAATGATCTCTAATCGAATTTTTTGCGAAGCAAAAGACTTAATATACATTTTGCAAAGCAAATAATATACCACAGATAGATATTATATGTCGAAGGCGCCGAGGTAATTTTTAATTAACGTCGCACTGGAGCAACACAACGGGCTAGTGACGATCCAATAAATCGGGACCCCCTAAAACGACCGGGATCAATTCCCCTAAGGCAGGGATTACCAACCG
Source organism: Metellina segmentata (assembly GCA_947359465.1). Classification (NCBI taxonomy): domain Eukaryota; kingdom Metazoa; phylum Arthropoda; class Arachnida; order Araneae; family Tetragnathidae; genus Metellina; species Metellina segmentata. The sequence goes on along the minus strand of OX375877.1, from coordinate 30,424,866 downwards.
GTGGTACGCAAGGATGATACGAGCAACTCAAATATTCTATTAAGTTCGATTTCTTAGTATGTACAACAGCGTTATGCTATTTCTTATGCCATTTGTTACTAGTTACTTGTGTGACAGTGGTTTTTTTTTTAACTTTTGTATATAAAAAATAAATATAGAAACAGAGTAAGTGTTGAAGAGGACTTAAGAGTGAAACCTGAGCTGGCACCCCACTCTCCAAACTTCCACACCAACCCAACAAGAGAACTTTCGGCCACGACAAATTTGAGGTGCACCAGACGCCTCTACACCATACGCTTACAAACATCCATGCAATGACCAGGATTCGAACCAGGAACCTTCCGATCTAGAGGCTAACACCTTAACCACCAGACTGGTTGGTCGGCTACGAGGGTACCGTAATAAAATTCCAATTCTCTTAAGGGTGCCACGACTTGGATAAATTTGGGAACCCCTGCCTTAAGTGAAATATTCGAGGACAACAACTCGCAATTTTGAACCACGGCCAGATGACGAAGCTACACCTGAGCTTGCACCCCACTCTCCAAACTTCCACACCAACCCAACGTGAGTACTTTCGGCCACGGCAGATTTAAGGTACACCAGCCGCTTCTACACCATACGGATTCGAACCAGGAACCTTCCGATCTACACCTTAACTACCCGGTTGGTTGGCAGGTCTCCCATGAGATTTGGGCCCTGATGGAAGAGTAGAGGATTAGCAGTCGGAGGATTACGAGTTCGAATCCGACAAAAGGGGCTAGTGCATGTTAAATCTGCCTGGTCATCAAATGTCCTCACGTTGGCGTAGTGTGGAAGTTTGGAGAGTGGGGTGCCAGCTCAGATGCGACCTCGTCATCAGACCAAAATTACGTGATGTTCCTCGGGATGGATCCCTATTCATTTCGCAGATTTCACGTGCATAACGGTGTTTGATTGAATCCAGTTTTGAACTCGCAGCCCTCCGGTTGCTAACCCGCGACTCGACCACCGATTATCCCTAGATCACAACAGATTATCAGAGATTATCACAGGCGATTAGCTTTTAGTGAGTTTTATGCATGGGTCTGACATACCCATGCATAAAACCTGTGACATTAAAAAAAAAAATTCATCAGGAAAGTAAATTTTAAATACTATGTTTTTAAAAACAAACTTGTTTTTAAACTGAACGAGTATCACTAATCTTAGTTTTGGAATTCAGGTAAACTAAAATATGCTAAGGTCTTGTAAAAACCATTTTTTTTATAATTTTGTAATGACTTAAGTCCCGGTGCACACACCCGGTTTTTCAACGTGCGGCGCCACTGCGGCACAGAAGCCCAACTACGCACACATAACCGTGAAACGACGCACGAACTCATTTCGCGTCATTTGCGATACATATTCTATCGAAGAAAACGTGTTATTCCGCTAACTTGGTGTAAAAAAAAGTATATTTTGAAGCACAAAATAGACGTTACTGGATACACTATTATTTATATTCCATTTGTTTATGAAAACAAGGTACTTCAGAACGGAGACTCATGTGCGGCGCCGTGGGGAGGTGCTGTACAAATTGCACTGAAGTTGGACGTGCGGCGCCCCAGCGGCACTGGAGGCATGGGTGCACTGTTCCATTTGATCTAATGTATCTCAGATCGCACTTGCGTTGCGCCAGCGGCGCCGCACGTTGAAAAATCGGATGTGTGCACAGGGCCTTAGGACCCTTAAAAACTTAAGTAGAAAATTAGGTATTTTCAAAGCCTGTGAGAACACCGAGAACTACCCTATACCTGGACCCGACCCCGAGAGTAATTTATAGCACAGCATAGCTCGGCCAAGCAGATAGAGCAATGTTCAAAGCCACTGGTTCACGGTGGTGTAGGTGTGAGTAGTGATTCAAGTAGCAGCAAAATAAAATACGATAAACTTACCTAATTTTTGGTTGAATATTTTGTCAAACGTTACTTCGCCCATTTTTTCCAGGTACTTGTGCATTACACTGCGGACACTGCAAAAAAAAAAATTTTGTGAGACTAATAAATAGACAAAATCCTTTTTTTTACATACACACAAGATACAGCAAAATACACTACCCTACAACAATGGACCGGACAGCAAGATGTGATGATATAATAGATATAATACATGCTTTAACAGGGGGACAGTCCCCCACCGTGCTGTAATTACACTATCAACCCTGCTGGGTATACTTTCAACAAGGTTTTGATACACATCTATGGGTATTTGTGTCCATTCCTGACGCAAGAATGTCGCCAGCTGGGTTGTAGATTTCGAACGTGGTTCCCTGGTCCGTAAGCGTCGCTCTAATTCGTCCCACAAATAGTCTATAGGGTTTAGGTCTTGACTTTGAGCAGGCCGGGAAAGACGTTTTACATCCATATCTCGAAACCAATGCTTGACAGAGGCTGCAACATGACAGGGAACGTTGTCGTCGTGGAAGTAACATTCGTCCATTCCATAAAATTGCCAGAGCGTAGGAAGAACCTGATTGTCCAAAATGTTCATGTAGCCGTCGGCGTTCAATTTAACAGGAACAACATGTAAAGGTCCCAGGCCATACCACGAAAAACACTCCCAAAGAAGCAGTCGGATTTTATGCAAATCCAATTGCGTCTGGTCCATTATTGTAGCTTCAAACCGCATGCAATTCGATAGCAAAATTGTCGTTCAGATGAATCGAATAATCTATACGAAAAGTAAATACATAAAACTGAGCTATCGTCTGCACTCTAAATTAATGTAATTCTAAATTCTTTGACGCATAGTTTTAACATATGAAATAATTCGACTTATTTGCTCCTCCTCCCAATAGCTGAACCAAACAAACCGAATTAATTATTCTTCACGTCTGATTGCGTTAAAAAAAGCTTACATCAAGTACAAAACCCACTTTGGTAAATCGTCATTCTAATTAGCAAAACCCGTAACTCCTACACGTTAACAGTGGAGTTACAAATTTTACTAATTAGCATGACGAAATGCTTTTTATCTACGTAGACCGCGTCACGTTCAGTTTACCCGTTCGACGTTTCAGGGTTTCCACTTTTCAAGACAAACAAATTAGGGCCTTTTCAAGGCTATTTTTCATGTTTTAAAAGCCACAGTTCGCATAGATTGCAATAGATTAACCCGTAAGTGCACATGCTAAGAAACTTTCACGAGGTTCATGTTTGGGTCTCAACTAACCCAATTTTAGAAACATCATATTTTAGCTTATCTATAAAATATTCTTAAAATCGAAGGCAAATTTTGATGACACTTATCTTGGACAAACATCAGTGAACTTGGTTTTTGAATGCAGGTAAAACAAATTAATGCCTTTTATAACTTTAAAATGTTGAGGCTTTTTAACGGCTCTTGAAAACTAAAATGAAAAATGAGGTCTCCTAAAAACACGTGATAACCCAGTAATTTCACAGAACCGGCAGAGATGTGTAACCTTTTTTTTTTATGAGTATAACATAGTTAGAAAGCCAAGTTCATTGAAATTTAATCAATCTCTCTCACCATAATATTTCTTCTCACATATAAATACGTCTAGCAAATGGGTTTAATCTAATTAATTCTGTAAAAAAAAAATAATAATAATAATAATAATACTTCTTTTAGTCGATTTAAGAGAGACGGTGGAATTTAAATGAATTAATTGCTATTCATTCATGGGTCTGCTATCCAACGATGCTTAACAGTTAATAAAGCATTACCAGGTAAGGAATTAATAGACTCAATTACATGGACATTCAGTATAAGCTACGTAAATGTTATTGGTTGTCCAAGCTTTTTAGTTTTGAGAAAACGAATGTATGCACACACATTTCATACGCTAGACGTATTTATGTCATATATAACTTCTGTAAAAAGTGAAACTCAATAAAGTAAACTTTATAGGAGTTCCAAAAGGGAAAATCGGAAACTGCTTTTAAGAATCACTGAAGTTTAATGAATCCGTTCATATCTTTATAAAAATGTGTAATATGTTTCTGTAAAGTGTCTGTATATGTGTAATATGTTTTCTGATTTAATTTCCATCATTTCATTTTGAAATGATTTCATTGAAATGAACTCCCAAAAGAATCTCATAATTCGGACATTTAAGACTATTTTTTTTACTCGTTCTTTACAGATATTTTTTCGTTCCATGGTCATTTCTTTTGCAATACGAGGGCTAATTAAACCAGTTTCGTTCAGAAACTGAATACAATACAGGAGAAAGCAATATTTTATATGGAAAACAACTGTAGTAATGCTGAAGAAAATAATTGTTAAAAAATAGTTGAACAAAGATTTTTGAAAATCTCTTCGTGGTAACAGGTTCTTTTCACATTTTTCTGCAAAACGTTAATTGAAAATTTTTCTGTGTGTGAGGGATTTTAAGCGAAAACAAATCAAACGGTTCTGTTAAGATTTTACATCTATCCTAATGCTCATACATATCGCATACAGCTACTATCGCATAATACATGTCGGGTTTACCTTAAAATGTAGTTCCTCGCCGGTTCGGCAACGTTTGGCGTTTAACTTAAATAACTATCAGAAATCGGAATTCATATATACTGAAATTTTTGCTTGCGAAGCTCTGCAATTCTAATCGAACCAAGTGACGTCACGTCAGCAACACTTACAGAAAACACTTTTGGCGGGCGAAACACTACCGCCACCTACACTTAGCTCGACTGAAAAAAAAAGCCTCTCATAGTCCCCACTTCAGTACAAAGATGGTCGAACTATGAAAATAGAACACGAAATTTTCTTGTGCCCCAAAATTTACTTTTCTTCGAATTCCAGCATTCGTTCTCGAAATGCCACTGTCGATTTCATGCTACCAAATCAAAACAAAAACGGAGCAGAAAGTTGTTTGCTTTAGCAGCGAGCAGGTGCAATACCTAACTTTGGGGTTGCATCTGCCGTGCGACGAGTGAAAAGAACTCATGAATCTGGAACACACACAGTAAAACAAAAGAAAACAATCCAATTAGAATCGGGCAAGCGGAATGCCATTTGAAACCGCGGAACTCAAATACAGCTGTGGATCACGATTCCACATTTATGTAAAACGTCAATTTGGAAAAGGTTTCAGCTGCTTCTAATGATTAACTTTGCTACCTTCATTAACTTCTTATGACACATCGTTAAAGTACCATGAATAAAATTTAAGGACAGCTAAAACATACACTGCACTGACAAGTCACCGGACACCTGGAGTAGAAACATAAAATTCATTTTGGGGTATGACTATGAATTTATATTTTCAATTTCAGAGTCCACATTCACATGGGTACTACACAACTAACTCCTAGTGAGTACAGACTGAAATTTAAGAAAGAAAGGGCCCTATAGAAATGTGTGCAAATGTTTTATATCAAAATCTGAACACTGAAGTAGCAGTCACTTTATTATCACTAAACATCGATACTTAGAATGTTAAATACATATCGTGAGCACAAGTCTGTGAGACTGAACTGTGCTGTCGCCCCATCGTAATATTATTGACTAGCCAAAATGGTTCAGTACGCTTTGTACTCATTTAACATTCAATGGTACTCATTTAACATTCAGTGGTACTCATTTAACATTCAGTGGTACTCATTTAACATTCTAACTATGGATATTTAGGGATAATAAAATGACTAATTCAGTGTTTAGATTTTGCTATAAAATATTTGCTCACATGAATTTAAGAGTTCAATGAGGGCCCCATATCTGCACTCCTGGTAGAAGTACCAGTATAGATGGCGAGGCCTTCGTTAAATAAAAATATGTACCTAAGTACTAAACGTTTAACTTGCACAAATGCTTACTTCTCTGTGTTATTGTAACAGTGTGACATGTTAATATAAAAACAATTGAAAGATTTGTGAAATTATGAACCTTGAAACAAACTGAATGAGTATAAAACCTTTTCATATACCCTTAAAACTTGCAACCCGGTACCATGGTACACGTGACCTTCCTCCATCCTATACTTAGGTCAAAAGTTAAATTCTGAAATCCTGAATCAAATACGAGTAGGTATTATTATGAAAACATGATATAGAAATGGCCAATTTTATAAAGTATCAAACTACAAAGATGGTCGAATGAATGAAAAACAGTAGAACCTCGAACCAGGGTTCGAAATTAGGGGTCTTTTCAAAATCTCAAAAAGGAAATCCCTCTGAAAATCAGTTGATGTTAATTATTTCCACCAATTGTTGCCAGCAGTAAACTGTGTTCCAGAAAGAACAGTGTCCAGAATGAGATGCTATGGAATATTGCTTGGTCATCTTACAGAGATGAATGAATTTCGAGCTTTGAAAGCAGTTAAAAGAAAATGTTATTCATTAGAAATGATCGAAAAAATTCAAAATCGACCCTAAATAACAAATACGATTAAGAGAACAAAAAAGGCCCCTAAATGCAAATATCAATGTCAAGTTCTATTTTTTACATTGTATTTGCATTATTTCAACACAAAATAAATTTTAAATTGCCACCTAAGTAAAACATTTAAACCACCGAGGGAAAATGTTTAGGGTCTGTTTAGGGCCTGACTGTCTTTTGATTTCTAACCCCACCTTTTAACATTTTACTCTTCTCTTGTTTTCTACAATGCTTCTCTGGTGAGAAGGCAGTTGACCTTCGAAGTCTATTAGGGGAAAGGTGGTACACTCGCCAAGAGGAAAAACTAAAATACAATTCGTATATTTCAGTGTGGCGATCGCCATGCGCGATTACTGATTGAGCCAACTCGTAATCAGTTATCACTTTTGGCACCGAACGATTAATCTCGAAGCCAAAACTCTCACTTAGAAGACGCCAATTGTGGTAACGCAATGTTGACGCTTAGCCTAACGTAGGTATGTTAATCAACGTCGCACAGCAGCAACACAACGGACTATTGTCGACGTCCTCGTAAGTTTCAACCATGGTCAGATGACGAGGTCAACACCCCACTTTCCAAGCTTCCACGCCACGCCAACGTGAGGACATTTGAGGCCACGACGCATTAACACCAGTCCCCACATGTACACGAGACGTTCTTTGGTTGGATTCGAACTCGCAACCCTCAGGTTACCAATCCGCTACTCTACCAAACCCTCAACTAAGGAATAGGCACGTTCAAAGACATGCAACTCAAATGCGGACTCGCCAAGTCGAACTAGACCCTGTAACACTTTATCCGGACTAAAAATGGAAATTCCTGATATTTATAATCCTCCAGCATAGAGGCATTTATACCAAACATATTAGATGGAGCTCCAGACGTTTTGGGAGTCCCCAATCCAAAAAGTCTCAGTGGAGAACTTTTCAATGACCAAGGCCTAAGAGTCCTAACACAGTGGACAATCGGAAGAACGTCGGGAAGAAGGCTTATGTAAAATCCAGGGAAGCGCTCTTATCCAAGAGATGGCCATCCGCCAAATGTCACATTTCATGAATAAATTTTCAGAGCGCGTCGCCTATGTTCGACGTGAGGAGGGCAATTTCGCTAACATCATTGCAGATTCTTTTGTCAGTCTGGAATCGAAACGGTCTGGCTTTGGGAAAACTGTTTGGCTCCGCTTTTCTACACAGTAACATCGGTAGAAAAGCGTGTTTTTGTACTTGGTTGGATACAGTATTGTGGAAATAAGATTACCAATATGAGACTTAGTAGAAATATATAAGCGGAGCACATAATCGCAGAGTTCGGAGCTCGAGATCTGGGAAAAGAATTTTTTCCGTGGGGATTGAATGGAGTTCAAATCATCGCTGCGTAGGTACTCCGTTGCTACTTCTTCAATTTCAAAGGGTGTTTAGAGAAAGCTATTAACCCCCAGACGTCAGTGATCCATGAAATCAGAGCATAGAATAAAAAGGAAAAATATTAATAAAATCAAAAAGAACATCAGATCTATATATATAATTCTCCAACGTGGCACGAAAAAAAGACGTTATTTGTTATCGCATTTTGGCAACACGGTAAGATTGTTTGTTTACCACGAAGCCTCGCGCCTCAATTGAATTTATAGCGTTATCGGATGAAAATTTATTGAAAATATATAGATATTAGACGGAGCTGTTCTAGCTTATATACAAACTACATGCTGGTATTCGATTCCCAAAGCAAGCGGCGCTCACATTTCGAGTCCCAATTTGCTCAAAGTTTTCATTTGAATTCCAAATTGTTCGAGTTCTGATTCCAGAGGTACTGTATAACTTTTATGCAGTGCTACAAATTTATATTTGAAAAATATTTTCTTGGAGTATCATATTTTGTAAATAATCCCTTCTGTTAGGACACATGTCTTCATTGAGGATTGCAAATCAATCCTCCAGAGGTTGTCGAGCGTTAGCAAGCAGGGGTCGGGTCCCCTAATTTTCAAAAGTTTTCTTGCCTCCCCAATAGCGTGTATAAGCTAGGGATGCGACATCGACAGCTAAACATCGATGTTCAAAATTAAAATATCGATGTTGATAATACATCGCACCCAAACCATCGATGTTTTTAAAATTTAGTGTATTTAAACTTTTTCCTCCATTTCTTAAAACTGGTTTAGCAACTAGTGATGCGACATCGGCTCCAATACATCGATGTTTTTTTATAAAACATCGACCTCGATGTCGCATCCCTACTTTTCAGACCCTACAACCTTGGCCACTTAGGTCTAAAAGTATGTTCAATTTGCCGATTATAAAAATTATGCTACTTGGTTATTTTTAAAAATTTTAAAACCGTACTTTTTTCATTTAAAAATAAAACATCGACAACGTGAAAACATCGACACGTATAAACATCGATGTTACAAAAACATCCGACTCCAATACATCGATGTTTTCAAAACCTCGACATCGATGTCACATCCCTAGTATAAACACCTTCCCCAGATAAAGATAAAAAATATTTAGAAGGCCATATCTGTACTATGGGTAAAGTAAACTGGTCCCGAGGTCCGTATCTGGTATGCGGGCCTGCGAGCCATACATTCGCAACAACTTGTCGCGTAAGGTCCTTTATCTTACGCGTACGGTTTGCTATAAAAGGGGTGGTTTTCCCCAAACACGACAAGAACAGCTATTTTTCAAAGTGCTAAAAGAGAATTCATGTTTCCAAACGGGATAGGAGCCTTTGTCCAGTATAAACCTACAGCCCAAAACGTTAGATCGATTGTCGATATTATATAGCACGAAAGCGAGCATTCGTGATTTCGAAAGATAACAAACCGGTGAAAAACGCAACATTCACACCCCATTAGTTACAACTTGGCGAGGCTGTGTGTCAAACTTGGACTTATACCAGAGGGTCCAACACCGCTTCTGACACGGCGGTCAGGCGTGGTACATTGGCCAACGTTCATTGGTACGTTGGTGTACCCATGACAACAGTTACGCGAAAGGAAACATTTCAGGTTATCTTTCAGAGGTACTGGCGCTCAACGGTACATTGAGCGGATGAGTATCAATGGCAGAACACACTAAACGAGGAACTGAGTCAATGAATCAAAAAGAAAATATGAGCAGTCATACAACGCACGAATGCTGTTTAGTTCGACCTTAAATACAAGTGCGTGCGGACACAAACAATAAACCATTGCAACAAATTTCGACTAAATGGCATCTGGAGGTGCTTTTTGAAGTAGCATGAGATTACGGTGTGTTTTCAACTGTGAATATCGAAAAGAATTGATATCTGCGAAGACCTGTTAGCTTCAATGCACTTCCAACTGCGTATCTCTACTATTATAGAAGAAAGTGTTTGTCTGTCTGTTTGTTTCTTGCCCGCGAAGTCCTGACGAATATGTGGCACTTACAGTAATGGGATTCGGCACACAGGTAGAGCACATTTTTTGCAATTTTAGGGTCGAGGCGAATTTTGGAATTTTTAAATGAATTTAATAGTTTTTTCACCATTCTTCATTTTACCGTGGTAATTCCGTTGAATGAAGAAACATCAAAATTTAGACTTTCCGCCCCCACGTGTCACCTTGACGTCAGCCTTTGGAACCATGCCAAGTTTTTTTTCATTTCCGGGGAGAGAACACATTCGAATGACCTTCGTTTGATTTGAGATTCATTCATTTTGATTTCCTGCGAAACGGATTCCAATGAAGTAAAAGTTTACTAAAGTTAACACTGGCGTTCTTCTGTGCTTTTTTCTATCTCAGCGATCGTTAAAGGTAGAATAAGAATTTTAACGGATTTGAAATTTGCGGAAAATTTTACAACAGATAGATATCTTATTCGTTTGATTTCCTTTTAATCTTTTATATTTTCGCGAGAGATTGTGACGTCACGTGAACTTTCGCTTTCCAAAAATAAACAGATTGCCTTTTCTGCCCTTCGCGTCAAAATAAAAACAGATTTTCATTTTGACGAAGGAGAGCAAAGAAATAAAAACATTTTGACTGGGATTGTTAAATTCTTTTTTCGTACAATCGAAATCGTTAAAGACAGATTAAAAATTTCAACGGATTTGAAATCTGCGGAAAATTTTACACCAGATAAAAACCAAACATCACGGGCAACGCCGGGCTAGCCACGCAGTGGCTAGTTGTATTATAAATACATTGGTCCAGGGGATGACAAAAATTAAAAAAATTTAGGAGTCAGGACCCTTGCAATACATATCATGCCAATAATTTTTCGAACGCTGAGTATATCGCAGAACTCATTACATACACGCGCACAGTAAATAATATGCTATTTAAAGTGTAACGGAGGCAATAAAAAAGTAACATGTTTATTATCTACATTTTGCTCCATTTTTAACCTTTTATGGTCTAAGAAAATATTTTTTTTTCATGAAAAATAAACGTTTTTTACAGAAACGGAAAATCTAAGCGCCAGACCAAATTTTTTAAGCGCCATGACGAGCGGGATTTGTTGTGCCCTACATTAGTCCCATAAATATACCTAATTTGCAATTGGAACGTATCTATAAAATTTATGTCACTTCGAATTCATTCCATATGGTGAGTATAATCAAATCACTTAAAACCACACGATTTTATTTCTTACAATGCTCTTACAAATGAAATTAATATAAACGAGAATTGTAATTAAAAGCACTAAACAAATTTAAAGTGACTTCTACTATTGTTAAATAATTTATAAAGGTAGTATTTGAAAAGCAAAATGTTAGAAATCAAAAGTGCTACTGTCCGAGCATTGCCAAATCCATCGGTTACATAATACTATTTACATTACTTGAAGGCCTGAAACCTAATTTTATTAGTTTTGTGAAGTAATAACATTCGATACATATAGAAATTTCATCCTATGGAACAAGTTGGTTTGTTTGGGGTTTTATGACGCAAAAGGGTCCTATTTTGTATGGTACAGGGTACCATAGAAAACAGGGTACCCACTCTTCCAGCAAAATCAAAATTAAGCCCTTTTCAAAACTAATTTTCATTCTTTAAAGGATATTCTTTTTTTTTTTTTTTTCGCAGAAATCGATAGATTTATCCATGAGTGCAGAGGTGTAGAAACTTTCTCGAGAACTCGATTCGGGTTAAAAATAAAGTAAATAACGTTGAATCACGTGGATTTTTTTTTGTTATTTAAAATTAAATGAGACAAAGTTAAACACAAAATTGGTGCTGATCTTTTAAAATGTAACTAACTAAGATGAAATATAATTTAGAAAACAGAATGCTTCCTTTAAGAGACATTGAAATCTTTTTTAACCAATTAATTTCCAACGGACGACCTTAGAATTATTTTTATCTAATTTAACGCGGGTAACAATATCTCAACAAGACGAGTTAAATTTCATATTAATTAAATGCGAGTGATGTGACACTTTGTCATCAATAGGTTTAAGCAATGAGGAACTTGCACGTTTTTTGTTCATATTTTTATAATATAGAAAATGAAAAAATATGATGGAAAGTATCTTTCTTTTTTTTACTTTTATAGCCCGAAAAGGTAAAATAAAACATTTTTAAGTTCGCACTATATACGTCGTTTCTTGTGACGTCACTATGCACATGACGGTTTGTTTACTTTTATAACGACGTTGAAATAGCAAGAAAAAGAAATTTAATTGATTGTTTAAAAATTAAAAGAGCAAGCAATATGAAATTTCAACGCGCGAGACAAACGTAAACATTACATCGTGGTGCACAATGACGTTATGTAGCGTTTTGAGGTCATGTGCTTTTGCCGTACTTTCGGTAATTTAAAACTTGAAATTTTAATTTAATTAAGTCCATTTTATGGGTTTTAATTGTGTCGTTTTTGAACATTTTGACGATCAATCTATTGATAAAACACAGAAATGAGCATTTTCCTCACTGGTGCAAGTTCCTCATTAAGGAAGTTTAGCGCAACTTATATGCGCAAGTATATGAACATACAAAAACCATCCATACCTCTTCGAAGGAAACTTATCCAAAATCAACTGCACATGCGGTCCCATTCTGTGAGAACTTGCGAGAGAGGGCAAAAAAAACAAAACTGTATCTCTCTAGTTGAGATCAAGCAAAGGCGCATCCAGCTTTGGAAGGGACAAAAAATAGCATTCTTCTTGTTAATGAAACGAATAATCTGGCACGAGAGGCGTTATCACCACTTCCATCTAAAAAGCTCCCAACGATTATAGCATCGGATTCGCAGGGTTAACCAAAATAAGCAAGTGTTGTCCACAACAGAACGCGTTCTTTATATAAAAGGGCACTTCGTTTGTCACGTAGACGCGGGAGACTTAAAGAAAAAATAATTTTCGAAACACAAACGGTCCTCACATAACTGGTCCGTATTCCTAAGCGGTGTCCATTTAGTGACTTGAAGAAAAAAAAATGGTGGAGGGGAGTTACCAGCTGAATGTGCGATCCGGATTTAAAGAGGTTCTTTGTCGATTACCGTTTGGTGAAACTGAGACTCGCCATCCCACAGCTTGGAACACAAGTGGGCCTGGCGTTGCCGAATTCGCAGATGCAGATTATGAGATGGTAGATACCAAATAAAAGTGGGGCAGGGTCGAAAATTATTTGGTTGTCTGAATCGGGCGATGCTCAGGCATTTATGTGTTTGGTCATCGTCACCTTTGCTGTAAGGCAGCATTTCTTTTAGCAAAATGTGTGTAACCTAGTCTACCCATAAGTACATCAGGTGACAACTGCTATAATATACTGCTGCAGTGTGTTAGTGGTGGTTTTTGTAGGTGGTGGCTAGGTTCACCCCAATACACCCTTCCAAGATTTAGCAGAGGCTGAATTTGATAGATCTTTTTTTAGTGTATTGTTTACTAGGATAAATGGCCAGTCACTATGAGAAGGTAGATACTAAATAAAAATGGGGCAGGGTCGGAAATTATTTGGTTGTCTGAATCGGGCGATGTCCAGGCATTTATTTGTTTGGTCATCGTCACCTTTGCTGTGAGACAGCATTTATTTTAGCAAAATGTGTGTAACCTAGTCTACCCATAAGTGAATCAGGTGACAACTGCTATAATATACTGCTGCAGAGTGTTAGTGGTGGTTTTTGAAGGTGGTGTCTAGGTTCACCCCAATACACCCAAGATTTAGCAGAGGCTGAATTCGATAGATCTATTTTTGGTGCTTTGTTTACTAGGATAAATGGCTCGTCACTATGAGATGGTAAATAAGAAATAAAAGTGGGGCAGGGTCGGAAATTATTTGGTTATCTGAATCGGGCAATGTTGAGGCATTTATTTGTTTGGTCATCGTCACCTTTGCTGTGAGGAAGCATTTATTTGAGAGAAACGATATCCTTTTAGCAAAATGTGTGTAACCTAGTCTACCCATAAGTACTTCAGGTGACAACTGCTATAATATACTGCTGCAGTGTAAGTTAATGGTGGTTTTTGTAGGTGGTGGCTAGGTTCAACCCAATACACCCTTTCAAAATTTAGCAGAAGCTGTATTCGATAGATCTTTTTTAGTGTATTGTTTACTAGTATAAATGGCCAGTCACATGATGGGTGCATAACAAAATTGATTTGGGCTAAACTTCATTCGTATATTTTTTTAAACTTGACGGTACGTGAAGACTGGCTGTATATAAACTTTTTTTTTTTTACCACTATCTGTCAATTTTTGTAGCTCACTGGTTATGTGTAATCCTTTTTCCGTCACTATATGTCAACTTGCTTTGCTTTCGCATGGTGTTTTTTGAGTAATACTGGTAAAACAATATTATTGAAAAACTTAATTTTTGATCAACACTGGTAAAACAATGAGCTGCGTACGGCAATCGTTTTATACTCAATGTAATTTCCATGGCTATTTCGAATAGAATGATTTTTGATATTATTTTCGCTCGTGACGACACACAACCAATCAAAACTTTAATAGTCACGGAAACACAGCAGAATCTTTCATCTTCAAGATCCAGGAAGGCATTTCTATGTACGTGATCAAGCACTTGAAGGTAGTTGGGGTTTTATGGCGCAAAGTCCAACAATGGAAAAGCTCCGCCTAAACTAATAGTCATGCACTGAATGGTTGAGAACGTAGACTACCCTGTGCTGCACTCATTCAAACAATCAGAAATTATTTTCATCCATGAATCATTTTTTTACCCCCAAAACGGAACATATTTCCATGACATCACAATATTGCTTAGAACCATCTTCACTTCGACAAAAGAGCATAACAGAATATCTGCATTTACTTAAATGCATTGAATCTAAGCATAGAAATCAAGGCCTTTTTCAACCCAACCGCGAACTATAATGGAACGAGAATAATGTTCCCTTTACACTTGATGGATAGTCAGACGTGTTAACGGGCAAATAATTCATTAGTGCAAAAAAAAAGGATACATTTATTACCCTCCTGAAACCATACTATTAGCTTTATTGAATTCATGGTATATAATTTAGAAATGACAGACATTATGACGGTTCGTTATTCACTCGTTCTTTTGTCGTGCCCCTAGTGCTGATTGATTTGTTTTTGCAAATGAATGACTTCTGATGCGAGAAAATTGTCTACCCAGTCATTTGATTTTTGTTTCCTGTCTTAAATTTTTGCATCCGCATTTAGGCCTTCAAAGGTCAAAGGAGGCACGGGTCAATTCTATTTTTGAGGCCCCAGCAAATTCAAAAATAAAGAAAGTGAAAAATGAAACTAGCTAAATTAAGAGTTGTTCAGATTTGAGGCCCTGGAGAATGCGACGTCCAGGCTATATAGTCCGGATGGTCCTTTTTCCAAGAGTCTATGCTAGAAATGCCTCCTGTACTTTAAACCAGCTGAAACTACTTCCTCTACAAAGAAAAGGGTACAGTAATTTTAATTAATATCGTACTAGAGCAACACAACGGGCTATTGACGACGGTCCATGAGGAGGACAACACAACGGAATTCTGAACCCCGGTCAGATGACGAGGCAACACCTGAGCTGGCACCCCACTCACCAAACTTCCACACCAACCCAATGTGAGGACTTTCGGCCACGAAAGATTTAAGGTGTACCAGCCTCTATACCACACGCTTATAAATATCCATTCACTGACCCGGATTCGAACCAGGAACTGTCCGATCCAGAGTCTAACACCTTAACCACCAGAACGGTTGGTCGGCTACAAAGAAAAAAAGTAATATAGTTCTTGTGTCAAACAAATCAGAGAAACATTAACCAATCAGGTAACACTTTCAGAAGTTCGCAAATGTAGAATTCAGTATTGGTTACGCTTATGTCTCGTACCGTGACTTAGGATGCGGTGGGTGGTAATTGGTAATATTTAATTAACGTCGTACTAGAGCAACACATAGGGGCTTTTGACGACGGTCCGGGATCAATCCCTTAAGGAAAAGATCCGAAGGATGCGGTGGGACTTGCTTCCGATTGCCCAATTATGACAGAATAGCATTTGTTCAAAGAATAAATCATTCCATGTTACACTTCTACCCCTCTAAAAGCCCTTAATGTTGCAGGTGTCATTGAAAAACACCAGAATCAACATTCCAAGAGGGAGGGGGACTCCCTCGGAGAAAACGAAACCGGTGAGACGAGAGATGGGGGAAGTAGCGGAAGGAAGAGCTCTCGTTTAGACAGCTATACGGTGAAGTTAAACACCGAAGACAAAAAAAAAAAAAAACAGTAGTTCAAACCTTGTTTCTTTATGAACATTGGTAGATAATGATCCATTGTAAAACGAGACTTTTCAAATGATAAAACATTTGTAAAGGTAACCAGACGAATTCGACTCAATTGTATTACTGTGGTGCCAAAAACGCCACATCGGCAACTGTGGAAAAGCATTGTTTATGTTCAATCTGCCTTACTTAAATGAGTAAATCCATTTAAAACCACGTAATTTAAATGCCAGTTCACCAGAGCCAGAGTATATACAACCACCGTATATATAACCTCCTTGGAAAGTAGATTTACTATACATAAACAGTTTCTCAAAATTAGATGCAGCACTCAGTGAATCTATCCTTTGTTAAGATTAGTGATGCGCTCTATATCCTTGACCAACCCCAGTAACAACCAATCAGTCAGAATAAACTGATTTAATGAAAGAACAGAATATTTCTTGGTTAACGACCAGAGCAAAAAGACAGCTAGAACGACTTCATTTTTTGCATCTGTCCCCTTCGGGACTGAAAATTACAGAAGTCCACGGGGTCAAAAGAATTTTGAGGCTTAATGGTACCCGGTCCGTTAAGCTTTTACCTTGAAGTCTGAGGTGATGAACCAGATGCATTATCGGTTGTAAATTGAGCTCTACCAAATTTCTTATTAAGTATAAAAGCTGTTTTAAGGCGAATGATGGAAACAGTTTAGGGCACAGCAAATATTTGCTGAATATACACTAGTCTTAAGCAGGTCGACTGTTTGCAGGGATGTTAAATGCTAAAATGTGATTTTGAGCACTTTGCGGAGCAGTTATTTTGACAATATGGCGAAACATTAAAGCCTTTTGTAGCATACTCAATAAAACGCGACCAAATATAGTATCTTGGGGGACGTACTGGCGATGAAAGGTTGCCAAACTCGTACTGGTAGAAAAACACCAGTAAAAGTTCAATTTTTGGTTGCATTGAGAAACCCTGTTAAAATTGCAAAAGTAGCAAACATTTTGCCACATAAAACTTTAACCTTTAGACTACGTACAGCAATTGTACCATGATCGCGCCAAGAAAGAATTCAGACAAGGGCCGTTATAGAAGTTGTACCTTAGAAGTTATAAGAATCGCGCCAAGAAAGAATTTAGACTACGGCCAGTACATCAGTTGTACCTTGAAAGTTATAAGAATCGCTCTTGTTATATCTATAGCCGTAGTCAAAAGATTAATGTAGTTTATTGAAGAACAATTAACCCTGGTGTCTGTCACTCTCTTTGCCGCAGTTGGCTCAACCAATATGGCGACATTTAATGCAAAATGTAGGAAAACATACGCAATTACAATTTAATTTCTTTATGGCGATTTTATGGAAAATAATCGACTAAAATTCGGTTAACTGCACTCTTCAAAAAATATGATTTGGAGCACATTTTTACACAAAATACTTTTTTGAAGCAGCTCGATAGGACGAAGCGGTAGATTGATTGTTTGGGGGTTATATGGCGCAGTAGGGGCATATTGGGTCGAGCTGCGCATAACACAAGACGACGTCATAAAATAAATGTGAAAGGGTAATTTGTAAATTTTAGTTAACATCGTACTAGAGCAACACAACGGGCTATTGACGATGGTCCGGGATCAGTCCCTTAAGGGAAATCCGAGGACAACACCTCGTAATTTTGAACCACGGTCAGATGACGAAGCAACACCTGAGCTGGTACCCCAATCTCCAAACTTCCACACCAACCCAACGTGAGGACTTTCGGCCACGACAGATTTAAGGTGCACCAGCCGCCTCTATACCCTACGTTTACAAACATCCATGCCCGGACCAAGATTCGTACCAGGAACCTTCCGATCCAGAGGCTAACACTTTAACCACTATACCGGTTGGTCGGCAAATATGAAAGGAAAAAAAGAATGATTTGTGGAACAGTAGTGGGATGAAAGCCGAAAAATATCTCTTGGGTATCCCCCGGAAAAGAAGACACCCGTATTTCCTAAAGACAGTAAACCCCCATGGGAAAAGAAAAGATCACTGGAGTACCTCGGGTCCGTGAGGCCCGTACATACTTCAAGGATATATGCCCATTTGGCCCGAAAGCTGTCATTTATAAAATGTCTGATTTACCATTATACTATTGAATCTGGATACGAACTGGAGACGTGCCCGTGAGGGCTGGCGCAGCTTGGAGTAAATAGCGCAAAATTAACACCCCATAGAGTATCTAACACTTACCAACTCAATGGTATAGCCACTCTCGATATGACACAGCACAAAAACGAATCCCGCTCGACACCAGAAACAATCCCTCGTCCACAACTTCCCTTTCCACAAACCTTGGCTCACGACAAATTAACAGAAGTAATTTCTGCACCTGCCCCCAAGAGCACTAAACCAACAAGGGAGCGCGCGTGTGCTCTTAAATACACAAATAAAAACCACACAAAAAAGCAGTAAAGAGAAACATAACGGGCGAGCACTATTCCTCCACCCTCGATGCAGATTGTTATGCTTCGTGTCATCTATGTTATGCTCGATAAAGAGTTCGACGTTGTTATCAAGCCCTGGTAATAAATGGCACTGGCGTGGCCGGAGGATCCGCCCGAGATAGAAGGTGGGGTGATGACAGGAACTCCGGAGTCCCATCCCATGAATCCTTCAGGAAGCAAACGCTGCTGCGAGGCCACAACACCAGGCAGAAATATGTTGTTTTTTTAATCTTACTCCCGTCTCCAGTAGGGATTAGTATTGCGATGTTTACAAAACATCGATGTATTTAACATTGATGTATTGAAGCCGATGTTAGTTTAACATCGATGTTTATACTTGTCGATGTTTTATTTTTAAATGAATAAAGTACCATTATAAAAATTTAAAAACTAACAAAGTAGCATAATTTTCAAAATCAGTTAATTGAACATTGTAGACCAAAGTGGCCAAAGGGTGAAGGGTCTGAAAAGTAGGGATGCGACATCGATGTTGTATGTTTTAAAAATAGCGATGTTTTATAAAAAACATTGTTGTATTTACCATCGATTTATAGAAGCCAATGTTTGTTATACATCGATGTTTATACGTTGTCGATGTTTTATTTTTAAATGAAAAAAGTTCCAAAAAAGAATAAATAAATAACCAAGCAGCATAATTTTTATAATCAGTAAATTGAACATTTTAGACCAAAGTGTCCCAGGGTGAAGGGTCTGAAAAGTAGGAGTGCGACATCGATGTTGTATGTTTTTAAATTAGCGATGTTGTATGTTTTTAAATTAGCGATGTTGTATGTTTTTAAATTAGCGATGTTTTATAAAAACATTGTTGTATTTACCATCGATCTATTGGAGCCAATGTTAATTTAACATCGATGTTTATACGTTGTCGACGTTTTATTTTCAAATGAAAAAATACCTATATAAAAATTATAAAAATAACCAAGTAGCATAATTTCCATAATCAGTAAATTGAACATTTTAGACCAAAGTGACCCAGCAGCGGCCGGTACAGCAGTTGTACATTGAAAGTTATAAGAATCGCGCCAAGAAACAATATAGACTACGGCCAGTACAGCAGTTGCACCTTGAAAGTTATAAGAATCGCGCCAAGAAAGAATTTAAGATTACGGCCGATACAGCAGTTGCACCTTGAAAGTTACAAGAATCGCGCCAAGAAAGAATTTAGACTACGGCCAGTACAGCAGTTGCATTTTGAAAGTTATTAGAATCGCGATAAGAAAGAATTCAGACTACGGCCAGTACAGCAGTTGCGCTTCGAAAGATATAAGAATCGCGCAAGAAAGAATTTAGACTACGGCCAGTACAGCAGTTGCACTTCGAACGATATAAGAATCGCGCCAAGAAAGAATTTAGACTACGGACGGTACAGCAGTCGCACCTTGAAAGATATAAGAATCGCGCCAAGAAAGAATTTAGACTACGGCCGGTACAGAAGTTGTACATTGAAAGTTACAAGAATCGCGACAGAATCTCTCTCTCCAGTTATATCTATAGCCGTAGTCAAAAGGTTAACCGAAAAACTTGCGAAACAAGAACAGCTGTAAGCAAAAATGAAACAGCAAAATATGGAATTGGATTAAGAATCCCATTGAAATATTTCTTAATAAAGGGGCCTGATTATCTGTGTACCTTTAGGAGGGGGGGGGGGGAATGTTCGGCTTTGAAGTAAAAAGTTTTGAGACCGGCTGATCTTGTGAAGCAAGAATGCAAAGAACAGTTCTAAGTCCAAACTGAAGCAAAGAACAGTTCTAAGTCCAAACTGAAGCAACGGGCGCTAAGAGCGAGGAGTAACCGGATTAAAAAGATGGCCATTAAAGAGTTGCGTCGCATTAGGGTCGATCTGTTGGGAGAGGTGGCGCAAATAGATATTAACGATCCTAGTTTCGGATGAGGAGGAAGCTGCCAAGAATTAATCGGGATGTACTCCATCCCAAGAGGACGGGTTTCTCTCCTCAGTGTCGCTACTTTTCCCGCACGATTTATCCTATCCCCGGGAAACTGGTTTTACAGTCCTCTCCCGCAGATTCCCTCATAATTAGAGTCATGAGCATTCGGAACTCATTAACCCTTCGATTTTTCAAGGGATAATCCAGACGACAAATTGAGAGGGGGTCTTCGGGTTTTTAAATCTGATGAACAGAGGTGTGGCATGAAGACATACTGTTTTCACGTGCCCTTCTTTCGTCTGCGCAACTTTCCCTCACGATATTCGAAGTCCTCTAGCGGTAAAACTAATCTACAGAAATCCTTTTCAAGCACTTCCAGCAGATGGTATTATCTGAATCTTTAATCAGACACGTTTTATATTTAGCGGTTTGTGACCTCCCCAGAAAATAGGGGAGATAAATGTGAAAATTAAGAAATTTTGTAAGTGTCCAGTGGCCACTAAAATTGTTTCATTCAGTGCCCATTAAATTTGTTTCATTCAGTGGCCACTTACGAGCGTTCACATATTTTATAGAATACTAGCCAACGCGTGGCTAGTCCGGCGTTGTCTGTGCCCGTGGTGTTGGTTTGCTGCAAATCAACACCACGGGCAACGCCGTGATGTAAAGTAATAATCCGGTGCAACATTTTACGCAGATTTCAAATCCGTTGAAGATATATTCAATTTAAAAATTATTTTTATTTAAAGAAAATCATATTTTTAGGCATCAATCTACAGTGAAATTTTCCGCTGATTTCAAATCCGTTGAAATTCTCAATCTATCTTTAGCGATTCCGATTTTACGGGGAAGAAATTAACAATCCCAGTCAATATGTTTTTTATTTCTTGCTCTCCTTCTCGGAAATGGAATGGGATATAGGATATGTAAACTGTTTCTTTTTTTTTTAACGCGAAGGGCAGAAGATGCAATCCTCTGCTGGAAAATCCTTCTTCTGCGCAAAATGAAAACGGAAACGGGAAAAATAAATTTAGAATCTGTCATATCTTTATGCGGTTGCCATTCCAAAAAAAATTAATTTCATTAAATTAATTTTTCAATGTTCTAGATTAAATTTTAAAATTCTCCGCGACCCAAAAATTACAAAAAAATTTGGACTACCTGTGTGCCAAATCAGATTGCTGTAAGTGCCATAGAATCTTCAGGATTTTGTGGCAAACCGACAAACACTTCTTTTTATAATAGTAGAGATACACACGTTATAGATATGTGTGTACAAACCATTATCTTTCTTTAAAATAAAAAATAATAATAATAAATTTAAAAAAAAAATTTACGGTCCGTAGTAAAAAGACTTATTAAAATCGGAGATTCCACCTTAAAAAATAATGTTTTCAGAAAGTGTGGCGACTGTAGCAAAATGTTTCAGTCTCCACATTCAAACATTCAGGAGCCACGTGGCGACCGTTAATTTTCACCTTTAGGGGGAGGGGGTGCAAATGAAACCCAAATACTATTGAACCAATATTTTCCAAAATTTCTTATTTTTCCCACTCTCAGACCCTTCACTAATGTTTACTTTTATTAGCTTAAACTTAGCATTGATGTAATTTAAAGAATACTATCCAATTCAATTTCATAGAGTCGCACTTGCCCCACGAACCCCCATCATCTTAAATCACAGACACGTTTTACATTCAATGGACTCATTTCCTATATAGCTCTTCACAGGAAAGAACCTATACAATATAACAAACTTACTTTTAAGAACATCAAACAAGAATATTTGTTGCGTTTTTTTTCTCTGAAACATATATCGCTCGGAATGTTAGGACCCAGAACAACACACAACTCCATGGAAAACTCTCCCTTTATAAAAATAACAATCCAAAAATAAAATCTCCTAATCCAAACAGTAATTAATTTCAAGATTAAACCAAACTACAGGCCACCTATAAATATTTTAGTTCGCGAATTCGAATATTGTCTCAGAACATCCGAGATTAAATGGAACCTTCGATTCCATAAACGCCACGGTCTTTTTAAAATCCCAACAGCACTTCAACTGGAAACTACAGGGTCCTTCGAAGCTTATGGTATCAGCCTGCGAACTGTAGGTTCGATTCCTTTCAGTAAAAACTTTAGAACTTTCCTTGCATGTATGTATGTCCACTACTCGGCGGGAAAATACATTGCACAGTCAGATCTGGCCCTTTATGCCAAAATGTAACCAACTTCAAACTCCAATTTCTCAATTAGGAAAAGATCCCTCCACCGTGCTTTTAAAAATCGAGATCTTTCCAAAGAAAACTGCATCGGAACAGTGTGTGATAGAAAGACGGAATAATTTATAATTTTTCTATCCACTTCCAATGGGAGACCCGCAAACTTTCCAGGTATTCCAAAATTAATTATCTTGTTCTGTCGAATGGAAATGTACACATCAGAAACTGAAGATTCAAACGCCCGAAGCAATGGCAGATGACTAGAAGCAGGCGAGGTCGTGTATGAATTCTCAAGGTTTCTTTCACCGTGAAAGCGATTTCCAGACCAAAAAAAAGTTGTCGCCCCACCTTAATTTCACGAAGTCCAATTTCACAATTGTCTTTCGAGATGATTCATTCAATAAAACGTAAATTAAATATTGTTTTAATATACATAACAGTTCGAAGTTATCAGTCGCTATCGTCTATAAATTCCGTTGAGGACTGGAAAGGATTCCCACTCTTAACCCACTGGCTGATTATCCCGCGATTTCCACGGGCAACTCAAATGTAGCAAAATTTGCTCATCCCGCGATTTTCGCGGGCAGGTGTTTTTCTATCTTTATTGAGGAGCGCATCCCGCTTTTTCACCGTTTAACCAATGAAATAAATTACATACAGTGTTAGACGTTAAATTTAGATTTTGTCAACATATCTCGCTAGTCGTCCACTAAATTGCGGCATTTGAAGGTACTTTGTATTTACCGCTCTAACTTCGCGCCTTTGTTTGGCGCCTTTTTCTAATCAGAAATGGCTGCTAGAAAACGTTCAGCGATTGACAGAGTATATATTCCTGATGATTTATCAGATTCTGAAAGTGATTTTAGTTTTGATAGTGATAGTGATGTAGATTTTTCGGACTGCTCCTCAGATAACGATGAATCTGATCATGATTCAATAAACTTGCAAAGCGTTAAGCAGTGGTGCAAAATTGATATGAAGAATATTCCTCCTCCTCCTCCAGTTCCTTTTCGGGGAAATCCGGGAATTACTGTGCATATAGCTAACAATAACTTCTGACAGTTTAGTTTCTCATGATAAAAATCTATATAAAAAATATTTTCTAGAAAGAAAAAAATGCATATTTCAATTCTCCAATATATATAGATTTTTAGTATGCAAAAAAAAATACACGATTTTTGTAGCGATTTCGGTCCACAAATTGAGCAGTCAGAGGGTTAAAGAAAATAAAGGAATTTTCAAGGCTATTTTTTTTTTGGGGGGGGGCTACATTTTACATTATATCGTGTGTAGACGAGTGAAAAAACTTCACGAGTGTTATATATGTTTGGGTCTCTCAGACAAGTTATAATAACATCAATTTTTAGCAAACCTGTAGATTTGTACTCTCTTTAATTTCACTTGACCTTGGTAAAGTATCATTGATCTTGATTTTTCAGGTGAAATAAAATATGCCATGTATATGTAAAAAAAAGTATTTTTATAGTTTTGTGTGTGTTGACTTTCAGCAAATGTTAAGACCTTTTAAAGACCCTTAAAAAACAGAGGAAAGCCCGTGGGAAGCTTTTAAATTTCATCGTCTTTTTTAGCGTCTAACTTTTCGGAACTTTTTTATTTGCTTGACGCAAAATCCAACGGATTAATCTTTTTTCTTGTTAGGTTTATGGTTTTAGTTAAATTAACGTCACACTGGTTAAACACAATGGGCTATTGGCAATATTATTCCTTCTGAGAATACTTTTGTTTTATTTAGACTTATCAATGTCCAAAGACCTTAATCATTACACCGCTTCTTTAATTCGCGAAAACATAATCATTATATTCATGAAAACATAAATTAAAAATTGCACAATGCAGAATAATTTGGCAACTGAATACTCTACACAAATCCCAGAATTTCAATGTAACACAACCGAGTGGTAGAGCCTAATCGATCTTGCTAATGTTGCTTTCCACGATATTGAATTTGAACTGTATTTTCAAAGAAAAATTTCTCTGGGAAAGTTGTATTCAAGCATACATTTCGTAACAGCTACGCGCCGCCCCTTGCAATAACCTAGAGCCCCTGAGTTAGGAAAACACTG
This sequence comes from Metellina segmentata, assembly GCA_947359465.1. Lineage (NCBI taxonomy): Eukaryota > Metazoa > Arthropoda > Arachnida > Araneae > Tetragnathidae > Metellina > Metellina segmentata. The sequence continues at coordinate 30,400,150 of OX375877.1, read as the reverse complement.
ACACACAAGAAACATTTCCCGAGAATCGCATCTGGCAACAAGAAGGAACCATAAATAGATTCTCGCGGTGGATGAGTAAGGTTGGTTTTTTCAGCCCCTCCGTCTATGAATTTCTTCTGGAGTAATCTGTTCCTGTTTTAGGAAATACTATTGGAGGTACCTGTGGGCTTCCAGGGGTGCAGAATATGTCCGAACGCGCGAACGTGGTTCGGGGCAAATTCAGAAAGCTGTGGGGAAAATTTTGCCAAGTTTATAACAAAAATCTCTACAGATTAAACTGTCATCAGTGACGAACAAATATTTTGGCTAGCGACTAAGTAAAGCAAATTTTCAAATGTGGTTTTATCTTCATATTTTACTGAAATCGGCAAAAGAAGTTTGCACGTCGAAAACGGCAGTTTCTCTCTTATCCCCCTCTAGCCACTGCGTGGCCAGCACGGCGTTGCCCGTGACCTTCTCTGTGGCTCGTGACAGTTCTTTTCGTGGGGTTAGGTGTGACCACTGCTCGCTAACCCCCGGAGATTGCTACAAATTCCAATAGGCTACGAATTCCCATTTGGTTTGCCTGGGAATTTGTAGCCTATTGGATAACAGACATAATGGCGTTGCCCGTGGCTATAATAGCCTTAAATTATTTTTATTGGAATAAATATTAGTTTATTTTTTAATTAGTAAGTAATAGTCTCAAGGAGAGTTCTTAATCATCAACATTGTACTCTAATAGTCGCTTAAACTGGAATGAAAATACGGGGACGTTTTCGGGGAAATTTCGGACAAAACAAATTGTGTTCTGTTGGGGTTTGGTCCCTGAAACATTTTCTGCACCCCTGTCGGTTTCCTCCTCCTCGGGTGCCTCGGTTCCATTTTTACAAATAGCCTTACCTGTGTCGCATCCAGAACAATATGATGGGATCCTCCATTCTAACTCGATCTATACTGGGATCATTTGGAATAAGGGGTATTCTGAGTGCACACACCCCAAAAGCACATCTTTAAGTGTGTACCTGCTTCACGAACCCGAAGTACCCTAGTAATCTATTATTTTCCCATGCCTGTGGTAAATACGGGAATCTCGACTCCAGGATGCCCAAGTTTTTTTCCTCTACTCTTTTTTACCTCCGTTCATTCTTTTCACAATTATTTGATAGTGTCTTGTGTTTGGCACAGCTTGGCCAAATATGGCCATGCACCATAAATCCCCAAACCAACCGAATACACATCTGTTCACATTCTTCCGCCATAAATGATACTTCCCTGACTATTTTTTTCCTTTTAAGGAGGACAACCCTGCATACAAGCTTGGCTGGAGCGTTGGAATAATTTAGGAAAATAATTCATACTCAGGCCAGGACAGAAGATGTGAGGCTCTTCATTGACGCCAGCATTTCTCAAATTAAACATCGGCCTGGTATCAGTCTCAATGAAATTTTAGACAGATCTCTAAAAAAATGTCTCTTGCAAAAAAATTGTGCATACATGCAATCCTGTGAATTTCTACGAAAGATCCCAGTTCGTGTGATTCTGCTGTCTTGTTGTGTAATCAGAACCCATATTCTTCAAATGTATAAATTTTGTCAATTTTTAAAGCATTTTATTTGTTTGTTTTATTACTATTCAAACAAACATCACTGGAAACATCATCCTTCAAAGTGACAGACAGAAAACATTTTTTGAACCATTCAAATAAGTCTTCCTATAAATCCACCAAAACTATGCGGGAACACACGAGATCCCACAGCCAATTTCAGTCAACCAGTCCGACAGCTCAATTTATAGTCCATCCATGAAAGCACAAGCAGAAGTCCAATGCCGAGACACCAAAACAAAGGCCGGAATGACCCTCTCCTTTTAGCTTACAGGGAAATAGTCCAATACGAACTCCGGCAAAGTGCAGAGCCAAACAAATTGATAAGTACATTAATTTGATAAACTCCGCTCAGAGGAAAGCTTAACAGAAAACGGGAAAGAGCCAAGGGAACAAATAAATCCTTAGAAAAAGTCAACTGAGATATGAAATGTGTACGTATATATCTATATAAGAGGCGGCTTTTTCGTTGGGAAGACATCCAACTGGCAGGACGCCAAGAGGCACCTGCTAAAAGGCTGGCATTTTTTAGACTATTTTACAGGTCCTTTCTTTTCGGGGTCCGGCAAAACCATTCTTATTTTTATATGCGGAGAAGTATGCGGCAAGGACGGTCGGTCATCTAGTCGCAATGCCAGGACCGCCATCAATTCTCATTTTCATTTCCACTTATTGGTGACATTTTTATGGTTTTCATTCAATGATCTTTGAATTGGAGCCGAGTCAAAACCGATAGCCACCAAGTGGAGTGGCACGAGGGTGGCATTTCGGAAGCATAACGCGACAGCCTGCTGAATTACTTTATGGCCCATAGACACATTTCAGCAGTCGTAAAATCCACTCAGTTAAATGTCACAGAAAAACAGAAGTAAATCCTCCTGGGCCTTTGGTATGCACAGGTCTATTATGAAGCATGACTCGTGACGAACAGCAATCAGATGGAGAACACTGTTACAATAAGGGGCATGAGGAAAGACGATAAATGCTGTCAAAGGTGATGATATTTTATTTTCAAACTAGACACTTCGTGGCCAGCACGGCGTTACCTGTGACAGTTCTTTTCGGGGGTCAGGTGTGACCACTGCTCGTCATATATTCCCAATAATTCATGTATACGTCATGTATTCCTCGTACTATGCATTCCCAATTGGTTTGCTTCGAAAACGAATGACACATAGGCAACGCCGTGATGGCCTCGAAGTGGCTATTATCAACAACGTAAATCAAAGTACGCTATAATCGGAAAACTTGGCATAGTTCCAAAGGCTTTAGGACGAAAAACGCTAGTGACGTCAACAGTCGAAAATCGTAAAATCCATTCCTTTTTCTTTCGAGGTTGAAGTGACGTCACATTCCGGGAAGAAGAAAGGTTAAAAAACTAATAAATTAATTTTAAAATGTTCCAGATTAAATTTTAGACAGAGCTCTGCAAAAATGTCTCTTGTAAAAAAAATCGCGCACACATGCAAACCTGTCAATTTCTATGAAAGATCCCAGTACGTGTGATTCTTTATTAATTTTCAATTTAAAAATTCCGGCACAAAACAAAAATCGCAAAATATTAGGACTACCTGTGTGTCAAATTTCAGTATTGTAAGTGCCATCGATTCGTCAGGACACTGCATACAGACACACCGACAAACACTTCCTTTTATAATAGAAGAGGAGGTGGGGATCGTGATCGAAATTTGTTAGGCCGAAGTCTTTTAGATCACATGAAAACTGAACAGCATTGTTTCCAAAAGATCAGGAGAAACTAATTAGTGTCAAAGAACCCATTATATGGCTACGGAACTGATTTCGATCTGTTTATTCCAAAAACGGAAGGCAGCAAACCTTTGTTTTACTTTAAGTACTATCAACATTGACTTTAGAGCAAGAGCAGCAGAATACTTTCTTGATAACACAGGAACTTTTGGGATTGCTTCCCTACTATTTGCTGAGCGACATTCGCATTATCATTTCTCGTTTTACGCGACTTTAACTCATACAGAAACCCTGTAGAACATGTTTCCTTATCCATGTCCATTTATTGCAGGAAAACAAACTTTAGATTTTAAAATTGGGGTTACGAGGGGCACTTTTAGAACTACCTGTGTGGTAATTTTCATGGCCACAGATTGGTCTGAAGACAGGAAAGAAATAACCTATGTTTTCCGCAGTGTTCTAAATTATAAGTGTGTCAAATTTGGTGTGGATTGGTCAAACGGTGCAGATTTGATTAGAGAATATACACACATACATTAACATCCTCTTTATATTTATAGATAGCTATGGAGCAAGGTTCAAAAATGAAAAGTATTTCTAGATGAAAATATACTTCAACAGCTTAAATGTTAAAAGTTTCCGCTTGTCAGCTCAACAAATGTATCCCTTTTTGTACTTAAGTTTTAAAATGCCCTTTCACGACTTCGCTATCGATGATGGAATCAAAACTAAATTTCGAAATAAATTACAACTTCATGCGTGAAATTCAATCTCACCAGACATTATACAAATTGCATATGCAAACAAATCTGGGAACTAAATAATTAAAATTACATTCAATACAAGAGTAAAAGGCAATAAAATGGTGCAAAATATATTTGAGACATTGATTGACCTCGCTATTCACACTATCCAAAACAAGGCGAGTCGCTGGTGTTTTCCGTTTCCCAATTTTTCCTGTCCTTTAAAAATTGGGAGACGTACTGGTTTATCCAATACTATAAACCTCAAGTGATAAAACTCTTAATAAGGATGAAGTGATCAGCTATCATTTCGACTCTTTGGGAAATCGACCTTGCAAGATTTTGAAGGACCCTTTCATTATGGAAACGTCCTGCATTTTATTAAACGCTTACAATTAAGGAAACTGAAATATATTATTTCCTTTGTCGTGAAAATAATCCGTAAAAGAAAATATTACCAATAACTCTACAGCTAATTTCATCACTTTCAGTTAAATTTAGACGTAAGCAGGGTTACAAAAATAAGAGCAGTGTTGAGTCAATGAGGACATTTTTCCTCAGTTGCCATAAAAATTGATGCAATTTCAAATTTATTTTGTTTTGTGAACGACATTGATAATTGTACTTGGGAGCCTTTTTCTCCTAAAGGCATCGTAATTTCCATGATTTTTTCCCCTTTCTATCAGAGGTTTTATTGTGCATTCTATACGAAAGGCTAGCTTTACAAAGCAGCTCGCCAGATTTTGCGGCATCAGAAAAATCAAGTTGCGCCTGTTTCTTCAGCAGTTTCGTTGCGTCGTAGAGCTTTCTGAGCTATGTCCCCTTCATGTGCCTTGTATACTTTCCTCTGCCAATTGCTCGGCTAGTGACGTTTTGCGTTGTTTCGAGTTTGACTAAAAATTGGCCCCTCTTGCGAAACGTTCTATATTAAATTTTATTTTAATGGTTCTAAGGGAACAACGTAACGATCTGAAAACAGTTGAGTTAACCTAGAAATTCTAACAGAACCAGCTGTGCGAATTTTACGACGCCAGAACTTAGTGTTCGAGAGTTTTGGCTGCTTCTAACAAAATATAGCATTCTACTTTCTGACTGTTAAAATTCGAATTTATTTTAATTTATTCAGAATAAACGAATACTGGTCGGAATTCACGCCAAACAAATAGAAAAGTTTGGTTTCTCAATCAAACCTAAATTTGCGGCGCAAAATACGACTAAAATTCGTTACCTGAACGAACGTTTCGAACCCTGGCTGTAAGCTAAGGAATGAAATTGAGTCAAAATGCAACGTATGGCACTAGAACTAATAATTTCTGCAGATTTTCAACCTCTTTCATCTCATAGCACACAAACATTACTAAAATTCTACGACACACCAAAATATATACTTTTTACCAGGGTGTCAAGATTTAAATCACTTGATTTAAATCAACGATTAAAATCATGATTTTAATCAAATGATTTTTTTTTTTTAAATCATTGATTTAAATCGCAACCAATTTTACATTTTTATAACTCCACTCTTAAATACACTCTAGAAAAATCACAGAATTTGTCAAATGCTTTGAACGTTCTGCACACATGGTGATTTCAGCACTAATGGCTACACCTCGTACTGATGAGCTTTTAAAAAAAATGTTTGGCACTGGACACTTGCAAATAATCTGAGGTGTCTATGGACTAAGTAATCTGTTGAGTCAGGGATTTTGCCAAACAGTAAAGTAAAAAATAAATTGACATCTATTTGAAAGTTTTTACAATGTTCATGCATAATTTTATGCTACAAACAATAAAGCAGTAGGCCTACATCTACGTAAATGTCAAGACAGCCAAAGAAAATCCCCACAAAGTAGGCCTAAACTACTTGTTACCCCTTTAATTGATTGACCAATGGCTTAGCTATAGTGATTTTTCAATTACTTTTTTTTTATATAATTGAGACATAATACAAAATAACACAGTTAATGTGATTAATAATTTATTAAATAAAAAATTCAACTGAGCTTTCTATTTGAAAGGATGAAAGTTTAAACACAATGAACATCTTTTATTTTGCAAAATGCACCCTGAAACAGTCACCTTTCACTTTAAGAGTAGTGACCCATAACAAATATTTATTTAATCAGACTAATTTAGGTCTCACTTACACTTACTGATACATTTGTTAACATGATTATGTTAATTTACTCAAGAAAAACTATGGAGGATGTCAACTTGTGTTTTAAAGTTAAACAAATGTCTTATCTTTTGCTCTTGTTTTGAAAATTCATTTTTTAAATCTATTGTCATGTAACACACAATGATATTTAGTAAAATAAATATTAATTTACCATATCACAAATTCCGATTGTTTACTTAATTAAATATTAGTTTACATGTCATGTCAGAAACTCAATTTTTTATTTAACAAATTTATAGGCCCTACAGAAATTTAAATAAAAAAATCCGATTTTTGATTTAAATCAAATAAATCCGATTTAAATCAAATAAATCCGATTAATTGATTTTTTTGAAAAAAATCATGATTTTTTTACACCCTGCTTTTTACCTATCCTATCTGACAAAATATAAATACAATTTTAACTGATAGAATAATTTATAGTAATTACTTTCTGTTCCTAAATGGTTTTGTAAAAAATATTTTTTTAAGAATGATACTTCGAAAAAATACTATAAATCTACTATTATAAAAGGAAGTCTGTCTCTGTCATATGCAAGTGTCCATACGCATCTAAAGCACTTACGAAAAAAAATTTGGTACACATGTAATCCTAAAAGTGACTGAATAGGCCTCGAAGCCCGAATTTTAAAATTTAATTTAGAACATTTTTTAATTCATTTATTAGCAGTTATATGTTATTTGTTTTCCTTTCATTTTCTGAGTCCAAACAATTCCAGCAAAGCAAAAAAAAAAAAAAAATTGACAGGCGTTTTTTTTAGTCCATGTTTCTATCTTTGCAATCGTTAAAGATAGAGTGATAATTTCAACGGATTTGAAATCTGCGGAAAATTTTACACTAGTTCAAATAGTCCGAATTTTATGCGAAGCCCGAATATATCTTTAACGGATTTTTAATTTGTGAAAAATTTTACACCAGATTAATACCTTACATCACGGCGTTACCCGTAGTGTTGGTTTGCGGGCCAACACCACGGGCACGGGCAACGCCGGGCTAGGCACGCAGTGGCTAGTCCATTTTAATTTTAACGCTGCGTCAAGGCACTCAAACGCCTTACTAGCTGAGGGTCCCGCAGTCTGGTTGAGTAGAAATGTTGTCATCTTCCGGGTCATCAATGAGCTTCTCTCACACTTTGAATGAGTTCGTCGTCACTGAGAATTAGGAATCCAGGGTTCGAAGAATCACACACCAGCCACTCGACTACGTCCTATGAACATCCAGGAATTTTCAATACGATGTTTCCTATGTCTTCAACTGACACTTCGTCCTGGTTCGTTTTTATCACTCACCAATAAGAAACTTTTGAAATACGGATCTGGATGATTGGTGATTCGGTTAACTGGAGTCCTGATAATTGGATTTCTACTATATACACTATCCTATAATAATGGACCGGACAGCAAGATGTGATGGTATAAAGGAAATAATACATGATTTAATAGGGTTTCAACAAGGTTTTGATGCACAGCTACGTGCATTTGTGTCCATTCCCGCAGCAAGAATGTCGCCAACTCAGTAGATTTCCCTGGTCCGTAAGCGTCGCTCTAACTCGTACCACAAATGTTCTATGGGGTTTAGGTCGGGACTCTGAGCAGGCCAGGGAAGACGTTTTACATCCATATCTCGATACCACTGCTTGACAGAGGCTGCAACAGCATGTCCTGGAAGTGACATTCGTCCATTCCATAAAATTGCCAGGGCATAGAAAGAACTCGATGGTCCAAAATGTTCATGTAGGCGTCGGTGTTCAATTGACCAGGAACATGCAAAGGTCCCAGGCCATAACACGAAAAACACCCCCAAAGAAGTATGCAAGTTTTATGCAAATTCGCTGGCGTCCGATCCATTATTGTAGGGTAGTTTTACAAGTTTCTTCAGGCAGAGAACAGAGAAATGCCCACCCAGGAAAGAATCAAACCCGTGCCTATTACCCACAGGTTGCTAGCGAAGTGAGTAACCCACTGAGACCAAACAAACGAAAATCGTAAAAGTTACACGCCTAAAAATGACGACTGGATCCTCAAACCTGGTCGTGGTTGGTTTCGGGTAATTTTGGTCAAACTTCACCAAACACAAAACGGGCCAAAAACCCAGGTCATGAAACCGAAATTTATAGCTGCAAAATACGACCAGACCGAGTAATTTCAAACCGTTTGTAAGTGCATAAAAGTGGGAATTGGAGGATATTTCGGTCATAGAAATTGGAAACCCTACAAATCGAATCACTGATACCAACTCTCAAATAAATTGTAAAATATCCGCTTCACTGAGCAACACGAATTAAGAAGCACGGCAAAGAGAATCGACAAGTATTTCCAGTGCCTACGTGAGAATGGCACATCACCAGCTGCTCGGCTTTAAAAATATACAAGAATCTCCGTCTAAGATTTCAATAATTTTCTCCTCAACTCGCAGTCAATCCGCGCGCTGTAATGAATAGCCCCCATTGTAAGGCGAGGCTTCCTATGACGTCAAGGGGAGGGTGTACGTGACGTCATCACAAAAGGACGGAAGAAAAGCATTTAAAGAAAAGGATAAAAAGAGAAACGGATCTTTTATCAAAAAGAAAAATCAGGCGTTGTCTGTAGTTTCGGTACACGGTGTGCCGATAAAGAGGCAGATTGTGTGGAATTCAGTTATACTTGAATCAACTTGAACGTGGCACTGTTGCAGATGCTATGAGAGACGTAAACACACACCAAAAGAATTGAGTGAGAGTTAAATATTCAAAATAGTTTAGAATGCTCAATTCTTAGAGATCCAGAACTCCTTATAATGTAAAATTTGAGGGTTTTTTTTTAAAAAACGTTTGCAAAAGTGAGGGGCGTGAGTGAAATTTTTCAAATTGTAGTTTTGTAATGCTTTACCGAGTGGTAACAAAATTCTTGAAAAAACGTTCCCTGATAGTCTCTTAACAATTTCCCTTAAAAAATGTTGTGATCCGTGATTGATATCGATATACAGATCCACACAACAATATTTTTAGATATTTAGATTCAGATGGGGTAAAAGGATAATTCTCCACAAATATTTTTCATTTTTTCTCTACATGTATTTTAATAGTTGTGAAAGGGTTGGAACACCCTTAATGGAACTCTTACAATAGCAACAAAAAAAAAAAAACAGGAGAAAAAGCACAAAATATTTTGAATATGAATTTTTTACATATGGCCTTACATTATCATACTATTCATCAGAATCAAATGTAAATATACATTAAAAAATTCTACAAAAATGTAATTGCAAACAAAAAAATTAATTTAATACACAAATAACATCATTATTACAAAAATTTCAAATTGTATACCACAAGTTGTATCGCTAGTCTCACGGCGACAAGACGCTACAGCCGCGAAAAAAACGTTAGAGGCGGTTTTGACGATGTTTAAAAATTACGACGCTGGTGTTCTTTATTCGAATTACAATTTCGGCGAAAACGATTTATTCGATTCTCAAAAGCACTCGTAATTTCGCATCTCCAAATAGGACAGACGATAATAGTGGCCGTTTAAATCGAAATTTGTCTGATTTTTTGTGAAATTTTGAAATTTTTCCTGAAATTCCCGTGATTAGTGAAGCCCGTACATACCTACAAGATATGAGCCCCTGTGGGCCGAAAGCTATCATTTATAGAATGCTTGATTTACCATTAGATTATTGAATCTGGATAAAATCTGGATAATTGAATCTCGGTAAAAAAAGCTGATTGAGTCACCTGATGTCTGAAACAATCGATAGAGATCGGGGTAACCAATGTTCACTGACATTTGAATTAACTTTTAGACTACTGCCGGTACAATAGTTGTACCATGATCGCAACAAGAAAGAATTTGTGTAACGGCCAGTACATCAGTTGCACCTTGAAAGTTATAAAAATGGCGCCAAGAAAAAATTTAGATTACGGCCGTTGCATCAATTGTTCCTTGAAAGTTATAAGACTAGCGCCAAGAAAGAATCGCGCTTTTTATATCTCTATAGCCGCAATCAAAAGGTTAAGTTGGTTTGTTGGGTTTTAAGGAGCAATTACCATACTTGGGCAGGCTGCACCAGACACAAGAACGCCAAGTAATTGTGGGGGAAAAGAAAAAGGGATGGGAGAGGAGAAGGTATGAAAGATTGTTGGGCATCCTGGAACATTCGAAACAGGAAAAGAATCCGGTAAAGTTACTGAAGTAATCGTAAGAGATGAGTAATCGAATGTCTCATTTCACATATGACAAGTGAGTCAGGATAAGATATCGATAGAGATGACCGAGCCATTCCCTAAATGTTTTTTTTTTCTGTACACGCCGGCAATTCAGTGGTTATTTCCCAAAACACAACTGTACTGGAAGCAAATGGTCTGCAATAGTTTTACGTCATTTCTGAAAATAGCAAAAACACCCAAAACGCTGGATGGTATTGTGTTTCGCTGGAATTACAGCACTTACGAAAGTGGTCCTTCAAATAGAAAGCGCAAGAGGCCAGCGGCCCGTAGCTCGAAAATGATACACCGATGGTGGGCACGGGCATGAAAACCACGGGGCCCCAAACAGGTAATAATAAATCCTACAAATCTTTCCCAACCATCTTTACAGCCTCATCCGGAAGGTATGAAAAAGCACGATTTCCAGATAAAAACCTTTCGGTTAACGTTTAATCTAATCGAAACCCTTCCGTGCGCCAACGCGATGAAACCTTTTTCTGGACCCAAAAAAAAACCCAAAAGAAAAATATTTATACACGGAAAATCGAAAGGGGCGAAAAAATCGATATAGAATCGTTACGAGTGGGCCTATGCAATGTCTCCACTCCTCGTATATTTTAGGTTAATGACCTTTTTTTTACCATTCCTCGCAGAACATACACCAGTTAAGAGACGGATTGTTGATGGATACAGTGCAGATAGTGAACCGAGCAAAAGAGGCTTCATCTCAACATTCCCTTCTGACACAAAAAAAACTGAATTTTCGTCAGCAATAGGCTGCTTTACTGACCTATCCCATATGTAAGCGATGGGGTATCAATATCGATTTGTGAGGATTGCCATTACGAAACATAATTACCGGTTTTCTTTACATTCTATTATTTTAGCTTTATATTTGCCATACAGGATTGGTTGGTTTTGGGTTTTATGGCAATGCTTTACAGGTTTCCCAATATTTTACCAAAAGAAAAATAAAAGTATTTTGGTGGTTCTACGTCACTGGCTTTCGGAAGGACACCAACTCTAAAGGCGCGTATACATATGTGAGCCGAACAGTTCGCAAGCCTCTAGTTCTCATGATTGGGACGGGGTTTTGGGCACCAAACGAACCGCTCGTGGCGATCCTATTCTGTCGGTTCTTCGACGAACACAAAGACGTTCTCGGTTCAGATTGAGGACGGCATCGTGAGTAGTTCGTTGCTTCCAGACTCCATCGTCATCACCGATGATGACGAATGGCTGCTTGGTGGTTCACGGTTGGTTCCTTCCTTTCCCAGGGATCGCTGGAAGTTCGTTGTGAAAAGAATTTCAACGAACGATTAAACGAGCGGCTCGCAAATGTATACGCACCTTTTTGAGTTTTAAATTTTTTTTAAAGCGCTTATTTGATGCAAAATGTGTTCTTTTATTTCGATATATAACTTTTCTCGACCCTCACGATAACGCTCCTTTGATATATCGCGCTGTTTTCTGCAAAGTTCGATATATCGAGTGGGTTACTGTACATACAATCATGCCCGCATATAGCGAAGTCGCACGAAACACTGAAAATTGTTCGTTATATCTGATATTCGTAACATCCGATATAATAAAAAATGGACTCATCCGCATGTTCTAAAGCAAACGAATTTTCACACGAAGGTTAAAACTTTATTTCATAAGTGGGAAAAAGTCTATAACTTTCTTTTGAACAGTTGAATTTACAATGCAGTTGCATAATTCTTTTTCCAGTGGACTAAAATTATCACGGCAGACAATGTTATGCGATTCAAAGAACAAAGCCAATTTTGAAGACTGTCCACGGCAGATTTGGATGTCACTAATGGTCAATTTCAATGTCTTCCTCTCCGGAATCAACAGAAGTATTTTGTAACATTGCTGCAATGATGTCATCGTCTGCGTGTTGTGCTTCAATTTCTACGTTGTAATCGCTAGCAACATAATCAGCAAAAGTAACATCACCATCCAAAATTCTATTTTCCTGTAAATTTTTCCACGTGGAACTTTTTTCAGGATCAGGCTCGGAAATGAAATCTGAGTCCCCAAGTTCCCCTAAAAATCCTGCATGTTTCCAGCAGTTTTCGATTGAACCAAACGCCAGGCATCATCTAAAAGTTGACAATTTTGGGGGGGGGAGAGGGTTTTTGGTTCCTTATCAGAAACCAAAACTTCGCAGTATCCGATATTCACGCTCCAATACTTGGCTAATGCGATCTTTTTAACACTATTTAATATTGCAGTTCCAAAGGGACAGAAAAAAGGCGTAATAACCGATATTTCGCTGTATCCGAGCTCGCAATAAGTGGGCTCCACTGTATATATACAGATGGTAGGCTTTCGTTTTTTTAATTGATTCGTTAGTCCTGCCGGAAAAGTTGAAGTTGCCTCCGGAAGAAACTCGCCTACAGTGCACCCATTTGGTAACAGGGAAAGGACCGCTTTTGTTTCATTAAGCGAAAGAAAACGACCGTTTTGCGTGCATAAAAGAGTCAAGGCAGCTGATCATTAGGGGACCGGGTAAAGCTGGAAACAGGGCGAACATTGTCCGACGTGTATTTGCTAAACACTGGGGTATAATCGTGTGGGTTGCGGCTCCAGCAATCGGGGGGCGAAGGGCTGCGTTGACGGTTGGGAGAGGTAAATAAATATTTCACTGTTGGTCTTAACCGAGATAACATAGATGCGATAAAAAAAATCGCACTTAAAAGAGGCAAAACAAGAAACAGAAAGGTGAAAGTAGATTAAAAAGGGGGAAATTGCGTGACAGGAGTTGTTCGCTTATACATCCTCAAATGACTGTCCATTTTTTTTAAAGAAAAAAAGGCGAAAACACCAACATTAACCTCTAAATATTACACTTCACGGAAATGGTACATTTCACAAGGCGGATGGGTAGCCGAGATTGTAACACGGATCGGGAGGCAATTTTTAAGGCCCGGTGCACACGTCCGATTTTTAAACGTGCGGCACCGAAGCCCAACTATGCACACATAACCGTGAAATGACGCAATTACTCACTTCGCGCCATTTGCGATAAATATTCTATCGGAGAAAATGTGTTTATTTCGCTGACTTGGTGTAAAAAAAGTATATTTTGAAACAAAATAGACGTTACTGGATACAACCATTTATTAATTATTATTTATATTCCATTTATTTATGAAAACAAGGTACTTCAGAACTGAAGTACAAGTTGCACGCAAGTTGGAGGCGCGTCGCCGGAGGCATGAGTGCACTACTCCATTGGATCTAATGTATCTCAGACTGCACTTGCGTTGCCGGAGCGGCCCCGCGCGTTGAAAAACCGGATGTGTGCATCGGGACTAAGATTAGATTTTCAGGTTAAGACCCTGGGAATTATCCTGTCAAGTAGAGAGGGAGGCACGTATAAAATCTAAAGATAATATACTCCGAGATGCCGTGTCAAGTACCAACACCAAAGTACCCTCAATGACAAATTAATGTTCCACAGCTGTGTGGAATAATATAAGAACGATCTCCTCCCTCGTGGTGCTACTGGGAACTAAAAACAATACTTAAGTTAACACATTTAACTTTGTAGGTACTGTGAAAACAAAACTTTTGTTCTCTGTAAAAGCAACCGAATAGGAAAAGTTTGGGCTTCACACTAATACAGACGTGCATGCACTTTCCGCAAAGTTGTCTAAGAGTTCCAGTGGTAAGGAGTCCCCATTCGCGCTCTAGAACACGTCTCAGCTCTTAAGCGGTCCTTGATAGGATTGTGTAGGGAGGGTAGTCCGAGAGCATTCGGTATTTCAAAACTTCAGTCCAAACTTTAAGATGAGGTAGGTGACGCAAAATTAAATCGTATTCACAAAGGGATGTACGGATCAAAAGAACGTGAACAGACTTAATAACGGTCAAGACGATCGCTATAACGGGTTTAGTTTGTCGTTCTACGACACTGTTGGGGGGTTATCCACTATAACAAGAATATCAAACTTAAACAGGTTGTTTGAATGTCGAAGGACATTCTACATTTGAGAAAGGTCTCCAGAAAAGGTCTTTGCTTGTCACTCAAGTCAACTCACTGATTCCATCTTGCTGATTCCAATAAAAATCTTGTTTGCCTGCAGACTTCGGAGCACACAGCTTGTTCTCTCTATACTGTAAAGAATTGTTTCTGTGAAATTTTTGACTTACAATCCCGTTTTTCGTTTAATCTTTTTACTGTACATTGTGTTTCATATTTATAGAAATCATCGTGACGTCGGTGCCAAGCACCGAACTCATTTGCGAATACAAAAACTAATAAATTTTAACACATATAATAGCTTTATTTCGGCATTAAAATTGCAAATAACATGTATAAAGCCAGGCCCCAGGCCACCTAACACAAAAAAAAAAAAAAAACACAAATGAAATGAAATTGGTTTTTGAAAAAACAAATATGTGATTTGCCATTTTATAGGCATATGATTATTTATACACTTTAAAACAATATTTACAACTTACACCCTTCCCTTTCAAAGTAAAAAAATTTCCAAACAGGTCCTTTTTTCTTAACCATTTTGCAGGAATGCTAATAGTATTAAAATTAACACACGCTTGCACTGGCACAAAATTACTTTCCACCTCACTCTAGCAACCAACCTAGTCAAAACAGAACTGGTCACAAAACTAAATGGCTGCCAATTCTGTCTGTGTATGCTAGAATCTAGAAGTGATGCCAGTTATAAATTAAAAATTGAACAACTGAAAAATGACAAAATTTTCTTCACATATATTGTTTATAAATTATTACATTTCCTTTTTATTTTACAAAAAATTACTGTACACAATAATTGTAATGGTATTTATAAGCTCTAACACTTATAAAAGTGGTGTCAAAGTCAGTGAAAAAGAAAAATTTTCTTTTTAATTTCATAAATGCCCAGATTTTGGGCGCTTGAAAATCATTTGGCCAAATTCCCGGGCATATGCCCATTTTATAAATGTCCAGCCCACTGGGCATTTGCCCGGTCCACATCAGTAATCTATAGCCGTAGTCAAAAGTTTAAGGCTACTAAAAAATTATTCTCACGCCCGGTTAACTGAACATTGAACATATTGGCGCTCACAAGAGGCGGAATTGTGAATCACTTGGCATGCCTACTAATTGGTGTTTTTCTGGAGAGGGGTGATAGGGGAGGGATGGTTTAATTTTGAGTCACCGGCCTTTCCTTAAGCTGTATGTATACACTAGAAACAACGAAAATTAATATTTGTATTGATTGAAAATATTTTCTTACTTCTCCTTTTTTCAAACAATCTCGTAAATATTCGAAATAAGTTTTCTAATTTCAGGGATTTTTGTTAGGTAATGTCACCGTGTACAAACACGTTTCAAGATGACGGGATCAAGATATGGCCAGTTTTCTTCTAACGACGAGATATCTCACCCATCAAGATCTGGTCAGTTTTCTTCTGACGAGATATCTCGACCATTAAGATCTGGCCAGTTTTCTTCTGACGAGATATCTCGACCATTAAGATCTGGCCAGTTTTCTTCTGACGAGATATCTCGACCATTAAGATCTGGTCAGTTTTCTTCTGACGAGATATCTCGATCATCAAGATCTGGTCAGTTTTCTTCTGACGAGATATCTCAACCATTAAGATCTGGTCAGTTTTCTTCTGACGAGATATCTCAACCATTAAGATCTGGTCAGTTTTCTTCTGACAAGATATCTCGACCGCTAAAATCTGGTCAGTTTTCTTCTGACGAGATATCTCGATCATCAAGATCTGGTCAGTTTTCTTCTGACGAGATATCTCGACCATCAAGATCTGGTCAGTTTTCTTCTGACGAGATATCTCGACCATTAAGATCTGGCCAGTTTTCTTCTGACGAGATATCTCGACCATTAAGATCTGGCCAGTTTTCTTCTGACGAGATATCTCGACCATTAAGATCTGGCCAGTTTTCTTCTGACGAGATATCTCGACCATTAAGATCTGGCCAGTTTTCTTCTGACGAGATATCTCGACCATTAAGATCTGGTCAGTTTTCTTCTGACGAGATATCTCGACCATTAAGATCTGGTCAGTTTTCTTCTGACGAGATATCTCGACCATTAAGATCTGGTCAGTTTTCTTCTGACGAGATATCTCAACCATTAAGATCTGGTCAGTTTTCTTCTGACGAGATATCTCAACCATTAAGATCTGGTCAGTTTTCTTCTGACAAGATATCTCGACCGCTAAAATCTGGTCAGTTTTCTTCTGACGAGATATCTCGATCATCAAGATCTGGTCAGTTTTCTTCTGACGAGATATCTCGACCATCAAGATCTGGTCAGTTTTCTTCTGACGAGATATCTCGACCATTAAGATCTGGTCAGTATTGATAATAACGATATATCTCGTCGAGAAAACGACTACCAGGAGAGTTAACTGAACACGCAGCACCAATGCACTCTTGCTGTTTCAAAAACATGCACTCAATAAATCGATCACCTAAAAGTAGTCATCGATAATTTATTATCGATTAAAACTCTAAAACGAGGCAAAAAAAGAAACAAAATATCGCGAGATAAGCGGCAAAATTGTAACACATACAAACTACGCAAGTATTTTACAGAAAAAGAAGAGTGGGCTGCGGCATCCGCCCGGCACTCTTACCCGCCAATCTAACAATTGATTTCACGGCAGGAGTTTTGAAATTACCGAATAAAAGGCAAAAGAATAAAAACACATGGAGCTTAATGGTATCAGTCTAAAATGATATCGGATATCGATAGCTAAATAAAACGGAAAAAATTCCTGCATGAATACTTTTTCTGTGTTTGAATAGATGTGGGGGAGGCGTGCCAAGCATCTTGCGCCCTGGTCTTCTGCGCATAAAAAGCAGAAACATGTAAAAAGGGATAATATGAAACTAATTTTGCGAGAACAATTCCCATGAAGAAGTCCAGTGAACTGGTGTAGGCAAACATCAAATCGGCAACTAAATGGAATATCAAAACAATTATCATAAAAAAAAAATTATCAAAAACACTTCGTGCTATATTTGCTAACATGCATGGCACAAAAATAGGCATTGCTTGTGCCAAGAAGTTTGTTCAGCTTAATCTAAGTGTTACCAAGCCCATATGTAGAACAATAGCACACAGATCTGAAAATAGTCAAATATATTTGCAAACGAAATGCTCATTTGCTATTCGATTGCTTAATGCAACGGAAGAATCCATTTATATGCAGGGTGACAGTCTGAATGGGAAGGGATTGTTGGTTTACATTTTCTTTTCTAAGCTGATTTCTATCTTCCAGATTTCTCACTGGCTTCTGTCATCAAACTGCTGGAGAGAATTCATTAGAGTGAGATCTACGCACTTTTGGAAATTAGCATGAGCGCTCTGTAGATCAAATCAATCATAATTAAACGATGCTGTTAAATCCAATCCTGGTCGATTTAATGATGGTTACATGCGTTGTTGTCGTTCAACAATTCACAAATAACGTCGATTTATGTGGCGTGTACGTTAGTGAAATACAAGAAATATTATCAGACCTAACCACGTTTTCTCTGCTTATCGACTCGACAAAACTTTGATTTCCATCCATTAAAGTTTTCTACCACACCAAATTTTGTTTCATCAATAAGGTTTCAGGAGGTGTCCGAGTCACCCAAGCCTCCAACGAACCTGGTGCTCTAGCTACGGAGAGCTAATCATACCATACCGTAAATGTTTGGTTGATTTGAGGTGTTATGGCGCAATAGCCACGCCAAACACAAGACAGCGTCAAGTAATTTTGGAAGAAAGGATAAGGATAGAAGGAGGTATAAAGAAATATCGCTTGGGTATCTCAGGATTGTGATACCCCAATGTTCATACAAATACCGCTGGAGAAAAGAATGGATCACTAGGGTACATTGGGATCGTGAAGCCCGCACACAATTAAAGATGTGTGTGACCCCGAGGGCTAACGTAAATAGAAAACATTCATTTCTCGGATTTTAAAACAAGACAGGCTCACAAATTAAGACGGAATCCGGAATCAGACCTGTTTTGACATGCGCGTACGGATCCTTTCAACTCGCGCCACACACTGTCGCCGAAACTCCGCAAAGAACAAAAACAGAATCGTAAAAACACAATTTTTATCAGATGATAAATAATATAATTTGTCCGTCACAGGCCTGTCCTCCAGATTATCTGTGCCGGATCAACCACCACTGGCAAAGAGCAAGAGTAAAAAATAACAATACTGTAAAGGTTGAGTAAATAACTCAGAAAGAGGCAAAAAAAAAAAAAACACGTGGTCCAGTTTTGCCGATTGCGAGAAATGGGAATAATTTTATCTCGCATCTAAAAAAGTTTACCCTTGACATTTTGAAATCGGCCTCTTTTATCTCAGAAGCTCACGTGATTTTCGGCCGGCAGCTTTTCCGCGCAACAGACAACCGATTCAGCTAATGCATCATGGCAAAACTGTTACTTCACGATAACGATGTAAACAGCTACTGCTACTTTACGGTTGTGATCGACTGTTAATAGTAACCACTTTCATTAGCGGTTAGTTACTAAATAAATTTAAGTTACCTGTCAACAGTTGGCAACAAATAAATTTA
This sequence comes from Metellina segmentata, assembly GCA_947359465.1. NCBI lineage: Eukaryota > Metazoa > Arthropoda > Arachnida > Araneae > Tetragnathidae > Metellina > Metellina segmentata. Next base: position 30,381,174 of record OX375877.1, on the reverse strand, counting down.
ACAGCAATTATAAACTTAAAATTGAGATTGACGTCTAATTCCCCAGTTTGTCACTTAAAATTAAACTGCTAAGTGGTTTTCAAAAATTCGACAATTTCAATTTTCAACTTTTCTGTATTTAGTTCAACCTTTATCAACATTTTAAGATATCATTTAGCGATAGCTGATAATATTTTCGAAAACAATCGCTGTTAATCCCAGCGCCACCTTTTCCTTTCAGTACAGCTTCTAATCAGGTTGGGTGACTGTTTTGGGGCTATATGGCGCAAAGACCATTTGGACCAGCTGCTGCAAACACAAGCCAACGTTGTGACGTCAAGGGGGAAAAAATACGATTTCAACACCGGGATCGTCTTGGGCCTTCCACGAGAGGGGAACAGACGAACACCCAAAAAGAAGTTACAGTTTTGAAATAACTTAGTCCAGAAAGACATTAAATATGCCGTAGAGTCGACATGTAATCCGACTTCTTGCACCTGCCTGTCACACACGTGATCTTCTAAAGACTCCGAGCAGATATGGGGAGAGCACACCCTTTAATGTTGCAGGTGTCATTGAAAAACACCAGAATCAACATTCCAAGAGGGAGGCGGACTCCCCCCGAGAAAACTAAAACGTGGAGACGAGAAAAAGCAGCCACTGGGGGAAGTAGCGGAAGGAAGAGCTCTCGTTTAGACAGCTACACGGTGAAGTTAAACACCGATGATAAAAAAAAATAACTGTGGATAAGAAACTGGTTTTTCGTTATGAACGTTCGTTCATTGAATGTCCCATGTAAATATTGTAAATAGTCTTACGATTGCCAATCGAGACTTTTCAAGTGGTAATAAAAAACTTGCAAGGGAATTCGGCTGAGTCCAACTCCAGTGTAATTCTGAAGTGCTAAAAACGCCAACGTCAAGTAAAGAATGTCGTAAAAGGGGGAAAAGAAGGAATTGGGTAGTGGAATGAAAGCAGAAAAAAAAATCACTTGTGGATATTTCAGGAGCGATCCTAGTGTTTACTAAAGACAATTAGTTCCATGAGAGAAAAAATATCACATGGGTCCTCGGAAGGCCCGAACACACCTAAAGATTTGACCCTGAGGAGCTTATAATTCTTGGAGTAGTCACTAAAACTGGTATTTTGTACCACATTCAGAAACTACATTAAACTTCAAAGGAATCTCTCTATATTTAAAAAAAAAAGTTACCGCCGTCGCCGCCGCTGGACTGAAAACTGTGTTGTTTAGCTCGATTCTTAGACGGTTTCCCTAAAAAGTTCGGATCAGAAAAATATGAAATTAACATGGTTTGTTCTTCATTGTATTCCCTGGACAATTGTTAAGATTTTTTTCCGATGCGGCAATTAGTTTAGGGTTTATTAAGTGTCAAAGTTGAAAAGGGGAAATTTCTTCCGCGAGTGAGCAAAACACATACAAATTTTCAGTCTTAAACCGTGAGTTTTTTTTTTAAAGAGTACCTCTCAACGTAAATTTTTGCAGCTGCTCGTCGAGTTTTTTTAGAAATTTCAATTTTGTTCTTAATAATATATGTTTTTGAAATTCGAGAAAAATCGGGACATTTTTGTTATATTTTTTTAAACTGTCATGTCTATATATTATTACTATTAGTTTTTAATTTTGAAAATATCGCTGTATACCTCAGAATGTACTCTTTATTACGGTACAATTATTTTCGAAATTGATAAATAAATAAATTCGATGCGATCAAAAGTTGGTCATACAAAATTCGGAATCTTTTGATATTTTCGCTACTTTTTGTTAAAACCGTCATATCTATAGTTTTTTAATTTGGCGAGCTTAAGGGTCGGAGCCCCCTAGTAATTTTAAAAATCCCAACATCCACTCGATGTTTCAATCATTGCAAAACACTATCCCTACAAATGGAATGCTTACGATATCAATGCATGTACGGCTCCGTTAAGAGAGATGGACTTGGATAAGTCCATTTCTACTAGGGTGGTAATGGAATAAAGGGGAAAGGCTTGCATGATCGTCACAACTGATTATTTCTTTCGTCAACTCGTAAACATCACTACTACCGCTTCCGTCACCACCCAGCGATAAACTAGGAGCCAGAAACTACGCTAAAGATGCCAATCTCGGGAACGCGTTGTTTACGTTTAACCCGACCCCAAAATTTAACATATAGACTCGGTCAACACCACGTGACTTAAATGCAGACTCTTCGGGGCCAGACAGAATAGCGCAGCCAGGATTTCACTTCGGGCCCAAGCCTATTAAATTCAGAGAATGTCGTTTTCAAAGCTTCGTAATAGTCGGTATCTTTATTAGGTTTGAAGTGAGATTATTTTAGGTACGAAAGCGAAGCATTTTGGAAGATACGAGAACACAAATCCCCTAATTATTGTGTTCACCGAATGTTTACAGTGGCAATCAAATATGTTGAGCAAATTTTCATACCTTCGAAATTCACTTAATGCCTTCTTTATATCTAAATTTGACCGCGACATTTCCCTGCGTTAACTCAAACTCACAAACCTTGTAGAACGTGTTTCCTTGACCATGTCCATTTACTGCAGGAAAACAAACTTTAGATTTTAAAATTGGGGCTTCGAGGGCCACTTTTAGGACTACCTGTGTGCCATTTTTCATGGCTACAGATTGGTCTGATGACAGGAAAAAAAAGCCTATGTTTTCCGCAGTGTTCTAAAGTTTAAGTGTACCAAATTTGGTGTGGATTGGTCAAACGGTGTAGATTTGTATAGAGAATATATATACACACACATCCTTTTATATACAGAGAGATATCCCCGACCACAGATCTCTTCGGCCTTCTACACTACCAGGGAAGAACTGATAGCTATTTGTGAAAGAGCACCCAGTTGGTTGTATTAAGTTTTACGGTGCAATGGTTGTATTTGGTCAAGCTGCGCCAAACACAACGCCAAGTAATGGACAAACACACACAATGGAAGTTTTACTGGCACAAGAGAGAAATACACAAAGGAGGAATAGAACCTCAGGTTGCTGGGGCAGTGGAAAAACCTACTGGGCCAAGGCGGGCATGAGCACACAATGGGAAAACCGCTGTTCGTCCTAACAGGTACAAACATCCAAGCGCTTACAAACCGAGATTCGAACCCGAGACAGACAAACTGACCAATATACCGGTTATGCGGTCATTTTTCCACAAAATACTTTTATATTTGAGCCGTTATTTCTGAAAGTGGTATAAGTCCACTTTGAAAAAAAAAAAGTTTTTTTTCTCTAACAATTTCAACAATTATTATTGCATCATAAAATTTAACAGGTTTATGGTGTTGAAAACATCATCCGAATAGACTAACGTTTGACAATATTTTTAGATTAATTTGAAAGCAAGACCCTAAATATCTCGATGTATGAAAAAATGGACGCACAACCACTTTAAAAAATAACGGCTCATTTCATCCTGAATAGTTAATTAACCTAAAATATTCAATAATTGGGTTTTTTAATTTTTTTTAGGTAATGGCAACGGTAATTTGTAATTAACGTCGTACTAAAGCAACACAACTGGCTATTGACGACGGTCCGGATCAATCCCTTAAGGGAAAGAACCGAGGACAACACCTCGTAATTTTGAACCACGGTCAGATGACGAAGCAACACCTGAATTGGCAAACCACTCTTCAAACTTCCACACCAACCCAACGTGAGGACTTTCGGCCACGAAACACTTAAGGTGCACCAGCCGCCTCTACACCATACGCTTATAAAACATCCATGCCCGAATCCGGATTCGAACCAGGTATCTTCCGATCTAGAGGCTAACACCATAACCACTATACCGGTTTTGAACCACGGTTAAATGACGAAGTAACGCCTGAGCTGGCACCCCACTCTCCAAACTTCCACACCAACCCAACGTGAGGACTTTCGGCCACGAAACACTTAAGGTGCACCAGCCGCCTCTACACCATACGCTTATAAACATCCATGCCCGGATCCGGATTCGAACCAGGAATCTTCCTATCTAGATTCTAACACCTTAACAACTATACCAGTTGGTCGGCCTATTATTTAGGTAATACGTCAGAAGTATACTATGCATTGTAACAGTAAATTTGTGACGAAATAAAATGCGAAACCCAACACTTTTAGGATTCCAGACTACGCCACTGAATGCAGCCCCAACAGTTTGAAATCCAGTACCCGAAAATACCCGTCCGCACTACGTGCTCTTGTTTGAAGTACGCACAAAGCGGTTATCGCTCGAAAAGTTTACCCTCATTTTTTTTATCATTAAGAGAACAGGGGCGATAAAGATTAGGACGCCAAATCATAATCGAAGAGGTAATTTATCAGCCCCGATTGCGAGATAAAGTGCGCGATGACATCTCCGAACCCGGTCTCGTTTCGCGTCTCGGGAATCGATTTGCGGCTGAAGATGGATGGAAGTGCCTTGCGCAAACCGTAAAATGCCGCGGGACGAAAACTGTGTCACTGTGCCTTCACACTGCCTTTGTCATCCATTTCAGTGCGATGCAGTTGTACGAGCGCTGCGGGCCGATCGTGAACAAGAATCCATTTTAAAAGCCCGGTCCACACATCCGATTTTTCAACGTGCGGCGCCGCTGACGCAACGCAAGAGCGGTCTGAGATACATTAGATCCAATGGAGTAGTGCACACATGACTTCGGCGACGCACGTCCAATTTGCGGGCAATTTGTTCCGCAACTCGCCGTACACGCTTCTCTAGTCTGAAGTAAATTGTTTTCATAAATAAATGGAATATAAATAATAATTAATATATAATTAATAAAAGGTGAAAGTAGATTAAAAAGGGGGAAATTGCGTGACAGAAGTTGTCCCCTTTTTTTTTAAAGAGAAAAGTCGAAAACACCAACATTAACCTCTAAATATTACATCACGGAAATTTTACATTTTACAAGGCGGATGGGTAGCCGAGATTGTAACACTGATCGGGAGGCAATTTTTAAGATTAGATTTTCAGGTAAGACCCTGGGAATTATCCTGTCAAGTAGAGGCGCGTCTAAAATCTAAGGATATTGTACTCCGAGATGCCGTGTCAAGTACCCCCATTGACAAATGAATGCTCCACAGCTGTGTGGAATAAAATAAGAACGATCTCATCCCTCGTGGTGCTACTGGGAACTAAAAACAATACTTAGGTGAACTTATTTTACGTTGTAGTCACTGTGAAAACAAAACTTTTGTTCTCTGCAAAAGCAACCGAATAAGAATAAGTTTGGGCTTGACACTAATGCAGACGTGCAGCACTTTCCGCAAAGCTGTCTAAGAGTTCCAGTGATAAGGAGTCCCATTCGCGCTCTAGAACACATCTCAGCTCTTAAGCGGTCCTTGATAGGATTGTGTCGTCCGAGAGCATTCGGTATTTCAAAACTTCCAGTACAAACTTTAAGGTGAGGTAGGAGACGCAAAATTAAATCGTATTCACAAAGGGATCTACGGATCAAAAGGACGTGAATAGACTTAATAACGGTCAAGACGATCTCTATAACGCCAGGTGCACACATCCGGTTTTTCAACGTGCTGCGCCGCTGCCGCAACGCAAGTGCTGTCTGAGATACATAAGATCCAATGGAGCAGTGCACACAAGCGGCGCTGGAGGCATTCCAGCGCCGCTTGGGCGACGCACGTCCAACTTGCGTGCAATTTGTACCGCAGTTCCCTACGGCGCCGCACATGAGTCTCCGTTCTGAAGTACCTTGTTTTCGTAAACAAATGGAATATAAATAATAATTAATAAATGGTTGTATCCAGTGACGTCTACTTTTTTACACCAAGTAAGCGAAATAAACACGTTTTCTTCGATAGAATATTTATCGCAAATGGCGCGAAATGAGTACTTGCTTTATTTCACGGTTACGTGTGCATAGTTGGGCTTCGGTGCCGAAGCGGCGCCGCACGTTGAAAAATATTCAATCGAATAAATATTCTATCGAAGAAAACGTGTTTATTTCGCTTACTTGGTGTAAAAAAGTAGACGTCACTGGATACAACCATTTATTAATTATTATTTATATACCACGGAGAAGAGTGTGCGGCACCGTCGGGAACTCTGGAATAAATTTCACTCAAAATTGAACGTGCGTTGCCGCAGCGGCGCCGGAGGCATGTGTGCACTATTCCATTGGATCTAATGTACGAGTATCTCAGACCGCACTTGCGTTGCGGCAGCGGCGCCGCAGGTTGAAAAACCGGATGTGTGCACCGGGCCTTAGGAGGAACTGTTTATTAAACACCAATGCGACACGATACTATTTCTTTCGTTTCGGGAATTAATCGTCTCGTAGACAAATCCTCAATTTACCTCCAAATTATCTGGATTTGGTAATTTTAGTTAACGTCGTACTAGAGCAACACAACGGGCTATTGACGACGGTCCGGGATCAGTCCCTTAAGGGAAAGATCCGAGGACGACACCTCGTAATTTTGAACCACGGTCAGATGACGAAGCAACACCTGAGCTGGCACCCCACTCTCCAAACTTCCAAATTATCTGGAATCTTGTGTATTTGTATTTCTTTTTAGCGATAGTAAAGCTTTCCTTGTATGTGTACGTCTATTTCTTGGTATTCTTTGCCTCAGCAGGACCAAATATGATACCCAAGCGGAGGCGACGTGGCTCAGAGGATGCGCTAGCAACCTGCGAGTTGTAGGCGGTGTAGGTTCGATTCCTGTCAGGTGCATTCCTCCCTGGGTGTATTTTTTTTGTCCGTGTCAGTAAAAACTTACATTGCGCGTGTATGTCTATCTCTAATATTATAAAAGAAAGTGTTTGTTTGTTTGTCTGTCTGTCTGTTTGGGGCCACAAAATGCTGACGATTCTATGGCACTTACAGCAATGAGATTTGGCACACAGGTAGTCCAAATAATTTGCAATTTTTGGGTCGCGGCGAATTTCAAAATTCAATCTAGAAGATTTTTAAATGAATTTAATAGTTTTATTCGCCATTGTTTTTTCAAACGCGAAGAACTTTTTCCACCCGTGTGACCTTGCAGTCAGGGTTTGGAAACACGCCAAGTTTTTTCATCCGCAGAACACGGAGAAAATTATTTTTTTTCATTTCCGCTTTGATTTTGCACGGACGAATAAATTTCCAGCAAGACGATAAATCTTTTAACTGAAGTCGGGTCTTTTTTTCTATCTCCAAGACCGTTAAAGATAGATTAAAAATTTCAACGGATTTGAAATCTGCGGAAAATTTTACACCAGATTAATACCTTACATCACGGCGTTGCTCGTGGTGTTGGTTTGCGGGCAACGCCGGGCTAGCCACGCAGTGGCTAGTTGAATATAAAAATAAATACTCAAAAGCCACGAATTTTCTTGAAATACGAGATTATCGCCATTACAGTTTAAAAAATTTTGATGAAGAAATGCAAGTTAAAGACATTAGATGCAATTTCAAAATTTTATGCTTCATAAAAACTTAAAATAATTTGGGTGGGGGAATTTCCAAAGTTAAATCTTACAAGTTTAAAATTCTGTTTTGAAAAAACGTAGGGGATGGAGATAAAGAATTAGACAATCAATTAAAATAAGTTGTATAGAAAAGGAGCCACACACACAGGTAGGTTGTTTTGGGGTTTTAGGGCGCAAGCGTCTCTTTTTGGCGAAGCTGCGCCAAACAGAAGATAGAATGTCAAGTAATTGTGAAAAGAGAAGATGGAGATAAGGCATCCTGGGGCCACGATCCCCTTGTTTACTAGAGGCAGGAAACCCCATGGAGAAAGAAAAAAATCACTAGAGTATCTCGTGATCGTGAAGCTCGTACACGCTCTTCTGTCGGACACATGCACTTTTTTTTCCATACATACAAGAAAATATATACCATTTGTATTACGTCCGGGTCACCAACATATGGGGTGCCAAAAGGATTAGGCCCATATAAATTTAAGAAGTTGTGTGAATGTTTGCATATTTATGAACCCGTGTACTAACATCATAACAAAAACATTTGATAACAATCAAGGAGAACACTTATAAAATAGCAATGATTAAAGTGAGGCGAGAGTTTATACAGGGTGGTCCCGAATTCATGGTACAAACTTTAATGGTAGGTACAGGACATTATAACAATGATTTATTGTATAGGAATGTATAGTCGCAAGTGACGCGGTGAGGCGTAAACAGGGGAAATAAAAGGAAAGAGAAATGGAGTGATCGGTTGGTATCATTGCCGGTAGAGGGTAGTAGATGTCTAGCCGCTGTTGAACATGATGCATCGCAGTAGGGAAAAGCGCCATTCACAATTGTGCTGCCGTAGACGATGGGTGACTTTACGTATGCAGAAAAAGCAGACATGCATTACATGTACGGCCGTGCAAATGGTAACGGCAGAGCTGCGTTACGAATGTATCGCGCGGAGTATCCTGATCGACGAATGCCGGATCATAGAATTTTTCAACGGTTACATCGTCAACTTTGTGAAACAGGTGCGTTCGACGTCAACAGACATGGCGCTGGTCGAGTAAGAGCTGTACGCACTCCAAGGCTGGAAGAAAGCATCTTGAACATTGTGGCTGATAGACCCGAGTCAAGCACAAGAACTGTTGCGCGTGACGTAGGTGTGAGTCATCAGACTGTATGCAGAGTGTTAAACGAAAATCGCTTACACCCCTTCCATTTTCAGAAAGTACAAGCATTGAATCCGGCAGATTATCCTCGCCGCGTGAACTTCTGCCTGTGGGTGATGCAGCAATGTGCGTTGCAGCCGGATTTCGTAGATTATGTGCTATTTACAGATGAAGCGACATTTTCACGAGGGGTTGTCTTTATTGCGCACAATTCCCATGTGTGGGCAACCGATAATCCACATGCAACGCGTCGACATGCGTTTCAACAACGTTTCAGTATTAATGTGTGGGCTGGTATTGTGAACGACTTTTTGATTGGCCCATACTTACTACCCACGCGACTCACTGGCGGAAGCTATCTTATTTTTCTGAAAGAAGTGTTACCACAACTGCTGCATGATGTTCCGATCGCCATTCGTAACCGCATGTGGTTTCAGCACGATGGGGCGCCAGCACACTTCAGCATTGATGTACGGAATTACCTGAATGCCACGTTTGGTACTCGATGGATTGGGCGTGGAGGACCAGTCCCTTGGCCACCCCGATCTCCCGATTTATCGAGCCTCGATTACTTTTTATGGGGACATCTAAAGCATCTTGTTTATGAGACTCCAGTTGACTCAGATGAGGATCTCGTCGCTCGCTTATCTGTAGCTGCTGCAGGTGTGCGTGAAATACCAGGCATCTTTGAACGTGTACGCCAATCGCTCCACCGACGCTGTCAAGCATGTATCGATACTGGTGGACGCAATTTTGAACAATTACTGTAAACATGACACTTGTCAACAACGCTTTCAATAAAATCTTTGTTTTTCCTTTCGGCCGTTATTTCCCCTGTTTTCGCCTCACCGCGTCACTTGCGACTATACATTCCTATACAATAAATCATTGTTACAATGTCCTGTACCTACCATTAAAGTTTGTACCATGAATTCGGGACCACCCTGTATATAGTTATCAGTATGAAGTCGGCGCTTGTGACGAATCACAAACCGCTGCGCACCACTCATACAAGAAAATATAAAATTATACTTAAGCTTATAAAACAGACTACACTATAGAAGAGAAAGATTTAGATATAAGCTTTACATTTCTCAGAACCCTTATAGTTCTCGGGCACTGGTACCATGGCACAGACGACCCCCTTCCTCTTTGCGGCGTTACGGGGCCCTGTTGGAAACTCAAATACATAAAACAAGACATCTGTCCGTCAACAGCAGCCATTCTTGACAGCAGCTTGGATCTGGCATACCATCGGGCTATTTATTTCACCAGCATCCCCATGGGTTCCCTGGGGGACAAAAAAGCAATAACAAGTCGCTTCGGTTGAATCACCTTCCCAAATCCTTAGGCGCACTCTCGATAAATACACGACTTTCTATAACGCATACAGGAAAACCCAGAAGTTCCTGTCAAAGCGACATCTGCCACCAACAGCTTATTGCAACTCACGGCCAAAGATAAAAGAAATGATATCGATGAAAAGGAAATTAAAGATGGCAGGTCATTTCATTGCTCGTCCCATGAAAAGAAAGGAATTGTGGAAATATATATATAGATACTGAATGGCTATTTCAAGGAAGAGGGATGCTGCTATCTGAGAAATGACCACCGGATTGAAGTGAGACTAGCCTCTCAAAGACCCTAGCTAGAGAATTCCCGAGAACAAGGATACTTCTAAGGTTCGTACTAATCATACTTCAAACCCAGGCCCCGACATTTGCACTCTAGGTTCAGTACCAGGTCGGCAGATGGCCCCGTGGTGTGAAGTAAAATTCAGATATATAAATGCTTAATTTCTATTAATCCTTTGAAAAATGCAATGAAAAGATTTAACTTGGAATTATAAAAAAACGACGTATGCATTGCAGTACAGAAAAACAGTTCCATCGCCAAGACGTTATTTGGGGTGCTTGAGATGAAAATTGCATACGTTAAAAAATACACTTTATTTACCAGAAACGTGATTTGTATTTTGCAATGCTCATAAAGAAAAACACATTGAATACTTTTCGAAACCAAAGAGGCGTGAATTGTCAGTTTTAAATGGGTTGCTCTGGCAACTGAAAAACCTGACGCTGGCGTAGATTGGTAAAATATGCCTTTGCACCAAAAAACTCAACCAATCCACTGAAAGACTTTCCGATTAGAAATTTTCTTATCAGAAACAAATACTTGGAAATGAAAGCTGAATATGTCGCACCCCGTCAAGAAAAGTGACACAACTCAAAATTTCAGAATTTGAAAAACATCAACTTAAAGGATGCTGCAAAACATATATTAAAATAGTATAAGTTTTTAAATTTTAGGTAAGTTTTTATGGTGGTAACTTCTATTATACTCTATAGGATAGTAATATAACACGGGGGGGGGGGGCATCTCATACATATTTTTCAAATGACTTAACATCGAATTTTTTATTTTTTGACCTGTGTCACTTTTTTTGTCGGGGTGCGATATGGAAACATTAGAGAGGGGAAAAAATCTGCAACCCCTAATTCTGTAACTGGAGGAATAACTATTTTATAAAAACTCGGGGGGGGGGTTAAGGTGTGTGGTTCAGTACTCCCCATATAACTTGTTCCCCAGTCCCGTCCTACAGGTGACACCGCTATTTCCATGTAAGGACTATAGGGGCACCTTTAGAGGATATACGGCTACAAAATTTTGTTGTACAATTTGAGGTAACTCCGATGGATTTGCATCATGCGAGTGCATTTGGGTAACAGGAAATAAAACTACCGTCCTCCGTCTGGTTTGTTTGTTAGTTTACATTGAAAATTCCTATCATTGAAAGTCTGATAGAAAACTGAAAAAAAATATCCGTTCAATTGTCCATGAACAACATGCAAAAGGTCCCAGGCCATACCACGAAAAACACCCCCAAACAAGTAGTCGGATTTTATGCAAATCCGCTGGCGTCCGGTTCATTATTGTAGGAACGTGTGTGTGTATTCTACAAAATATGTGAACGCTCTTAAGTAGCCCATGAATGAAAAAGTTCAGAAGCCACTGGCCACTTAAAAAAACTTCTGAATTTTCACCTTTATAACACAACCGGACGTAGAGTGTCGTCTACGTACCGCTGTGCTGTAAGTGTACCAGAAATGACTATCAAAGGAGATGGCACCAAGAATCATAACGCCCTGTGGGGCGTGCAATGGTAAGGGCAGGATCCCCACGCTGCCCTGGATGTGCCCAGCCAGCGCCTTTCCAAGTTGATCGAGCCCGGCACCACTGTAATTCAACACCTTCTTGGTCGTTTGTTATAAAATGTATTTTGCCAAACATGGCTATACCACACTGGTTAGACACTTCTACTTCTGAGACGTGTTTCATGCGACTTTTGGCAAATTCCCAGATTGAAGTTGACATTCAAAGGGTAGGATTTCAGAAAACAGAAGAAATCAAGACAAATGCGACGAAGTAGTTGGTGGAGATCCCAAAAAGTGACATTGAAAAATACTTTCAGCAGTAGAACTGCTTTGATTAGTGTATCTACTCCGAAATGTCTATTTTGAAGAGGACTAGGTTTGAACTAAATAGGGCTGGCTTACACGTGAAACACTACCAAAAAAACAGTGCTGAGAAAACAATGGAAATTTTTCTCACTCGTCTCTCAATAGCATTCATGCCGAGTAAAAATGACTTATTGAACTTCGCCAGTCTAAAGATCAACATCTGGTTTTAAGAAACTGAAAAACCCATGTCTCGAAATTTTCAACTCTGTGTGTTTAAGATGTAAGCCGACGATTTGTAGTTTTATTTTACTGTGACCAAAGAGTTTGAATACTTTTTGATCAAACTTACTATGTATATCCAAAAATGAGCGAATTTTATGTTCCGCGCAACTGCTAAACTAACGATACTAAATTATTGACTCGATCTCTAAATAAAGGTTTAGAAGTACTATACACTTACTGTGCGTACTCTGAACCAGTTTTTGAATATACATTCTATAACAAAAAATTCGACGAACCAAGGTCCAGAATTAGTGGTGCCGGGCTTGATCATCTTGGAACGGTGCTGACTGGGGAATATAGTATTTAGTGAGGAGTTCAGTTTCCAACTGCGTCCAGTCGACAACCGCAGACCTGTCTGGAGACGTCCAGGGCAGCGTGTTGCTCCTACCCTTACTATCGCACGCCACCCATGCCCACAACAAGGAGTTATGGACTGGGATGCCATCTCCTTTGATAGTCGGGCCCCTTTGGGAGTCATTTCTGGCACACTTACAGCACAGCGGTACGTAGACGACATTCTACATCCGGTTGTGTTACCGTTCCTTTTGCGGCACCCCGGATTTACTTTTCAACAAGATAATGCCCTGCTGCACACGGTACGTGTTGCTACGAATTGTCTTCAAGCTTTCCCAACACTTCCTTGGCCAGCTAGGTCTCCTGATCTCTCTCCCATAGAGCCCATTCCAGAGGTTATGCGAAGGCGACTGCACCATCCCAGAATTTTGACCATTAAGCATTCAGGAATGTTGATCATTTAGACCAGCTTACATCCAGGCCAGAGGTGGACCAACACCTTATTGACTTCCTCCCTTTGTAACGATCAAATTCTGAAATAAGCCATTCAATTGTTCTGAAATTTCAATCATTTATTTGATATTGTATGTTCTTCACCATCTAACCAATTTTTATCACAATCGGACAACTTCTTGGTGCGTCAATTTTTTTGTTATAGCGTATATCCAGTTTCTTCTTCCTCAAGCACAACTTCTCGTTGACGATTGCAAAATGAAGTCCACCCCAAAAACTTTCTAGGGTGACTTCTAAGAAGTTCAAACATGCACCGAAGGGGTCGTTGTTGCAGACGCAGGTTCGATTCCTTTACAGTGACAACTTCTGTCCGTGAAGCATTCCTAGTGTGTGTATGTCCATTTTTTGACGTTGTCTTGTATTTCGCGCGGTTTAGTCCTTGCGCCATAAAACCCAACCAACCCTGCCATCGAAAAACAACCCATCCAGAATTTAAAATTATTTTCTATTCCCTGTTCAATCTTGAGCAAAAAAGGAACAAATATTCAACTGGACAAAGAGGGAGAAGAGCGAAGGTTTGGACAGAGGTCGACGCCCTCTTTCGAAATATTTTCGATCGCCACGGGGACATTTTATTTATCACACAAAACACTCTGCCTGGGGAATAAATCCAGCCTCAATTCCTACATTCTAAGAAAGAGGCGGATCCATTACGAAATCCCAGTCTTTGCTTAAAAGAAGCATTTATTAAAATAGCATGACAAGCAAGCATCTACTGGGGGGGGGGAGACAGATATGGAACGCAAGCGAAATTATTCGACGGAAAATGGAAAGACATCTCGGACATAAGTGCAATATTCCCCTGACCCTCTTCTCTTTTTGTCCAAAATACCTTTTACAAGAATGAAATTTCCTGGTCATGAAATTTTATATGAAGCATTATATGATTCAGAAAAAATTTATACTTGGGAACAACTTAACTTGATTACACAGAATAAATGCCTTGCAGAAAAGTAAAAAGTATCGGGTAGTAAATAGCCTGATGATCTGGATATTTTGCAAGGCGACATGGACTTTCTAGTTAAATAGACAGAGCTTCATGTTTGCTTGGTTGAAGATCTTCCATGTTGATTGTAGGAAAAAGCATGAATCCTTATGTGGGACAAATTGATTGGTCCAAGTGATGATCCATCATGTTTGAAAACACTTGGTCTTCGCTTCGGTAGCTAATCGGCCCAAACCAATTCGTAAGCCCACGTGACTTATCCTTTTGAGATCTTGAGACATCGACTCTGCCAACATACTCTGTCTATTTCATCAGAATGTTGATGTAAGAGCACAGCGATAGAGAGCGCTTAGTAATGTTGTCAATTGCTTAAATGTTAAATTTGGTGTATTTTAATTTTTAATAGCTTTTACGACCACGAACGTAATTTTTGTTAAATTAACGTCACACTGGAGCAACACAACGGGCTATTGGTGACGGTCCCAGATCATCCCCGAAGGAAAAGATACAAGGACAACGCCACGTAATTTTGAACCACAAAGGTAATGGTAATGGTAGTTTTAGTTAACGTCGTACTAGAGAAACACAACGGGCTATTGACGACAGTCCGAGATCAGTCCCTTAAAGGAAAGATCCGAGGACAACACCTCGTAATTTTGAACCACGGACAGATGACGAAGCAACACCTGACCTGGCACCCCACTCTCCAAACGTCCACACCAACCCAACGTGAGGATTTTCGGCCACGACAGATTTAAGGTGCGCCAGCCGCCTCTACACCATACGCTTACAGACATCCACGCTACGACTCTGATTCGAACCAGGAACCTTCCGATTTAGAGGCTAACACCTTAACCAATATACCGGTTTGTCGGCAAACCATATAGGATACAAACGAAACAAGTGAACTGCTACTCTGGTCCTGAACGTGCGGCACTCTTTACGTTACACCGCTTAGATTTTTTTCAATCGTCTCACAGAACGGGTCTTTCGCCAACATGTCCGAACCCCTTACCTAATTACATAACTTGAACGATAGAGCCTCGGATGGCATTTACGATTGACGCTTTCCTTTGATAGTGTTGTGTGGCGTATCGTTTGGCGTGAGACATATATCACCTGAACGACCTTCTTCCTTTCCCTCAAAGCGTTCGCATCTCACAGTCGAAAAGGTAGGGTACCGAACAAAAGGAGGAACCCTCTAGAAGGTCAGTCGCTGACAGCTCGTAAATGGTGATCGATGCCAGAGGTCACTTAAAAGGGGGATAACATCCACAGTACACATATCTATACTATGCCGCTGTTGTGATAGAAATTTTAGTGGTTACAATTGTCTATCTGCCGCAGCGTAAAGATTAACCATTCGGCCGTCTGAAAAATCAAAATTATAGAAAAATTGTGCGCCATGGCGGTTTTTTTTTTCCGTTAGGTTTCGTCTTTGTGGTTGTTACAAAATAAACATGCATAAATGAGTAAACGAGCTTCTCCTTTAGATGCTCCTGGCACAGCGGACATTTCATTCGTTAAAGAAATTGTAACGTTATATTCAGTAGGATGAAATAAAAAGTTTTTCAATTAATTTTAAAATAAGTATTCTTTGTTTTCGAATTGCAGACAAAAAATATATTCAGCCTTCATTTTTTCTGGTTTTAAATTTAGTGCTAATAATTATATTTTTGTAAGGGATACAATCACAATGACCCGATCAAAAGGGAAATAAAACTACAAAATAGACACAACGAAACAGCGGAAATATATTTTTCTTCCATAATTTTCAAAAATGAAAAATATATACAAATATTTTCAATTTCTTGATAAGGAGACTTTTACAAACGGAATGGTAGTCAGTAAACAGTTCATCGCCCTCCAATGCAAAGCTGAGAGCATTAATAAAACAGCAAAATATCCACACTTTATCAATTAAAATTTCATTCTCTCGCTTTATCAGACATCCATTAAAATTCCATGCGATTTTCACTTTAAATCTAGGAACTGCGTGGGCGAACAAATGTACGCGTGAGTGCGTGTTTAAACGTGGGTAATAAATGTAAAAATAAACGTTCAGTTGAAATGTTTGGTACAGCTACACTCTACGTTTATGAGCGGTGGCAACGACCTTGGCGATTTTTTTGGCGCACTTCTAGTAGCGTGTTACGGTAGATAAAGGCAGCCCATCTCTTTACGGTTGAAAAAAAAAAGAGTTTTGAAATAATTCTTTCCTTGGCGACTTAAGAAGTGCGCCAAAAAAAATCGCCAAGTCCGTTGCCACCGCTTATAAACGTAGACTGTATATATGTATATATATATATATATATATATATATATATATATATATATATATATATATATATATATATATATATATATATATATATATATATATATATATATAGCTATACCAAATGTTTTTCCAAAATCCAGAAAATCCATACCTTAGAGAAAGACATATGCCGTATATACGAATCACAAATTTATACTTTTCTAATATTTTCATTCATTTTAATATTTTAAAATATGAAAACACGTATTACCGCAAAAACAATATAACACCACCTACAATTAGCATGACAAAAAATGCATCTCGCATCGGCAACTCCCAACGGAGAAAAAAATACACTTTCTACTATTTTATCGGTCGCCATTTTTGCGAAAGTTGGTGTAGATTTCAACACAGGCAATTTGGTGAAATGGCATTCGAGAGACAGACCAAGTTAAAACCAAAATTCTCACTCCCTCTATATTTAGCTTCTCAGAGAAGCTCTCATACAGTGCCCCTGCAAGAAATCAACAGAAAAATATCGAAAATTCCATGAGTGGAATAAAATTATCGCACTTGTATATAGCCGGTTAATAAAATCACCCCACGATTACTTAAAAAAAAATCTAAAAATTCTACGATCTAATTTTATTTCATATAAGTACAGAAACGTTTAGCATAATAGTTCCTCAATCTATTCCCCAGAAGCAAGAAAGAAACATCATCACCAGTGGTCATCGATAGACAGACATTCTAGAACATGAAAAAGCTATATTTTCTTTTAAATTTAATGTACACGTTTTTCTAGAACACACAAAAAGTTCCCATGTTAAGTCTACGGGAGCTTGGGAAGAAACAGCCTCGGGCGTTAGAAAAGGTCTAAGCCAATCAGAAAGTGTTTCCCGTATGTCGCCACTCTGATTATGTAGGCACTCTAGTCTCAACGAGAATTTTTTTTCCACCACCTTTCCCAGTGGCTTATGACACTCGTCTTTTCTTTTTGTCTTTCACCTGGGGAGCCGCCTCCCTCTTGGAATATTCATCAGGTGTTTTCCAACGACACTAGCAACACTGAAGAAGTCGTCCACTCTTCTCACGTGGAAAGTCAGACGTCACACTGCATAAATCAATCTACTTAGCCTTAAAATCTTGACGCGGTAGCCCAGTGGGATGAGTCGCAGATTAAAGACATGACGGTTGCGAGTTCGAAACTCCATGAACCAAAGACCGTCATGTAACGTGGAGGCTGTAGTACGTTAAATTTGCAGTGGCCTTAAATGTCCATTGATATAGTGCAGAAGTTTAGAGAGTGTGATGCCTGCTCGCCACCTGGCAGTGGATAAAAATACAAGTTGCTTTCCTCGGAACATTCACTTAGGAATTGATCTCGGACGGTCGCCAATAGCCCGTTCTGTTGCATCTGAGCGACGTAAACTCGACTACCAACCAACCAACCTTAAGATCTAGCTTAGATCAATTTTGCAATGTGTCTTGCTAAATTGAATCTCTAAATTTGAGGACAGCAAAACGAAAACCTTTTTCATAAGACGGCAATCTTAAAGCTGTTATTTCCTATAATTAATGTTGCTAAAATCGCTTAATTTATTAGGCGTCGAACTGTTTAAAATTTTACTTTTAACTATTCAAAGTTTTACTCCACCTGATGCCGGTAGATGGCAACGTTAACCCGAACATATCATCCGGGCCAGTTCTTAACTGATTCCAAAACGCTAAGTTCGACACCAAGATATCACAAAGACAGTACTAAATACATAGCTGACAATCATTGGAATGAGAGCACTAATTGTGCCAATGAAGAAACTTGGCTTGAAGATAGAGCCACAGAAGCAAATGATCGGCATCACAAAATGCGATATTGCATTTTAATCTGATTCGACAGCAGAATATCGGAACGCCATTACAGGATACAAACGATAACTGCTCTATCGATTTCAGATATCGATCAACCGAGGGACATCAAAACCCTAATGACACGTGTGCGAGGGACGATTTACAAAATTCGATACAGGATAGTAACTTTCATATAAACGAGTGGGGGGAAAGAATAGAGAATTTGACGGAAATGGGGATAAAGAAAATTGATGACGATAAAAAATCCGTAGCTTAAAGGGATATCGATATTTTATTGACCGTTCCAATAATTGTAAGAATAGAGTTCTGAAGTCGAGTTGTACATTCTATTCTCTGAGAATTCGATAGTGCTAGAAATCCTGAAGACAGATTGAAACGTATGGAAATGGAAAAAGAAGGCAATTAAATTGAAATTTTCGGATTCTTTTTAACGTCACCTAAAATTCGATTTTGAGATTATTTACCTTTAAATATATTTCTATAATCATACGCTTTTTTAGGTTTGTCTCTACTATTATAAAAGGAAATGTTTGTTTGTGTAAGTACTGTTCCTAACGAATCTATGGCACTTACAATAAATGAAATTTGGCACACAGGTAGTCCGAATTTTTTGCGATTTTTATGTAGCGCCCGATTTTTAAAATTTAATCAAGAACATTTTAAAATTAATTTATTAGGTTTTTTTTATCTTCTCTCCGGAATGTGACGTCATTAAAGAAAGGCGAGGATTTTACGATTTTCGACCGCTGACGTCACAAGCGTTTTTCGTCTTAATACCTTTGGAACTATACCAAGTTTTCCTATTCTAGCGCTTGATTGCGTTGTTGATAATAGCCACTTCGAGGCCATCACGGCGTTGCCTGTAGAGTTCGTTTGAGAAGTAAACCAAATGAGAATACGTAGCAATCACCGGGGTTACCGAGCAGTAGTCACACCTGAACCCCCGAAAAGAACTGTCACGGGCAACGCAGTGGCTAGTTAGGTTATATGAGGCAAGGGCTAATTGCGCCAAACAACGTCAATAAAATGAACATACACATAAGAAAATCTTTACTAATGGAAGATATTCAAACCTATGCCACCTACAACTCGGATGTTGCTCGCGCAGTAGGCAAACCCATTGAGCAACGACGACTCCCGTATTTTGAGGATCAATTCTTATTGAGATATTGCACTTCATACAGAAGTAAGATAATCTTGACAGTAGCAAATTTTACCAGATCTTGATGCTTGATATATCTCGTAGATAAGGTATCGCCGTCTCGCTAGAAAACTGACCAGATCTTGATCTCGTGAACATCTGCAACATCTTGATGACAAGATATCTCATCATTACCATAATAGACCAGATGTTGATGGACGATATATCTAGTCAAAACCACTTGGAGTGTTAAGGAAGAATAAATGTATTCTTGATAGGAATAAGTCAATCAACACTTCAACTTTCTCGTTTTAAATTACCAACAGCACCCTACATAGCACGTAGTTCATGAGCCGTTTTTGTAGCAGTTCTGTACCTGGTAGATAAGAACGTTGGGTTGCTAGTGAGATTCTTGCCACTGCATTGGTCGAGTTAATTGCCAGGAAATTCCCGGTTGCCATCTACAGTGCGGATCAGGCGATGAAAAGGAAGATGACATTGGAAAAGATATTTCTAGAAAGGTGCTCAACTCGCCAGAGAAAGACTGCCATACGCAAGATTATGTACAGCGATCGCCATAGCTGCGTATTTGTTTGGAACCAGAATCAGCGATAAAGACGCCATTTGTCTTAATGCATTGTTTACGTTCACCCTATCTTTACATTTAACGACGTCAGAACCGGACAACAGGACACGAATGTCGCCTGGCATTTTCTAAGTGCTTCAGTGAAAGCAAGTAGCTTCCTGTGTAAAACAATGTTTTACATGGGGCGGATGATAATTGGAAGATAGGTAAAGTATTTTAATTAAAGTCGCGCTGGAGCAGAACAACGCGCTATTGGCGACAATCCGGGATCAATCCCAAAGGAAAATACCAGAAGACAACACGGCGTAATTTTGATACGTATTTTTTTAATTGACGTCGCACTGGAGCAAAGCAACGCGCTAATTGAACCACGTAATATTGAACCAGTCAGACGACGGATACTTGGTAGACGTGTAAAATATTATTTTTAATAGCTTTAATAGTCACATTTTCCCATGAAAATAAAATTCAAATTGATGCATGTCGAGTTGGTTGGATTTTATGGCGCAAGGGCCATATTGGTCCAAGCTAAGCCAAACACAATACAGACAAAGACAAGTAAGGGACTTGAAACAAGGAAAGTTTTATTGACACAAAAAAGAAAATACACCTAGGATAGATAACAGGAATCGGACCTGTGCCGCTTACTGATACATATTGGGTAGGAAGTTGAATTAATAACGGGCTATTGGTGGCATTCCGGAATAAATCCCAAAGGGAAAAAATCCGAGAGCATCTTGTAATTTTGAATCACGGTCAGATGACGGGCATATTGGGAAAAAACGACGTTTGTAGAAAATGGTTTTACTATACTCCCCGAGCAATATTACAAGATTCTATGTCAAAAGAGTACAAAATAATAATATTTTTGGCTAGGCCGATCGGAATAAGACCTAGAGGAAGATCAACACTTAGATGGATTGACCAGACGATGATTGGATGTTTGGGGTTTTATGACGCAGAGTCTACAAACAGACAAGCTGCTACCTGACCAGAATATATTGGCATTTGTAAAACTAACTGGGGAACTATTGCCAATAACAGATTAAAGGATCGCCAAGCCCCATACTGGGCAGTCGAGCCAATCAAGAAAACACAAAGATTACGTGCATTTTGATGTTCGAAGAGTTCCGAGTATTCAGATCGAGATTGAACTTATAAAACGTATTCATATTTGTCTCGAATTTTAAATGTTTAGTTTGAGGTACCAGCACGCACGTTTGAAAACACCGACTTTCCCGGCGACTCATCTTGGAAATCGTTATCCCCCTAGCGCGAGTTCCGCAAAATACATTCAGGCTTCAATGAATCTTCGAATGGATCCGTTCCAAAACGGACGGTTAATCCGTCATCTAAGTTGACGTGGGCCGGACAACTAGATAGAACCTGCCAGTCGCGAAATGGCGATCGATATCCAAGTCTTTTTACCACCCCTTTATTGATAACTTGGTTAAAAACGATCCAAGACCATTAATCAAATCTTTCCGTTGTTTGTTTCATTTTATGTACAGAATGCTTCACCTGAAACCAAGCAGTGATTTTATCCATATTTATCCTGGAGCCAACTTGGGTGAACTATTGAGGAAAAGGAGTCCCACAAGTTCTAGGAGCCCGACCCTTTGGAACACACTCATTAAAAATATTCTGTGGAGGGTTACCCCCTCTAAAAAATTAACGTCGAACTGGAGAAATACAACGGGCTATTGACGACGGTCCGGGATCAGTCCCTTAAGGGAAAAATCCAAAGACAACACCTCGTAATTTTGAACCACGGTCAGATGACGAAGCAACACCTGAGCTGGCACCCCACTCTCCAAACTTCCACGCCAACCCAACGTGAGGACTTTCGGCCACGACAGATTTAAGGTGTACCAGCCGCCTCTACACCATACGCTTACAAACATCCATGCCAAGGACCCGGATTCGAACCAGGAACCTTCCGATCTAGAGGCTAACACCTTAACCACTATACCGGTTGGTCGGCAAATACACTGGTGAGTAAACCTTAAGTAAAAGTAGTCTTCAGTTCGTTATCTGATCGTGGTTTACAATTGCGTGTTGTCCTCGGATAAGTCTTCAGCTGATACAGTGAAGTGAAGTGGCACGGATGTAGAGTAGGTTGGTGATTTTTAATTAACGTCGTACTAGAGCAACACAACAGGCTAAGGGATAAATCCCCTAAGGTAATCACGGTCATATGACGAGGCAACACCTGAGCTGGCACCCCACTCTCCTAACTTACACACCGCCAACGTGAGGACATTTGAGCCTCCTTTGTACACAACGGTCTTCGGCTGGATTGGAACTCCCCTAAAACAGGAGTAAAGAGTAAAGCATTTCCAATAAGTAACTGAATAAGTCGTTTCAAATAAAACACCCATGTGTGTAAACCGCCTAACCCGATTAAAACATGATCTAATTAAGTCTACAAAAGGTATTTATCTAATTGAAGGGTGATTTCAAATTTCATCTAGGATTGGTACGCTCCACATAAAGAAATGCTCCAATTCATCATTTTCCAAAATAAATAGGCCGACCAACCGGTCTAGTGGTTAAAGTGTTAGCCTCGAGATCGGAGGTTTCCTGGTTCGAATCCGGGTTTGGGCTTGGATGTTTGTAAGCGGCTGGTGCACTTTAAATATGTGGTGGCCGAAAGTCCTCACGTTGGGTTGGCGTGGAAGTTTGGAGAGTGGGGTGCCAGCTCAGGTGTTGCTTCGTCATCTGACCGTGGTTCAAAATTACGAGGTGTTGTCCTCGGATCTTTCCCTTAAGGGACTGATCCCGGACCGTCGTCAATAGCCCGTTGTGTTGCTCTAGTACGACGTTAACTAAAATTACCATTACCTAACTAAATGGGCCGACCAACCGGAATAGTGGTTAAAGTGTTAGCCTCGAGATCAGAGGTTTCCTGGTTCGAATCCGGGTTTGGGCTTGGATGTTTGTAAGCGGCTGGTGCACTTTAAATATGTGGTGGCTGAAAGTCCTCACGTTGGGTTGGTGTGGAAGTTTGGAGAGTGGGGTGCCAGCTCAGGTGTTGCTTCGTCATCTGACCGTGGTTCAAAATTACGAGGTGTTGTCCTCGGATCTTTCCCTTAAGAGACTGATACCAGACCGTCGGTAATAGCCCGTTGTGTTGCTCTAGTATGACGTTAATTACAAAATTACCAAACTAAATGGAAATGACATATTGAAGGCATGCAAGATTGTAGATGAAATATTGTTGCATGAAAGATTGTAGAAAACGTACCCCAATCCTACTACAATAGTCAGCTTGAATTATAATAGCATAAGCATGGTGTATGAAGAGCCGTTTAACCAGGTTATAGTGGTCAGCCTTTGTCTGACACCCAGTAGGTCACAGGTTCGATTCTGTTCATAAGCGCATAGATGTTGGAGATAGTTCCCTGATAGGAGTAACGGCGGCTAACCCACTGGGTGCTGCCATAAAAGAAACTTTAAAAGTAGAGTGAGCAATGGTAAACTCTTCATGCACCCAGGATCATGTGACTAAAACTGGTACTAACATGACCCTTAGATAGTTTGTACTCACGCCGATAGTTATCAGATATCGGGCACTTTCAAATTACATTGTTTTATATTGGAACCTTGCGCGCTACCGTCCGATAGTACCGGAACCACCCAAAATGCTACCCGACATTTTTAACTGTCGGACGGTCTGCTAAACCGGACTGATTAATATCCAGAGGGCCTGCGCTTCGCATTCCAGAATTGCAGTTTACATATTCATCTGCAATTTAGTCGCAGTAATCGGCTTCCCACATTTTAAATTGTTAATAGGATACAAAAATGAGTGTTAAAACGTATATTACGAACGGTAATTGGTAATTTTTAATTAACGTCGTACTAGAGCAACACAACGGGCTATTGACGACGGTCCGAGATCACTCCCTTAAGGTAAAGATCCGAGGACAACACCACGTTATTTTGAACCACAGTCAGATTACGAGGCAACACCTGAGCTGGCACTCCACTCTCCAAACTTCCACACCAACCCAACGTGAGGACTTAAGGCCACGACAGGTTTAAAGTGCACCAGCCCCCTCTACACCCTACGCTTACAAACATCCATGCCCAGACCCGGATTCGAACAAGGAACCTTCCGATCTAGAGGCTAACACCTAGAGGAGACACCTTAACCACTATACCGGTTGGTCGGCATATTACGAACGGAGCTTCCAAAACATTGTATAAAACGCACCTATTATTTGATGAATCCAAAAGCGTCTATTATATCTACGCTTTCCCTATACCCCCTCCCCCCACAAGAAAATCCATTAAACAATTTATTTTCTTTTTTTAAATGATACACGCATATCCACTTTAACTAAGCTGCTAAAAGCGTTGAATAAAATTGTTTAATACAATTCGATCACGTTCAAACGAAAGTGACGCAGAACTCCGATAAAAATCGGACGCAATGTTCAAGAGACCGCGCCTGAGTACAGCCACTCCGATAATTACGTCTCCAACATGAGATAATCAAGTGGATATGCGTGTATTCATTTTAAAAAAAAGATAAAAGAATTGTTGTTTTTCTCTCTCTCTCACTGGATGCACTTGGGGTAAAAACGTTCGTCAACCCCCGCTGATTGCTACGTATTCCCATTTGGTTTGCTTCGCAAACGAACTCCACGGGCTCCGTGATGGCCTAAAGGTCCCTGTTATCAACAACGTAAATCATAAACACACTATAAATGGTTCCTGACGTAACCAGTCGAAAAATCGCAAAATCGGCTCGCTTCTCCTTTCTTAAGTCGCATTTCGGAAGGAAGAAAGAATGGTGAAAAAAAAAACTAATAAATTCATTTTTAAATGTTATAAATTCGGGTGCGACAGAAAAATTGCAAAAAATTCGGAATACCTGTGTGCCAAATTTCATTTTTGTAAGTGCCATAGATTTGTCAGGACAGTACACACACTTCCTTTTATAATAGTAGAGATATAATTTGAGTGTCCGACTTTGACATCCGAAAATATCGGAGAGTGTACAAACGCTCTTTGTACTATATTTATGTCAGCAATCTTAGACTCAAACGCTCTTAGACTTTACTTATGTCTGCAAGGTGATTGTAACATGGTAGCATACTACTTTGGCGCGTGCGATGTCATCATTTTTATCCCCACTTTTCAGAAATGCGCAATCACACATACAATGTAAAATCGTCAAACGAGGCAAAAGATACCAAATCGGTCAACCAAGTCTATTTTTCATATCAGTCACGTGACTAATAAACAGTTGGTCATACTTTTTGAAGCCTCTCAATAGCAATGTTTAGTCTATTTAACTTCAGTCGATGGTTTCTTCGTAGCCACCTGTTCGTCCCATAGACTTATATCTCCTGTATGGTTCGCCCTTATAGTAAAGGTAGGGCATTAAAAAAACACCCCTTGGACTCCCGATATTTTTAGGTTGGGGGCCGGTACCCTAAACATGATGAATAATATTACAAACATAGATAATATGGATAGCCAAACACGCAGGGAGGTTAGACCTTGCCCACTAGATTATTTAATCATTGTCCTAACACAGAGGCTCGACCACCTAGAACCTAAACATTTTTATTTACATTTTAAACCAAGCCTATTTCAGCCAATAGGAATTAAATGCTACAAATAGACCTATTTTTATTGGTGAGTTCCTGAAACACGTATGAAGCAACTGGGATTGTAATTGTATTCCCCACCCTCATAATAATTCTCCAAGTTGTGGCCACTCATTAAGACACAGGGTTAACATATAGGGGTCGCTGGTTATCATGCGACATTCCTCCGACCAGCGTAGGCGCTAAAAATGTGAAAAAATTTCAATCAAAATGCGGTCTTTTTTTTTAACAGTTGAAATAAAATTTTGATTGTTATTTTTAAAAAATTGGTACAATAAGTGTGATAAGGAATGAAAGAAGAGAGTTCATTAAATTAATTATTTACACTTTTGAAATAGTGACCTCATTATGACTGCATCAAAGTAAATTATTTGGGCCTGTTTACTTTATGAATTTAAATAGGGCACCACAGCTTCAGACTACTCGAAATATATCCTCTACATCAGGAGAGGAAACAGCGAGTGAAGATTGTGGTCGCAAGTAACTCCGGAAATTTGTATCTGGTGATGATTCTTGAAGATACTCCGGCAGACCATCAGGTCTCCACCGCCTCGAGTCAAACTTGTTCAGAACTTATACGACAATTTAATGTCAGCGATGAAACCATCCACACCAATACAATGCAACAGGAAGCGTCCTCACCATTGGTTGTCATCAAAAGATTCAAAGCCATTGATGGAAAAACCAGAATCCACCAACAAAAGGTGCGCCTTTGATTTTGATGGACTAGCCTCGGGGATGTTCACTTTGAGCTTCTGCCCAATAAAGAAATCCTTTATATCTTTAGTCTCCTCAGCACAGTTCCAAAGGGTTTCAGTTACATTGACCCAGAAGTAGTCAGAGTTGATTAAGAGAGGAGTTCTCTTCTAGACCACATACAAAAGCGACCAAGTAAATTATTATCAGACTCAGTTGGGAACTCATACCTTATAATCCCAATCCGGAGACACAAAACCATATATTCAAATGCCATTCTATGCTGCTAGTCACAGTATTTAAAGTGTAAACATCGTTCCGACCAGCTCCTTTCTCTGCATTTGGTGATTGGCAGGTTTATTACAGAAATCAGATTGCCCAGGACAATCTGATACCCTACCGCCACACGCCTTCGTGGTGTCGGTACTAATCCCTGTAGGGATTTTATACATTTGGATAAGCAAGGGTATAAATACGTACATATTCCCTTTTTGATTGAGGCTAACAAGGATAATATACAACAGCTATACAGATTTAACACAAACTAAATTGTTATTCTAACGAGGGATTTTTAATGAGCTAAGCAATGTCGAATCAAGGATTGGACTCTCTCGGGGAACAAATTTATACACCCATTCCTATTAGGATGACCAAGGTTTCAATTTACAGGATTCTTCTCATAGCCAGATATGACCAATGAGTTCGTTAGTAATGTCACTTTTATTCAAGTTTTATCTTTCTTTTATTCCGCTAAATTACTTTTTTAATGCATTTCCTATTTAGAATTATAAATGTAACAAGTGAAATTCGATAAAATTCATTCGTTACAAAGATAGATACTGTTACAAAGATAGATACTCAGAAATAGTCAATGGTTATCAATATTGTATCGTCAAAATATTTCGTTTCATTGCAGTTTGGTATAGTTTGTCACCCTACGGTCATTTTTTGCTACACAACGAGTTAGATCAGACCTACATAATTTCAAAGAAAGCTAAATAGATTATTCGAGGTATAATCGGCGAAATCCTCTTGAGTTTTTAGTTAAGAGTTGACTTTTGAAAACTAACTACATCTATATTTTCAGAACGAAACAAAATATTGAGTTCAAATCAATTTATTTTCAAACTAGAACTGCTATATAAAGTGAGTTTCACTTAACCTTGGGCGCAACCCCAGCATGGGTATGAGATGCCACTAATCACGGTACTGGGAGCCAAGAGCTATGGAGGCCAAGGGAAATGAAATTTTTAAGAGGAATTTGCACTTTGTTTCCAAGTACAATAAAAGTTATAATTTTTTCATTGTTTTTGTATGTTCATTAGTCCAAAGAGACAATCAGGTAGTTAAGTGGTTAACTGTTTGGCCCTTGGTTCAATAGGTTTCTGGATTTAAATCTCAGTTTGGATGTTCATAGTGATTTGGAATCCACTTAAAACCAGTGATCTTGGTGTTATTATTTTTCACAAAGGAAAATGACAGAGAAACAAAATCATTACTCCAGAGGAAGAGAAAATTTTAACTATTTGTGTAAATTGAGTATTAGGTATCTAAATACATATTTTTTACTCATGAGGGATCGGCCTTGATAGTAGCGCCTAGAGAATAGATGTGGGCTGTTCTGCATGGACAGCTTTAGAAATAAGCAATTCAGCTTTTTAAAAAAAATTTACTGCACAAAATTTTTCTATTTATTAGGTAGGGCTCCAGGAATGGTTGAATGAAAGAACCATAAAAAAAATTGTTTGAGCCAATCAACAATTTTTTTTTATTACACTGGTCTATAAGGTTATAACATCAGCAGGTGTCTAACTAATTTTGGGGTGTTGATTTCAGATCTAACCTTAAAAAAAATGGCCATTATGTCAAGTTTTTTGTTATTTTGGCATTTGATATTTGTTGTCTTTCAAAATTACCGCTTTTTGTCAGGTTAACCGACATTTCTTTTTATCCCAATCTTTATATTTTCATATTTGCTGCTTGACACTCATAGATGGCAATACTGATTTTTTTTTATTGGTAGAGATCACACACACACACACACACATGTAACCACAACCAAAACTGCTATTATTGTATTTTTCACTGAAGGAGAAACACTTGCTGGATGTTTGTGGGCAAAATTTAGACAAAAATTAGAACAAAGGTAGTATTAAAATTCCAGATAAATTTTGCTGTGTGCAAAGACAGTATAATTTAAAATTTCAGTCATTCATTGATATGGACAACAGATGAACGCCCAAATTGAACTGAATGATCCTGCACAAAATCTGCTTTTCTCCACACAAGCAGAACTTTTAAGTTTCAAACTTTCGGAGTGGAAACTTCTAGCAAAGAGGAAACGTGTTTCTGTGTTCAGATGGAGAAATTTTGTTCCATCTTCTTTCTATGAAATGTACAAAGATATGTGCTTTTGTTCAGATATTGTATAGGGCTAATGACAGATTTAGGAATATCTTACGTTCAAAAGGAATATCTATTTATCACCTCTTCCAAAATTAGTTTAGAAGCTGAAGCTTTCGCTGTGACGTCATGCACCGGAAAGTAAAATCAGGATTATACAAATCATTAAGATAGTTTCGCTGTCCAGGAGATTCACTCTACGAAAGGAATATTGGTATGCGAAGCAAACCAAATGTGATCTGTGAAAGGAGTATTGGTTTGCAATGAAAACCAAATGGGATCGCGTAGCAATCCACGGAGGTTGGTGAGCGTATTCGAGAAGGGGGCGGAGCCCCCTAGTGTCTTAAAAAGTGCATTTATTAGATTATCCCCAAGGTATTAGTACTATGCAGAGGTATAAAAACAGGTGGGATCCCATAATTACAAGTGATTACTATTGGTTTTTGCAGAAGAATAACAGGATAACAGGACATACATAAGAAAAATGAACTACGTATGTGGGCATAATATTTTATAATTTTGTGGGAGTATAAGTTTATAAATTAAATTTTGTATTTATACATGTTTGCTCAATTTCGTTTTTTTGGCGCATCAAGCGATATATAAATATGATATTTATAATTTTTAATACTAATTTTACAGCAAACAAGTATATATTACAATTTGCCGCACAGCTTTAACTTTGTTGAATTTAATAAAATACGACTACTCCTAAAAAAAATATTTACTTCCACTCTCTAGATGTGTAAATATTTTATTACATATCGCTACTTTGGAAGAAAACCGGCATAACTCAAAAAATTGCAATTGTTGGCTTATGTCATAAACAAAACGAAAATGTGGTATATTTTTAGGTGGAAAGAGGGTCACAAAAGTAATTAACAATCCATGATTGAGTGATATTCAGTTAAACTTTAGTTAAATATTTGAATGGGATTTTCTTTAAACAAATTGTTTTCGACTTGTGCCGGTTTTCCTCCAAGGTAGCGATATGTACACTTTATAGCAGTTGATATTCGTGAAGAATGTCTGTGCAACAAAATCTGATTTAAAGATGCTATTGATAATTTTTTCAGTTGTTACGAGTTATCTATCTGTCTGCCTGCTGTTCTACCCTCATACTACTATTGTTGCGATAGTTCACTTGTAGTCCTGACTGAAAGGAAAATTTGCCCGAAATGCAGATTTGATTCTAGTTGTCTATAGGTCACTCAAACAGATAATACTTTACTTGCTTTAAAGAGTGGATAAAATAATGAGAACAGTGCATATCTTCAATAAGATACTTTAACAGAAATAATACTTTTAAAACCTTGATGTAGTACTTAAAGCCTCATATCTGCAACATTCATTTATACAGTTTGAGTTATCTTAACTCATCTAGAGCATCAACTAAAAAACATGAATACAGTACAATGTAAATAAAAAGCATAACAACATTATTACTTAATTATGTTGGTCATGCTAATCTATGCTTATTTTATAAATTAAGATTTACGTTATTCTTACATGACTTTGGTATTGAACCCCCTCCTAAAGGTGAAAATTAAAGGTTGCCACTCGCCACATGGCGACTAAATGTTTGAAAATGGAGACTTGAAATTTTTGCAACATTCGCCAAATTTTCTTGAAATTATTAGTTTATATGGTAGAACCTCCGATTTTACGCTTTTTTTTCCTGAGGACCGTAAAAAAAATTAGAAAAAAAGAAAAGCACAGGAATATAAACATGGAAAACAGTATGTAGAATTTAGGGGAAAAAACGCAGATGCTTGGAGCGGGAAAAAGAAAAACAATCTAGGGAAAGAAGGCTGAAGATTAGTACTCGAGTGTGCACGTGACCTGGGGTATTTTGGTAGTGCTGGTATATATTGCGGAATGAGAAAATCTATCTACAAAACATGCATGTATTCTACAAAATATGTGAACACTCATAAAGTGGCCACTGAATGAAACAAGTCCAGTAGCTACTGGCCACTTGTAAAATTTCTTAATTTTCACCTTCTGGTACATAAAATAACTGGTACATAAAATTTAATAAGTCACTGGTTTCTCAAATACAAAAACATTTTGTTTTCTCAGTCAGTTATTCAACTGTGGAATGTTTTTCATTCAGAACAAAATATGCATAAAGAGAATCACAGTAGGTAAATCACAAAAAGAAATTATGTTTATGTGTAATCTGTGTTAAAATGTTAAATAATTGAACAAGTGCAATTACTATAAAGCTAGGTTTTGGATTTTCAAAAACACATAAATTCTAATTTTTAAAAATAGTTTTACTCATTCTTGATGTTCAATAAACAAAAGTCAAATAGCAATCAGGACAAAAACAATCCCCAAGGAAGTTCAAGATCATGATTTAATATTTGTGATTGACTTATTAAAGAGCAATTCAATTTATACTGTAATAACTCAATAACTGGACATAGTTTTACAATTAAATCTGTCCATCAAAACAAATTGCATACATCAGATTAAATATCCTCAGTTCAAAATTCTACAATAAATCTGTTCAAAAATGGAAGTCCTTCTGGAAACCAGCTGTCAAATGTTTGTTCAAATGGTTTTAAATTGTTTAGAACGAAAGGAGGATAGAAGGAAGATTTTATCACAAGGCTCTCTAGTGCTTGACCTACTAAAGAATCTAACATCTCAATAGCAAATTATCATGTTAATTAATGACCAAAACAAACGAAACGCAATTTGCCCGTTTAGATTTCAATACATAAAATAAAACGAGTCAACTGCCACAAAATTTTGGTTTCAAAGAAAACTTAATTAAACACTGAAACACAGTGGAGATAAATTTGATGACATGAAGTGACTTGTTATTGTTTACACAAGTGATGTCAGTTACTTAAACCCAATAATAAACACAAATTCCAGTGTAAAGATATGAAAGTTATAATTTATATTATCCTTTTTTCAAAAAAGAAAACATTACATCATCTGTTTATATTCATCAGAAAGTCATGTTAAAATCAATCAGTTTTCTTTTGCCTATTACAATATAAATTAACAAGTCCATATATCAATTGACTGTGCAAATACTGTCGCCCAAATTAGCTATCAATTCTCAAGATACTCAAAAGAATTCAAGAATTTTGTATACTTGTAAAACACCTTGGAAGTACAGAACAAAAAAAAATCAAGCAGCTAATTTATAGATGATGCATGAAGATCGATGAAAATTTTGGGTGATTTATTGTCAACATATTTAAACTGACAAGGTTAAAATCGGACAGTCAATTTTTGGAATAATAGTTTGCCGCAACAACGGATTTTTCTCAACATGTCGCATTCATCCCCTGGGTCGACCGAATGACACATGAGGTCATGCGGTGAGGCCGACCTTATTTGGTCTGGCTTTTTTCTAATACCCATCACAGTCATCTAAAGTTGAGTTTTCGAAAGAACAAATATAGTAGAAATGTAGTTTCTAAAGATTCCTTTTTTAGATCAAACAGAAAATGTGCACTAAATACTACTGACGTCACATTAACAAGACCCGGTCGTATGACTTTTGATTTTACACATACCTCGGATCTGGTAGTATTATTTTCTTACTGGCACGGGCTGCTGGAGTAGATTTACTTTTTTCCATAGCCATAAGATAACTCACATCTGCTAGAACTGCCTCTAAGTCCGCCATTTTGACTGTAGATAGGCTTAGTTCTATAAACACAATTGCAAATGTTGAATTTAAAAGCCTATCCTTTGGCTACAACGTTACAATTAGGTGCATCACGTTTTATTAGACAGCACAGCACCAGTCCAACTGCAAATAAGAGGAATCCAAGAAGAGTAGGAGCTTTTAGTGTTTTTTAACTCCATTAATAATACTGGAGTTTTTCACATCTGAATTCCTAGATCCCGATTTACACTACCGGAATATTAGACTAAGCAGAAACTAGGGAGTGCGTATAGAAGAGTTAACAGCTTGTTTATGTTCGAGAGCTGCCCTCTTCTGGATCATTTCGAAATTTAGCAGAAATCCCTCACGAGTTTCGTTTTCCAAGAAAGGGAATATTTTCGAATAGTAGAACACATTTTCATTGCAATTAAAAAAGTTTTTTCTGTTGAGCTCTCTGTGCAAGTATTTATCAGATGTTTTTTAAATATCGTGAAAAAAAAATTTTAGAATTCATAAAATTCAAATTACATAATTTTGATCCCAAAAAAAATCATGGTTTAGATTGTTGTGAGAATATTGTAAAATGCAAGAAATTACTCGCACTATTTGATTAAATTTTACATTTGTTTTACAAATATGTTTTTCAATAATATTCTTCCTTAAGGACCTGTCTACTTACTTTTATTTTCTGTATCAGTTTTATAAAAAAGGGATAGACTTCCCGTTCGAGTGAGTTACAACAAAAATTGGAAACAAAACAACATAACTGACAATCACAGTGCATTGTTTAATGCCTTCGTTTCAAAGGGGATATTTAAACTAAGCGTTATTAATCCGCAATATCCTTTAATGTCGAGATATTTTACAAGGATCTCAATTGGAGGTATTTCAATTTTTTCTTATTGTATTTCTCACAAAAAAAATTTTTTGGAACTCATTTCATGCATAAATAATCAAAGGATTCTTTCAAGGAATATCTGAAAATTCAAAACCCGTTTATCTTAACGAAAAGCCATTTTCCATTCCGTAAGCACTTAATTGAAAAAACAGAGATGAAACTTTTGTAACAATTTGGGATTGATCACGAAGCAACGACAATAACCAATTGTGTTGTCCCCTCCCCAGTGCAACATATATTGAACTCCTTGCCTGCCTTAACAGCAATGTTGAAAGTAAATTGCTTTGAAAAGCGCAATTCCTTTAATTTGAAACTTTTCAAAAGAACACTATTTACCAAAATTCGTTTTTTCATTTTTCATGTATACGAAGTATTTTCAGAAAAGACAAAGTAGACGGAAAACTTAGGTGCCAAAAGTTCATAGGGTAGCAGAATAGAACTTTTTAACAGATTTTGCTGCCACTAAGGGCTTTGACTTACTCCATCCTTTTCAATTTCATGTGTGTCGTGTTTAACAATCACCAATAGTATTATGGTAAACCGACGTGGAGATTATCGTTGGGTAGTTGAATTTGCGTCTCACTGGACCTTTACGAAAATATATTGAGTTCTAAGGACCTATAGAATTCTAAAATGATTTCAAAGTAGAAAACTTAAGGAAGAACACGACGGTTATTAGCGATGGTCCGGGACCAATCCGAAAGAAAAATCCGTGTTAAGGGAGAAGGATTAACCTTTAGACGATAGACAAGTAACGGCCGGCAAAGCAATTGCAAATAATCCCACCAAGAAAGAATTTAGACTATGGTTGGTGCAACAGTTGTACCTTGAAAGTTATAAGAATTGCTCCAAGAATGAATCGCGCCAGTTATATCTATAGCAGTAGTCAAAAAGTTAATGTCCCAAGACAACTGGTAATTGGCGATGGTCAGGGACAAATCTGTATGCGAAAAATCCGAGGACGACAGTTCCTAACTTTGAAACATGGTCAGATGACAAGCACACCTTAGCTAGAAAATATTCTAGGACAGCACCTCTTACTTTTGAACCATGGTTAGACGATGGCATGGTACTGGGAGTCAGACGGATGGGACGCACGATTTCGAAGTTATGCGAATATTCCACGGTGTTACGTGCGCACCAAGGACAACGCATATAGCTAACACTGACGTACCACCCAATTCGCATGCGCTGGTACAAGTAAAACGAACTCTTAAACTATTAGATGGTAATGGTAATTTTAGTTAACGTCGTACTAGA
The DNA here is from genome assembly GCA_947359465.1 of Metellina segmentata. Classification (NCBI taxonomy): domain Eukaryota; kingdom Metazoa; phylum Arthropoda; class Arachnida; order Araneae; family Tetragnathidae; genus Metellina; species Metellina segmentata. Next base: position 30,346,732 of record OX375877.1, on the reverse strand, counting down.
GCAACACAACGGGCTATTGACGACGGTCCGGGATCAGTCCCGGACCGGGATCAGTCCCTTGAGGGAAAGGTCCGAGGACAACACCTCGTAATTTTGAACCACGGTCAGATGACGAAGCAACACCTGAACTGGCACCCCACTTAAACTATTAGAAGACTAGAGCATCAGCGTACAGCGTAAGTGTCCGACAAGTTGACTCTGATTGGCTCCTCATATATATGTTGTATGGTTGTTGTTAGTAGTATTTCTCGCCAACTTATATACTAAGGGGAAGCAAAAATGAATTCTTCTTTTAAAGAGCTTCTTTTCGAGAAGCAACGTTGGCCTAATGGCTAAAGTCACTTACCTTCAGGTTGGCGTCGGCAGTGGAGGGTGACTTCCCGAGTTCGAACCCAGCTAGCGGAAATATTTTAAGATCCTCCAAATTATTTAAAAAAAATTCCAATTTAATTCCTTTTGATTCTAAATTACTTTTCCTAATGTTTAATACCCTTTTTATATTTTCCCAAGCTTCCGTTGATTTTACATAAATAATCTAAGAACCACTCCTGAACTCACTACCAGTTGATATTTTTCCGCCCCTCTGCCGTCCCCTTTGCTTTAGGATGATGGTGTCGTATCCATCCCTGGTTTAGGACCATTCTGATGTAACAAAAAGCATACATAAAACACTAACTTATATAATTATTAACATATAAGTAAGATATAAGATACAATTTTCAGTTCAAAAAAAGGTTCAAAATGTTTAAACCTTTCGAAAACCGTTCCTATCAGTCAAAGAGATCTGCGCCAAAACGTAGATAAATAGCCAAATGAAACACCTTTACGTCTCAGAGGTCACATGATCATACCAGCCAATCAGAGTCAACTTGTCGGACACTTACGCTGTACGCTGAGGCGCTTGTATTAGAAGGTTTAAGAGGAAGAACTGTTGAACACAAAATTTATTAGTTGCCCGAATAATATTTTCGCGTGCTTCGTTGAACTAAAAAGATCCCGACTAACGGGATAAGTCTGTTCTTGTTAATGTTTAAATTTCAAAAGGTTAATAAAAACTATGTTATTAAAACTATGTATGTAGCATCTAGGGCATTGACACCTATCATGCCCAGTGGCATTTGCAGAGGCCGACCACGGGTTCTGAAGGAACGCAGTCATCGGCATATGACCACGATTGCCCATGTTAACAGATAAGCGACTGAGTTAACATCCACTTTCACTTCACGAGGTATACCAGAGACATCAGGATACTCCAGAGTAATTTAGAGTCGATATCAGGTATGAGAGAGCAAAAGATACCCACTCAAGTTGCCTTGCTTTTTCCACAGCATCGGACATTCCACATCATCTGGGCTCTTGAACACGGTTATTGACCTCTGGAAGTTACGTGTACTCCGATTAGTCATACTAACAGTTGTTGAGATAAAAGTGATAAAATTTGGTTGTGACGCAGATCCCTCGAAGTCATGTACCCAAGCTGTCAACAAGGCACCTTGCAAACTGGTGGATGTTCCATACTCGTGTGAGGGTATGTTTACGTGGCACGGTTTGGGTTCTCCGGTCCTCGCCAACACATCATTAACCGGTAATCGCTTTGTTCCTCTGCTGAGTGATCATCTGCAATTTTTCATGGTGTTCGTGTTCCCCAACAACAATGAGATTTTCTTGGACAAAGATGTCCTCCCACGTCCATGAACCTCAATTGTTCAAAATTGGTTCCGGATAATTCTGAGTGATGATGTGGTTTCCACATTACCCTCAGAATGAACCCGATGGAACCCCCATAGGAACACATTGGAACATTTATGAGACATATAGGTTAATTCCCCTCAAGATCCCACGCCTAATAATATTAAGGAACTGGAACGTCTTACATTCAGACGGCATGGTACATGTCTCCAGAAGACTTCTTTTCAACTGTCGGATCGATTGTTGACCTCGGATCGATACCACGTCGTTTTGCTGAACTTCGTCGTACTAGAGGAGGTCATACACGTATATATACCATGGCTTTTGGTACTTCAGCGTATGTATTATTGATTAGTATGTAATTCAAGCCTACCTTTAGTTCAGCAGGTCTCAAATGTCCTCACGTTGGAGTGGTGTAGAAAATTGGAGAGTGGGTTGTCAGCTCAGATGTTTACCTCGTCATCTGAACGTGATTCAAAATTAGAAGTTGTTACCCTCGGATCTTTGCCTTCGGGATTGATCCCGGACCGTCGCCATAACCCGCTGTGTTGTTCCAGTACGACAAAATTTCATATATCTACCTACCCCCTCAGAATCTAAGCTGTAATAAAGCACCTCAGCACGAACTTTTTGTGGTACCTAAGATTTCTGATGGGGGACGAGTTTTTTCCATACGTTTATCAGAAATTGCGGTAAAACTGTCTTATCTTGACAATTCTAGATTTTATAGATACCAAATGTCAAAAAGTATTTTTCTCTTCGCACACTCCTTCAACTTGTAATAAAAGCATCGAAGAATTTGAAGGTAATGGTAATTTTAGTTAACGTCGTACTAGAGCAACACAACGGGCTATTGACGACGGTCCGGAATCAGTCCCTTAAGGGAAAGATTCGAAGACAACACCTCGTAATTTTGAACCACGGTCAGATGACGAAGCAACACCTGAACTGGCACCCCACTCTCCAAACTTCCACGCCAACCCAAAAGAATTTGAAGGCGAAATTGGTTATAGTATTTTGCACTCAATTCACATCATGTAAATTGAACAAACTTCTCGCTCTCTTTGTTGGTACTTGACGCTATAAATCTTTTCATGACATTACTTTTACCAAATTTAGTATAGAAACGGCGTTGCTTTGTTTTGTAACAACTGATTTGCTTAATAATTACCAATTACCCCTGCTTCGTTCCTTTGAAAAATCGTTTTTTTTTTTTACTTAGAACTAGAGGGAGCTACCAAGATCATTCATTTGAGTGCTTAAGATGAAAATTACAAATTAAAAAAATGTGAGAAGGCAGATGACCTTAGGGAAGTCCATTTCTGAAAGGCAGTATAAGCTCGTAAAGGGGAAAGGGCTACCAAACGAAAAATATGCGGCCATATGTTCCATTTGTTTCGCCAATTAATTTGACGAATAGACTTGTTCAAAGCCACGTGAATCAACCCGCTTCAGCAGAACATTAAAATACAGGATGACTCGGAACTCATGGGACAAATTTAAAGGGGTGTCTGAGAACACATTAAAGGAATCAGTTTTGCATAGCAATACATGGTGCTTAGGCACAAGCAAAATAATTGCGCAGGAAATTGAACAAAAAGTTTATTTACAATAGCTGCTCAAAGGTGCTACCGCCAACATAAATGCAAGCTTGCAAAACCAGCCTTTCAATTGCTGGGTTCCAACAAAGGAAGGATGATCTAGCGCTCCAAACCGTAGTCGCGAAAAATTCCGCCAACTACGCTGTCTAGCGTGCATTTAGGCCGCGTTCACATGAGGCGTTTCAACGCGCGTATGGCGAGGCTAGAGAGGTCCCGCTATTAAATTGTGTTTATTTATTCCTCTAATTAAACTTTGCGACCTTGAAGAGCGGGACCCTGATCAGGGCCCGATTTAGAAAATTTGGTATAGTAGGCACAACCCGCAGGAAGAGCCCCCCCCATGTTTGTTCATCACAAAAACTAATTTTATAACAATAATTGGTACTTACGTATTTGACTTTTGACCGTTTCACAGATGTCACCAAAAAGTTTGAGAAAATCGTGACATTACTTATAACTCTTGGCAAAACAAAATAAAGCAGATGAAAATTAAAAACATAATAGTTAGATAATTAATGTAATTACAAGAATGTGTTAGTGGGGGAAACGGTCGACGGACATTTACGTAAATACCCAATAATTTATGTAGCTACTTAAAAACTTTTAGATACTTTTGAAACTTAGGGGCCCTCTAAATTATGGGGGCCTAATGGTAAATCAGGGCCTGATCCTGATAGCCTCGCCAAACGCGCCTCATGTGAACGGGGCCTTATGCTAATGGTCGCACCATTGAACTGTTATTGTAAAATAATGACGTAAAAAAGGAATCGTAAAGTAAACATTTTGTTTCATATCCTGCGTTTTCACATTGCCAAACAAAAGCAAGTTTCTCTCTGGAAAAATTTTCTGAAAGTAAAATTTTTCTTTTTGGCAAGGTAATTATTTTATTCGTCTTACTGAAGCAACACAACAGGCCATTCGGACCTAGTTTTAAAACCATCGAGTTTTCGCTAGCGTACATATATATGCTGATTTCGATGATCCTTGACCTTAGGCGACTATCCTTGATCATCGTATTCATGTTTATGAACAAGTGTTGTTTCAAAAACTAAGACTTAAGATTTTACGAACCGTCAGCACATTTTTAGGTAGACACGTGGAAACTGTCTTATATCTTCCATGTCAGGGAAAAAAGGGATTAAGTCAAAATATCTACTTTTCAGAATCAAGTTGAAATTTTACTCAAATATTCAGGAAGAAAAAGAAGCATGCATAATACAAATAATTATAAATTAGACACATTTAGTTTCGATTTAAGGCATTATATATTGTAAAATTAACGATGCACTTGAATCCTTTGGACTCGTCAAAACTCAGAATTGACCCCTTTTGCCCCGACATGGAAGACATATCCAGTAGTCTGTGATTAATAAGGAATCTATTGAACATGAATATCATTAATTTAAATTAAGAATTATAAAACAACTTCATTAAATTAGTACAACTAAAATAAAAGACAAAGGTGATATAAATATAAATAATTTTATTTTTCATACATAGTAATACTTCATACAGGTTCAAGCCACCTTGATTCATTCGTTCAATACATATAAAATTTTTAAGCCATTAACACAAATAAATATATTTCAAGGAACCAATGATATTTGAGATCTTTAGAGTAGACAAAAAGCTTTTCAAAGAGAAACTGAATCAAAGGGAAGAAATGCTTCTTTGTTCTATTAGTAAAATAAAAATGCAAAAACTCATTTTATTTTAATTCTAAACTTTTTAAATCACACTTTTCTGGTGCGTACGAGAAATAGCAATATGCAGCAACATAATCTGGGCAGTGCTGCTTATCGAAAAGTGTAAGGTACAGCTAGGGGGGCATTGGCCAGTAGCAATACACATTTTTATTATTCTAACATGATAACTTTCTAGGCTTTTTGGAAGCCTACTTTTGTTACACCAACAGAACACTCCTTTTGTACACTGAAGTTATTTAAATATCCTGAAAACATTTACACATTTTTATAGTAAAAAGTACAATTTTTGTGGTGGAAATTTATATGGATTTCACGCTTATCAAAACAGTTTATAAAATAAAATATTTTTTCAAACAGCTTATTATGTTCAAAGACAGGTATCATCTAAATGTTCAGAGAAACACAGGTATTTCATGTAGAAAATCGCAAAACAAATTAGATAAATTCATGCCTTTAAATACAAATTTCAATTTGGCTGGAAAATATATCTTGTGCTTTTCATTGCAAACAACTGTTTTTACACTATTTTGTCATTAAATGTGTCAGCATTATTCACACACACAATGTATGTTTAGCAATTAAAATATTTCAATAAATTAGCTATAGTATCAGCATAGTTCTTTGATGCGTTTGGTTAAAGTAAGCATTGAAGCATTTTCATCTCACCTTTTTAATTTTATTGGCTGTATCAGTCCAAACTTTTCAAAAATATTAATAAAGTTGTTTTGTGCCTTAAACAACTAGGGGAGATTCACATTTCCTTTATTTGTTCTTTAAATTAGCACAAGTATTCTCTGAACATTGATGGAAATAAAATATTCAAAAAATTAAAAGCTTGGGAATGCTAGTAATGTGTAAACCAACTTGCAAATTATTGCTTCATACTTTTCGCCCAGAAATAGATTTTTCATGACTCCTGGAATCACACACCAAGTGCTCTGGTTGAGAACATAAATTCAATTTAACTATGATTGAAACCTCAATTGTTCCTACTTCACACCAAAAAGAAAGATTTAGTTTGGTCCCCTCATGGAAGAGTATTCCCAACTTTATAAAGGCCTAGTTCTAACCATTTCACAAATATCGAGGTAAGGTGCAGTTTTTAATGATATATTAAACACATTATTTCAATATTAATCATAAACTTTTAAAAGCACAAATAACAAAAAAAGCTTACATAACAATCAAATAAATATAGTACAGAAGTTTTGAGGACAGTGCCCTCAAACTGCATTATTTTCATGAACTAACAAAAAGCTTATTTTATATTTACCTCTCTTTTCAACTCATTTACAGCACATTTATTCGAACAAGAATTATATAAAATTATAAATTATACCATAAAATCGCTCAAATGAAATAATTGAAAATACTGCAGTGAAAAAATAATTTATATAAATAACAAATTAAGCATAAATTAAATATACGCCTGATAATTTAAAAGTTCTATTCAGTGTTTCACATTTCTAATAGCTCACCGATTGACAATAGCATTTTTGTGCAGTTGAATACTAAAATTTCAAATACAATATTTTAGTTTCAGCAGAGCATGATAAAAAAGATATACACAATAAACAATAACATAAACAAGAAAATAAAATACATTTATTTGTTATAGTTCATGGAAGACTGAAGATTAGAACTTGCATTCGGTTTCACTTTAAAGCACTGCTATAAAAAGCACTAATTTGATATCACAAATATAAAGTTTTTAATGAATGTTCACTTTGACATCATGATAAATACTTATCTAGATTTTAAAAATTTATTTTGTTCATTTAATGAAAATTGAATTCTGCAACTGTGACTAGTTTTTCGTAAATATCCCCCAACTAGGATCACAATTTAGGAGATACAAGCGTCTTTAAAAATTACACAAGTACAAAACTACAAGGTATGGAGAGTACTAAAGGAAAACTCATGTCTGAATAAATTAAATATTTATAGTTCATGCTTTTGAAAATCTATAAAATGCATAACGCAATATGCATTGTTACAATATACATAAAATACAATTTTCTTTTCTTTTGAAGTTACAGGAAATCTTGAGCTTCTTCATTAAGTAAAATAACTCTTAGAAGTTAAAAATAGTAGTTTCATTACATAGATTTTCTAAAATTTAACATCAATGCAAACAATTTTTTTAAATGAGGAATAATCTTTTATAAATGTCATGCACAATAACCTGAACCAACAAAAGCTTAAAGTCAAATCTGAAATTATAATTGCACGAGTAAATTAATTTTAAAGATGCATCTGCATCACAAAGTAATTTATTGATTATAATCAAAATACTTGTTAATTGCAACTATTAAAAAATTTCAAATTCAGACACATCCTTTCTAGAGAGAATGTTACACTTTTAACTGCAAAAAAACATCACATTGTAAGAATGATATTTCTATATTAGAGGCACCTATACATGTTTAAAAAGGCATGTACATTGTTAAGAAAATGATATTTATTTAAAATTAAAGTATAATGAATTATATAATTAGACATACGCTGAATCAAAAACCAACATTCAAATTTCATTTTTGAATAACTGAAGTCTAGAGTTAGACCAGTGGTGAAAATAACCTTGATATTTAACAAACACATATAAAAGTTATACTTCATATTAAAGAACAAATTAATATGGATTATAATTTTAGACAGATGTAGTGTTGATATATATTCAATAATCAGTTTCACAATATCCAACCATGAGAAAGATTGCAATTTAATATTAAAATAATGCTTTTTAGGTATGCAAAAAATGCAAGAATATGGCAGTCATGGGTAAAACAAATTTCTTGAGATAAAAAACCTGAAGCCTAACTATCAGAGAAAACTGAATTGTAAAAAGCATATGAAAGTTTTTTCCATTAGCTTTTATTAAATCCATGACATACCAAGATAGAATGATCCTGATTTACTTTTTATTATGGCTTACACAACTTTATAGAATATGATGCAGAAACTCGACAATAACCCATAAGTTACAAAATAATTTTGTTTATATTTCGATATGGTTTATCAAGGGTAACATTGCATTTTACACTGCAATCCAACATGCAAAAAGCAGAGTCTGTTTCCATAAAATGAAGCACTGTGCACTTTTTCTCCTAAAAAAACTTAATCGTACGAAGGTGTTTAGTTCTTATCTACACAAAATAACAGTACTATATTTGAAAGTAAGGGGGGCTTATATTCAAACACAAGATGTATCAGAATAATGAAAATTCTTTGATCAGTCCTGAAAATGTTCAGGGACTTATGTGCTTTCTGAGTTGTCGATAATCTTTTTCTGTAGCTGCACCATCTCCTCTTTCAAAGAGTTCAAACATTCTTGTAAATTGTTAAGAGGCCTAAAAACAAAATGATACTTTAGTGTCTACAAGATTCTACCAATTTTCTTAGTGTGTAAAATAAAGCAAGAAACAAAATGGTAAATATTAAAAAAAAAAAAATAATAATAATAATTCCTGGAAATGACACCTACATCAACCCAAGTACCAACTCTGTACTCCTTCTCTACTATTATAAAAGGAAGTGTTAGTGTGTGATAAATCTTTGGCACTTACAATAATGAAATTTAGCACACAGGTAAGTCCTAATTTTTTGCGAATTTTATGTTGTCTGAATTTTAAAATTTAATCTAGAACATTTTAAAATTAAATTATTAGTTTTTTCCCATCAGTTCATTCTTTTCTTGGAGCTGACATCACGTATCCTTGATTGAAGAAAGTAAAAGATTTTGCATTTCTCGTTCTTTGGAACTGCAAGTTATGACGTCCCATTTTGAGAGAGTGCCTCCGATTCTAGTGTGTTTTGATTTACGTTGTTGATTGGCTTTCTTGCTAAATTGATTTTATCTTGCTATCTTGATTTTAACTTTGTCATGGGCAAGGACAATTTGAGGTTTTCTATCTTCGTGATCGTTAACGATAGTAAAAATTCAAATGGATTTGAAATCTGTTGAAAATTTTACACCAGATCGATACCTTAAATATGATTTTCTTAGGGAAAATAATTTTTCAATTGTAATCTGGGTCATATCGGGCAGAGGTGGGACTCATTCTTAAAGTTATTGTTTTTTCTTTTTAATGTTTTCAGTATCAGTAAGGACATGAAAAGAACTGTCATGAGCAAAGCCGTGCTGGCCTGGTAGTTTTAATACATAACACGGCTGTGAAATAGTGGAATTTGAAGACTAATTTTTTTTAAAATAGCCTTTTCTTAAGCAGACAACACAAGTAATTTCGAACAACCCGGGTTTCGTGATCTGGTGGGTGAATATATTTCTACCGTTCCTGTCACATGGGGTAGCATTGCTCATCAAGTTGCACACAGCGGTCGACCATCCGCTATACAGTCGCAATTTACAAGTCATGCCATGTCATTAACCTACAGCTTTCTTAGATATGAGATGGACGAGGCAACTTGAGCAGCATGACCCAGATTTGCCTTTTCTATACAATCACTCGAAACGCGCCATCCAGGTTACAAGACAAATCGCAGCGAAAAGAAGTCATAATCAGGGTTGTACTTCACTAATTGTCCAGTGAGTTGCGACCCTTAAACCTTATTTTAGCAACAGTTTTAGTTGCCCAGGTAAAATCAATTGTTTAAAACAAAGAAATGTGCAAATTAAGCATTATACAGATGAAGAACACACTTAGAAATTAGAATTTTAAAATGAGAACTAAATATTTTCGACTGACGGAATCAGCAAAAATTTTTGACAGACAGTATTAAATTTTCAGATAGATTTTAACAATGCCAAAATACACAAGTGAGCAAAATGAATCACCTATGAATTTATTGCTTATTTGTAAAATATTAGTTTTTCGTTCAACTAAATTTATATTTACCTTTGGTGAATTTTTAGTTATAAATATTTGAAAATAAGATAAATGTAGATGATTTGCTAAAATGATACCCCAATTGATTAAGGTTGAAAAATAGAAGCAAGCTGCCATTTAGTCATCTGTAGCAGCTGTTTATACAACTATAAAGTTGTCTTACAGTGTTCCCACTTATTTTTTCCAACCAAAAATAAGGACTTACTAAGCACATTCTACAGACAAAATAAGGACTTTTCAAGTCTATTTTCTAAAAATTATACACAAATAATGCCATGCAAAAATGAGATTTCTCAAAATAAGCCCAGTCTGATTTTTACAAATGCCAGCAGTTAATATATGGGCATTTACGTGTACACAAATTAGTAAGATGCAAGTACATAAACAAATTATAGAATATAGATCACAAGAAAAAACCTTTAGCATGTTTTTTTTTCTTCTATCTCTTTGCAGTGCATTTTTTTTTACAAAAAGGGAAAGAAAAAGTTGAGTTTGATGAGGACTGGTGTCACCAAGCCCAAAGATCGCCACCAAGTGGGCGTGGTGTCATCGGTCTCACGGTTGCTGTTTAATCTAGTTTTCTTTATTCCTTTGTTTTGTGTTTTTTATATTTTAATGGTGTTTGGGGGAGTGTAAGAGCACTTTTTTAGCATATTGCTGCTTATACACAGAAAACACCATTTTGTGTTGTCTGCCTGGCTGGCACCCCCCTGATCCACCAAGACTTTCATTTTCAAAAATTTCCTAATTGTTTTATTAATTTCCTTGTTTTTTAAATTATATTGCTTACCTTGTTATGTCTGCAGCTTCAGTGAGCTTATGAAATAGAAATTACTCACCCCAGTAATTACTTTATACTACACTTTCATAAATTCAAATAAAAATAAGTAAATTAATGTGTAATAAGTAATTAATGTGTAGCCATTGAAAAAAAATACAGCGTGACAGCTAACACTTCAGGGTTATTAAAAAAGGGAGCGACAAACGAAAGAACAACAGGTTTTCAGTGTTGAGCAATATTAAAAAAATAATGAAGGAGGTTTGGCAGATACAGTTTGCAATTTTCATACAAAATATGCAACACGATAATCCAATTTTTTGTGCCTAATTGCAAGATATGGATGGCATGTGGTTTCAACAAGACGGTGACACATGCCATACAGCCCGAGAAACAATTAAATTTCTGCATGAGTCATTTCTTGGTCGTGTCATTTCCCAATTTGGTGATCAAAATTGCACCCCCCCCCCTCCCAGATCATGCGATTTAACACCATTGGACTTTTTATTTTGGGTTTTTTGAAGTCTAAGGTTTATGCCAACAAGCCCACATCTTTAAGGAGGAAATTGAGTGCTGTATCAACAAAATTCAGCCACATTTATGCAAAACAGTTATAGAAAATTTCAACAAAAGAGTACGCATGTGCCAGCAAAAGCCTTGGAGGCCATTTACCCGATATGCTATTCCATACATAACCCTATATTGTATACTTTATGAATCCATAAAAAATTTACAATTTTTAACTACAAACCTGTGTTTTCTATCAAAATTACTTCTTGTGTGAATTTTGGAACACCCTATATATGTAAACCATGATAAAATGTACGTCTCACCTGCTCTCTGATAAGTGCATACTTTTCTGGAGGAGATCATTAACATAGGATTCATCAAATGACACTTCGGGATCAGGAATATTTAAATGAATGACTGGTCCATCAGTTGAGGATTTGTTTTCTACCCTGAGAATACCTTTGGACTAAAAAGAAAACAGCTTCAGTCAACAAATCATATAGAACACAAAAATAACTGGAATTAATTTATATACACTGTACTGATTAAATAAAAAAGACAAAGCTTATAGTACGGTAAGAGAATGGACACAATATGATAATATCCAAGGTCTTGTGAAGTATTGGGTCGAGAAGTTTGCTTAGCAAAAATAAAATTAAGAAAATCATTTAAAAACTAAAATTTATACAAGCACTCCTCTCTTAACAACATGGCTGTTTAATGATCAACAGGACTTAGGACCAGTTCTTCTGTGCAGTGGATATGGGTTCTTGGGAATCTTTTTTTAGTCTTTGGGTGTTTTCAGATAAATTGGGACCAGTTCGAGCACTGTCTCCAGTTGCAATATGGTCAAATGGAGGTTCTCATGCATAGCCTAATCTAGCTATCGACTAAGTTTGGTTGACGTTTGGTGAATTTTCAAGTCACCAAAATTTTGACAACAAAAGCTTTTGCAAGTTTGAAAAATAGTAGCTCCTAGCAGGCCAGCACGGCGTTGCCCGTGACAGTTATTTCCGTGTCCTTACTGATAGTGAAAACATTAAAAGAAAAAACAATTTTAAGAACAAATCTCACCTTCCCACATTTTAAAATTTCGGCTTCGCACAAAATTCGGACTACAAAAATTTCCAGATTTCAAATCTGTTGAAATTTTTACTCTATCTTTAATGATTACAAAGATAGAGAACCTTAAATAGTCCTTTTTATGTTTGTAATGAATATCTTTGTCAAATGTGGCTAAATTCGTATTGCAAAAATATAAAAGTTGCAATTGAAAAATTATTTATTGAAAGAAAAGCAATCACTTTGCTGGAATCATTAGTATCCAGGAAATAAAAGGAAAAATAAATTTAGAATTTGTGATCTCTTTGCACTGTTGTCATTCTAAGGGAAACAAATAATAAACAAATGCCAATAAATTAATTAAAATATGTTCTCGATTAAATTTTTAAATTTGGGCTTCGAGGTCTATTCACTCACCTTAAGGACTACCTGTGTACCAAATTTCATTACTGCAAGTCCTATAGATTTGTCTGGACACTGCACACAGACGCTTCCTTTTATAATAGTACAGAAAATACCTTTTAGTTGTTCATGACAGCCCTATAATGTTTATCTAACCTTAGACTTCATGGTGAAAATTACTTAGATTAGATTTCTAGCCCATATGTTAACCTTTTGATCGCAAGATGTATCACTGGCTTCACTTTGTGTGTTTCCCAGAGTTCACACAATGATCGACGGGGCAGGGCTAACCCTCTTGAGTGCCAGTGGCTGACAGCTCGCAAATGGTGATCAACGTCAGCGGTCAAAAGGGGGAAATCTCAAGGTACGGTCAGTATCGGTTATATGGTCAGCTCAGCGGTCCAGAAAAATGAGATCATATAAGCAGGGTGACCATATATGTGGAACAATACTACACAATTTAATCATGGCAGGATTATATTCACCTAACAGAATATAGTGCTCATAAACAAATAATGAAACTTTTAAGAACATTTAAAAAATTAATTCGTGAAGTAAAAATTACAGTAAGAAGTGTGCAATATTTTTTTAGAGAAATTTATAAGCTCACCTTACCAATCTAAGTACAGTAGGCATTCATATGTGCATCCATATTCAATGCATTTATTTAAAATATTCAGATATACAAGATTGTCTCCTTTTCTTGGTTGTTTACACAACTTTTTCTAAGTCCCTAATACCTTTTAAATGTTTATCTGCTGCTTCGTAATTAGTAAAAAAACACCCGAGGTCATCTAGGCTTTAAGCGCATCGGATGTTGATACTGATTTCTTTGCACATTCACTGTCATTCTCATCATCGCTTCCTTCGGCATTGAAATTTAACACATTAGAAACAATATCTTGTATTGAAGCTGCACTGTTAGTAGCGAGACCTTCGTCAATCTTTGTATACAGATATTGGTCTGGAATTGCATAACTGCAATTCTACAGGTTTTCTGCTAGTTCAGTTAAGGGGAGATCTTCATCGGCGTCCTCCGATAATTCTTCAGACTCTGTAGAACTGTGAAATTCAGCATGTCGGAAGTAATTTGAAAAAGTTTTCTGTGACACCATATTCCAACTTTGATCGATATAAACGATTGCATTTAACATAGACACTTGCAATTGTTCTTTTCGGTCAATAGCAGAGTTCATATCTTGCAGAAGAAGCTTTCTATACGTAGTCTTGAATTTTTATATTATGCCTTGATCTAAAGGCTGTGATATACACGTGCTGTATGGAGGCAAGAAAACGAGTTCAATTGATTTCAAGCCATCAACAGTGCAGTGAGCATACAGTTGTCTGCACTTAATGCAACTTTCCTGTTTTGTTTTGAAAAGGCATGAATTCAGGTCCTCTCCGGGGCCGCATGGACCTTTTTTTCTTCTGGTCATTCCCGGTGTTGCTCCCCGCCTCAAGAAATGTTACAACAATTACTATTTTAAAAAAAAGAAAGCAAAACGATAACCTTATTGAAAAGATAAAAAAAAACGACCATATAACCAATAACATAAAATGACTATATAAGTGGTGTGCTTTGACACATGTTCCCTATTAAGTTAGATGGGACTTTAGAAAACTGACCATATAAGTGGGGTGATCTCATAAGAGGGTGACCATATAGCCGGTACTGACTGTATAACTATAATTAGTCATAAATTGATCCCTGATGTATGATCTCAAAAAATTTATCCTAAAAAATAAAATATCACTACCAGTATTAATGTTTCAATGACAGCAATTCTCATCAATCAACCATCTTTTAAACCATCAATGTCTTTAAATTCCATTGAACTATATTAAACACAGAATTCTAAGAAATGAAGCACTTAGGAACAAATAAGTATTAAAAAGTATAATCTTACTTCTAACTCTACTAATTTTGATTTTAAGGCTTTTCTAAGTTCTATAACTTTGGATTGATAGCTAAACTTTTCTTTTCTAGTATCATCAAGCTCTTTTTTTATTTTTTCAAGAAGGAATTCAGTTTCCTGAAAGAAAACAGAATAGAGTTAATAAGTGTAATGGAAGAAACACTTTTAAAAAGCGATCAAATGAAAAATTCATGAAAAATATCTTAATAAAAATACTTCAAAATTGGAAATGGTACATAATGGACATTAAGATGAATTTCAAAATTGCTTGTATATATCTGCTTTTATGAAGGAAAATAAGTCCTAATTTAATCTATTCCATTCTTAGATTCATTGTTTTCCTCATATCAAAAAAGATAAAATGCAATCAGAAAATACTAGCATAGTCACAGCACATTTTTTAGTACATTTTTTTTCTTATTAATTAAATTGTATATGATGAAGTTACTATCTGAATAGGAAATTGACCAAAGTTTATACAGTATTGTGGAATAATCACTAGCATTTTTCTCAGAAATACAGAAACAGAAGTTTTCGTGATGTTCCATTTAGATATTTTAACTTCAGAAGTAAGATGTAAAGATCAACTCATTATGTCTTTGGATTAAACAAATTTCAAATGAGGTACAAATTCAAAAATAATTCATTGAATTGATGATATAAAAAAAAGCAAAGACTTTATTTCTTATCCATTGCTACATAACTTCAAAAGCACATGCGTTTATGTGTAAAAATAGTAATACTGTCACATATATGGAAAAAATATCTTCATGGCATCAATTTCAAACAAATTACTGCCTTATCATAATGGTAATTTTCTAAGCTATCTCATACGTCAAAGAAGAGTGTTTTCCTATACGTAAACCTACACTATAATAAACCAAACTTATTCAGCTTATTCTCATTTATTCCTTTTGTCACATACATGGACTACATTGGTATGGCTATCAATAACTTTTCCTTCAGTTAGAAAACATGTAGGATCTAATTGAAAATTATGTTATTAGTTAACGAAACATCCAAATAGAAAATAAATATTTCGATATTTTAAGAAAATTTACGCTTTTATCGAGAATGACCCATGTGCTTATAACATACCAAGATTTTATCAGAGGTGTGTTTTACTTTATTAATTTTACATAACTTAATTTTTCAATACAAATTTAAAAAAAAAAAACTATTTTAAAGCAGAATTTATGCACTCTTATTTCCTATAATTTCTCAGCCTTTGTGATGTATATTTTTACGTACTTTTTATGCTGGTTTACTGTATGTGAATTCTAAATTCGTTCGCAGAAGAATGTTCGCAATATGAGTGATGGTTAGAAGTTATGTTTAGTAAAAGAAACAAGTCACCCAGCAATCACCTTCTGTTCATCCACTGTCCCAGACACATAACCAATCCAAAATATGGGAAGGAGTTGCAAAGTTTGCAGAGCATGGACAAATTATAAAATTCATAATTCCTCTCACTAAAAACATATCATATGGGCCTGCTTTTAAGTCATGAAGGTACATTCTTCAACCTTTAAAATGCAATGAGTGTCTTTGCAGGATACCAAAAATGTGAGGAAGAACAGACCATATTTTATGGTTATTTGATTTGCAGGAAGCATAAATTTACATGGAGATGAGATCACTATTTGATGGGCCAATCTTCTAGCAATACTCCTTTGCCTGCCAATAAGCTATCTCATTATCAAATAAACCAAAGTGAGATGGTATCCACAGTAAGCAAAATAGAACCCAGTTTAAAAAAAAAAAAAAAAAAAAAAACAGATTATAAATACCTGCATATTTTTCTTCAATCCATCCACTTCACCTTGATGTCTTTCTTCCATCAAATCAATCTTTTGTTGCAAGGCAATGATTTCATTGGATTTTTCTTTCAAACGCCAACTAAGTGCCTAAAAATGAAAGAATGAGACAGCAATAGGACATTAACCCTTTCAGCAAACAGGAAATATAGGGTAGTAGCATTAGACAAGAAAACAAGTCAACTCTATCGTACCTTTATCTGTTCAGCTAAGGCAGGGTCTCGGGCTTTTACTTCCTCTAGCTCTTTATTTAGTTTCTCAACTATATTATGTTGCAAATGAATTTCAGTTTGAAAGTGTTCTATCTCAGCCCTATGCTTCAATTCAGCTTGAACTTTTAATGCCAGTTCAGCTTGAAGAAATGATATTTCTTGTATCTTTGCATCTGCAATCTGATTAACTTGCTCCAAGGCAGATTTCAAGTTAGACAGATCTCTCTGCATATGAGAATTGGCCCTCTTTTCCTGAAACACCTGTAAATAAGAAAAGTACTTCAAATTCAAAGCAGTAAATTTCAATCTTGCACAATCTTCTTCTGTCAAAAAGATCTGCATCTAAGATATCAGATGTTGAAAATATCCATTAACACTGTCCAAGACAGACATCTATATAATTTCAGATAGGTCTGAATACATACATATATATATATATATATATATATTATAGTTTCACATGTTTTGAATCGCAAAAAATAAACCGATGAAATATTTGAAAAATCCTTTTTAATGAAACTAAAAATTTTAATTACTTTCAATAAATATACTATCATTTGTGTTTTCTTACAAACTTAAATGAAGATTCATAAACCAACTTTCATAGTTTTATGCTGGTGAGTTGATTACTTAACATTACTTTTTAGCAAAATTATGGATTGTAATTTATTAAGGTAAAGAAAGTGCTGTAAATTATTTATGAATAAAATTTACTGAAAAGTATTCAATACTCACATGTTTATACTACTACACTTTTCAGGGTTCCCACTCTTTTTTTTCTAACTAAAAATAAGGACTTTCTAAGCACTTTCTTAAGACAAAATAAGGACTTTATAAGGACTTAAATAAAACATTGAAGAAACCGTATTATACAATGTAATACCTGACTTTCGACAAAATGGGATGCTCTTACAGATTAGTTAATCTTATAAGAATAGTAGTATGTAAAAAATTTAGAATTAAAATCTATTTTCTAAAAAAAAATGAGATTTTTTAAAATAAGCCGTCTGATGTTTACAAAATTCACCAGTTAATATATGGGCAGTTACGTGTACACGTATTAATAATATATGTAAGAAAAAAAAAATTTAATGAGATTTTTCAAAATAAGGCGTCTGATTTTTACAAAATTCAGCAGTTAATATATGGGCATTTACGTGTACACGTATTAATAATATGTGTAAGTACATAAACAAATTATAGAATGGAGACCCCAAGGAAAAAAAAGTAAAAAAAAAAAAAAAAAAAAATGTTTTTCTTTAATTTTTTCACAGTGCATTTGCTTTTATAAAAAGGGAAAAATAAAGAGTTAAGTTTGATGAGGACCGGACTTGGTGTGTTTGGTCTCAAAGCTGCTGTTGCAAGTTTGATTTTGATTTCTTATTCTTTTCATATTGATTTGTTTTTACTTTTTAATGGTCTTAAAGGGAGTGTATGAGCAATTTTTTAGCATATTGCTGCTCATGGGTAGGAACCACCATTTTGTCAGGCTCATCCCTGATCCACATACACTTTTATTTTCAAAAATTTCCTAATTTTTGTATTTTAAATTTCTTTTTGTTTTTGAAATTAAAGTGCTCATCTTGTTGTGTATGCAGCTTCAATCTGCTAATAAAATGGAAATTACTCACACCAGTAATTATTTTATAATACACTTTCATAAATTCATAATGAAAGTAAGAAGTAAATTCATTTATTGGCACATCGGAGGCTTCAATAAAATAAAATTAGTGGCAAACTATTCATTTACTAAAAGGATGTAAAAGGATAGCAAGTTGCATACGTCAGAGTCAAATTTGACTGGATCAGAGACCGAACGAGTTTCGAAGAAAATATTTTCCTGTGAACCAAAATGAATAATAAAAGTTACGCCAAAACTTTGATAAATTTATAAAAAGGTTAAAATAATAAAATGACATTTTCTTGAATAGATATTCAACTAGTTGCCAACGTCCCAACCTAAGCCATTCAGTGTATTGCCACATAATTTTGAACCACGGTCAGATGACGAGACAGCTGAGCTGGCGCCCCACTCTCCAAACTTCCACACCAACCCAACGTGATAACTTTCGGCCACGACAGAGTTATGGTGCACCGCTAAAAAGAGGTAGGAAATATTGTGTAAAAATATTGTAATTTGAAAACTGAATTTTCTTTTCAAAGGAAAATAAGCACTTTCTAAGGACTATTGATGAAAAATAAGCACTTGTAAGGGCCCTTAGAAATGGAAGGTCAAAATAAGCACTTAGAAGCACTTTGTAAGCACCCGTGGGAACCCTGCTTTTAAACCACACAAATTAGTCAATTTAATTCAAATTTACCAGAAGTCCCAATAGATATTCACTTTATTTACCTGTTGCCTTAAATTTTTAATGACAGCTCTCTCTTTCTTCAAGTCAGTTTCCAAGTTAGAAATCTGAATCTTCGAATTTGCATCCAGATCTTTCAGTTGCTGTTTCAGTTCATCCATAAGACAGGTGAATTGCACTGTCTGAGAATCTTTCTCGGAAAGCTTAGTCTCTAATTCAGACATGCGTTGTTTAAGAACATTGCATTTATCGGCAAAACCTATGAATGAATACAGAAACTTATTGAAAAGGTGCATCGATTAGATTAAATATAATATTATAAAACTTTTAATTGTTTATAGAACACATTAATTGTGTTTTGATCCAACTCAAAAAGTTGTTTATGAACAAGAATTAAACCACTGTTATAAATTACGCTGACTGATTATTGTGATTTAGATATTTATTACGGATTGCTGAATATAAGCCAATGAGGACAAAAGGTACTATGAAGTGGTTAAATAAAAGAGTTAATAAATTGATTCTCTAATTTAGAAGGGGAAAGAGCATAAAGAAAAATGTAAACATACCAATAGCTTTTCCTTTTTCTTTTTCCAATTCTATTATTATACCTTCACTTTTCTTGAGTTGAATAATCTTTTCATCTAATAACTCCTGGTTCTGTTTTAATTGCATTTCCAAATCTGTAAGTTTATTTCTATCATCTATGTTAAGAGCATTATGAGACTGGCACATACCCGAACAAAATTCATTTGGAATCTTTTCAGGGATGCACGTTTCTTCTTTAGCCTTCAGCTTCTCTCTCAAAGCTTCACATTCTTTTATCTTCTCTTTTAGTTTTGTATACACTAGGTTCTTTTTGGAGACCAAAATGCGTTTCTGTTCAGGTGATTGAAGATTTAACTGTTCTGAATTTTCTCCAGAATATGAAGTTGAATCCATAACATTGTTCACTTTTGGGATATTACTCACTTTGTTCACTAAATCAGCCAATTTTTCTTTCATTGAAATATTTTCATCATTTAAAATTTTCATGTCCTTGTCTTTATTAGACACAAGCATTTGTAATTGAGAAATTTCATTGATTAGCTCTGTTTTTTGTTTGTTTAAATTTTCAACCGTCTGCTGATAATTCAATAAATCTTTGCTGTACACATTGAGAACATTTTCAACATCAATTTTCCTTTTCTTTAAGTCATCAAACATCACATTATGGCTGTGGTTTTCAGACAAAGCGCTTTGCTCAAACTCTTTACGGGACATTAACATATATTCTTCGTTTTTCCTTACTGTTTCTTCCAATATCCTTTTCTCTTTAAGTAACTGTTCTAATTTAGATGTCTGGGCAACTCGTTCAGTCTTCATGAGCTTAAAATTATTCTTTAACTTATTCAAAGTTTCACTAACATTTTTTAGTGATTCGTCTACAATTCTCTTTTCTTCATTGGCCGATGCTAACGCTACATCTGCAGCAGTTCTCTCCTCCTTCAGCTTGCCAATCAAATCTTCTGCACGACGCAGAGCTTTCTCAGAATGATCCATCTTTACATTCAAATCCTTCAACTGCTGCATCAGTTGCTGCACACTCAGATCTTTATCATTGGATGACTTCTGCAACACTGCTACCTGCCTATTTAATTCTGCTTTTTCCTTTCCCATAGATTGGATCAGCTTTGCTTTCTCTTCACAGTCACTTCTCAATGCATTCAGCTCATGCTCTTGATTCGAGACTGTAAATGACACATTCATCAGATGGGACTTTTCCTCTTCAAGTTTTCGGATCCTCTCTACAAGCACAGCCTCTGCAGATCCCTTGTCTTTCTGGATGTCATCAAAAAGCGCTTCCCTTTCTTTCATGTCTGCTTCAATGGTCTCCAAGCGTTTCATCAACACTTCTTTCTCTGCAACAGCACGCTGCTGGAGGTGAGCCAGCTCCAACTTGAGTTGATTTTTTTCAGATATTATTTTATCAAGATTATTGCTTGTGATGGACTGGTTGCTTTGAGTAGATATCAGCTGCTGGTGCAACTTATTGCGATTTTCTTGCGTAGTATGCAACTGCTCTTGGAACCATTCCTTCGATTTTTGTAAAGTGTCCATTTCCAAGCGGACATTCTTCACTTCATTTTCCATTTGTATCTTCCCCTGAAGAAGAATTTGCACTTCAACATGAAGCTCGGCAATTTTCTTTTTCAGTCCAGAAATTGCACCATCTCTGGATTCCATGTCCACCTTCAATTCTTCAAAATTGATCCGTGTCTGAAAGTGAGCCTGCTCGCTTTCAGACCAATCCTCTTTGAGTCCTTTTATTTCTGCATTCTTAGAATCGATAATGCTTTGATATTCTTTAATTACATTATCCCAATTCTTTTCTTCTTTTGATTTTACATCAAACTTCATGATAGCATTCTTCTTTTCAATCACGCTAGCATCCAACTGATTCTGCAAGGATTTCAACTTTGCTTCAAAGGTGGTTGCCAACAAGGAATACTTATCCCGCTCTTGAATCAACTCATTTTGCTCTTGGATAATGCTCTCAAGACGTCCCTCCAATTTTGCATTTTCTCGTAACAGATGAAAGTTTTGGGAATCGTCTGTTTCAGTACTTTTGTCGATTGTGTGTATCACAGCTGATCTTGCGGATGAAGTTTCAAGGTTGTTTGATTCACAAATAGGTAAACTGCTCTGGGAAACACTACTCATGTCTTTAATATCTTTAAAATAGTTATTTGTAAGCACTTTGGGTGTATTATCTAAAGATTTTTTACCAAGCACCATCTCCTCATCAATGGCGCTAAACTCAGAGAAATTAGATTCTGTCTCAAATGCCTCAGAGCACAAAGACTCCATGTCAAATTTTTCAGACAAGCTAGATTCTGTTTCATACTCAACTGAACTTTCTGGATATTGATCACAAGGGAAATCAGAATTATTCTCAGTCAAATTGGATTTTGTAGATCTGGAAGTTGCCTTCTTCGATGAGTGCACTTTCGGCAAATCTGAATCTTTTGTTCGATGCGTTTTTTTATGCCCAATGCTGTTAATGCTACTTTGGCTACTACTTCTACTTTGAAGGTCAATGGGTTTGTGCTTCTCTTTTTGGTGAGCTTTTGATACATGTTCATTAGTTACATCAATAGAAGAACTTGAAAACCAGGAATATTTTTCAACTGTTGAAGAAATAACATCAGGAGGATACCTGATAAGTTCTGGTTTTGAAACATCCTGTCCATTTTCAGGATTAACTAGACAACTACTTTTTGAACCTGGAGATTCAGAACTACTATTAGCCTTAATAGAAGATGTGGCAGATCTAAGTGTTCTTTGTTCAAGGCGCAGTTTAGTATCAGCTACAACCTGAGCAACAACATCTGCTGAAACAGGCTTTACTCCATAATTTCCTATAAAAATGTTTAAAGGGCATGATTAAATGATACTAATGATTGATGTTAATGTTTCAAACAAGTGATGGCATGTCAATACATGCCAGGATTCCCACAATTTTACCTCAAACTAATGAAAATACTTTTCAAGGACATTTAAAAAACTTGCAAATTTTAGCGTCCTTAATTTGTTAACAAGATTTCATCTTTAAAAGACTAAATATTATTGACACAAAATCAGAAAATTAAGATTCATTGGAACATATTTTGAAGTAAATACCATTATGGAAGCAAATTTAAGTAAAATGGTTAAATCACTTGCATACAACAAAAAAAAGAAAAGAAAAGATTATGGAATTGATCAAGTTTCGTAGCTGCTAGATTTTATTTAAGGTAATGTCTGTTGTAGAATTTAGTACTGTTCAAGGGATAAAAATAAAAGTTTTTTTTTTTTTTAAATACACTTCCAGTTTAGGAGTTAGAACAATAAAATTCAAACATTGTTACTTTCAAGGATCATAGAATAATGTAAATTTGTGGCATCCAGGCTGTTTAATTTTCATAGTACATGTAAAACATTTTATATTTAGTGTAAATAAAGATTTTTCTTCAAAGTAATAACTTTATCACTTCCAGAGTTTAATGAGGAAGCTCCTAAATCTTGCCAAAACAAATAATGAACATAAACATGATCAGTAATTTTAAAAAATTAACTTTGCCAGTGGCTTAATAGAAGATTTGACAGATTTAAGAGTTCCATGTTTAATGTATATTTCCCCCCAGAAGAGCAATGTCAGGTTCTATTCTGGATTTATTTCGACCTTCAAATATGTATGATACGTAAAACATCGAATTCTGGATCAATTTTCCAAACAAAAAACTTGAGTATTACAAACTTTACTAGACAAGAGCCATGAAATTTAACCAATAGTTAAAATAGAAAATAATAAATAGAACCTTACCAATCACACTATGCTGTAAGGCTAAGGCTTCCGAGGTAATGGATAAAGAATGAAGTGGAGATGTGGGATTTTTGTTAACTTCAACATGCGGTAAACTATTTAAACCTTTAGAATGGAAGGCTTCCGATTTAAAATACTTCTCAGCTTCTTCTCGAATTTCTGGGTTGTTCTGATTGATATAATTGGCTACCTAAAAATTCAAAAATTTTAAAGGGTTTTATTTTATTATGTATCAATGATAAACAAATCAATAATACTCGTAATGTCAAATGCATGAGTATGTTAGTCGATACTTCAAGTGTTACGAAATTCCAGTAACATGCAATAGGATGCACGTTATTTGAATGATTTCATTAGAAACACATCCAAGTTCAACAAGTATTTTTTGTGCAGAAAGCACAAAAGCCGAAGACAAAAGAAATCGAATTTGCTCACATCTTTAAGCAGAAACATTAGTCGTATAAGCTTGAACATATCACACTCAGAGAGTATCAAAATATAATTATTGTCATCTATTATTGACACTTTGAACTGATCTAAACATTAAATCCTACACATGAGGTGTGAAAATGATAATCATACAATTATTCATATCTAGCACTTATCTACAAACATGAATACTTTTCTAAAGGTCAAAAAGGAAACAATAATTTAAAACAAGGTTATACAATTGACGAACATGAATGCTTTCATTGAGGTACTTGTAGCTATAAATAAAACCTCTTACTTTTTTTATCTAGCATTTACTCCTTTTCTGTGGAGAAGAATATTTTCTATCCATTGTGGATAGAAAATATTGCACGTTATTGATCTCTATTGCACAGCGCAAATGCACAACTAGCTCACATGACAACAGACGTCAAGAGCATGTAATTCGCATATGCATGCCACATAACTTAGATTGTTGTGCAAGCTGCGTGCTTGTAGACAAGGAAGAAAGGAACATCCATTTTCACCAAAATTTAATATTTATTTTTAAAAAGGTAAATCTACAGAAGTGGATAAAAAGATTTGCAATGTGTATGAGGACGATGCTTTAACAGAACTTACATGTCAAATGTGGTACACTAAGTTCCGTTCCGGTGATTTTGAACTTAAAGATGTGCCCCGCTCCGGTCGCACAATGCAGATTGAACCAGCCGTAATAAGGGCTACAGTCAGTAAAATTTCATCTCAAACTGCACGGGAGAATGCTACAGAACTCAATATATCCTACACAAGTGTAGAGGACCATTTGCACCAGACTGGATAAATTTCTCGCCTTAATGTTTGCTTGCCACACGAGTTGACCGAACACAACTTAACTGCTCGCATTTCCATCCGCAACACGCTCCTTAAATGCCAGGGATAAGATCCAGTTTTGAAGCAGCTAGTTACGGGTGATGAAAAGTGGTCTCTAGTTAGTGGATTGTCTTTGACAACGTCTTTCGTAAAAGATCATGGGGAAAGAGTAGCGAGCCACCACAATCAACCTTGAAGACGAGACTGCACCAGAGGAAAATTATGCTCTCAGCATGGTGGGATTATAAAGGTATCATTTACTATGAACTCTTGCCATAAGGCAAGACAACCAACTCAGACGTATACTACTCCCAGCTAAGAAAATTGGATCAAGCCATACGTTCAAAGCGTCCAGAACTGGCAAATTGTAAAGAAGTCGTCTTTCACCATGATGATATGAACCCATACTTCATTAAAGACATGGTAGGAATAGTAAAGACTTGGCTGGGATGTTATGCCTCACCCTGCCTATTCACCAGACCTTGCACCTTCGGATTATCACCTATTCCAATCGCTACAGACTTCTTTGAACAAAATAAAGTAGGTTAATGATTGGGCTGTAAAAAAGTAAAGGAATCAGTTTTTCACCAGTAAACCTCATACATTTCATGAACATGGCATTATGAAGTTTTTAGCGAGATGGCATAGAAAGGAATGGACAGCACATAATTGATAAGCATTTTCTGTGTTGGAGAAATTTTATTTTATGTAACTCAAAACAACTGAACGGACGAATTTGCCAACACAATATTTTATATTAAAAGAAAAATTTAGAGAAATTTGTAATTTTTTTTAAATGGAAAGGTGCAAAGTGT
The DNA here is from genome assembly GCA_947359465.1 of Metellina segmentata. Classification (NCBI taxonomy): domain Eukaryota; kingdom Metazoa; phylum Arthropoda; class Arachnida; order Araneae; family Tetragnathidae; genus Metellina; species Metellina segmentata. The sequence goes on along the minus strand of OX375877.1, from coordinate 30,321,442 downwards.
TTGTAACCTATAGAGATTGAATAAAAGTTAAAACTTACAGCAACAGATATAGTTGGGTAGCTAGATTGCATAGTGTTAGGAGAAGAGACCTCTTTCTGAGAAGGAATTACTGGATTAGAGTCTGGACTAAAAGATAAGTTTTCTATTTCTTCCATGGCAGAGCTTTTTTTGTTACAAGTAGTTGATAAAATATTCCATTCTCCAGAGATATCTGCAATGAAACAAATACAGTAGAGCATCCCAATAACAAAAAACAATTGCTTCATGAAACAATGAACTCACTGAAAACATAATACTTATCAAGCACAAGCTTTAAATCTCCAATCAGGTAAAAGTTCTAAAACATGTGTAAACAGATTAGAAAATAGGATTTACAACATATTAATTAAATTAATGACTGAAAAACAATTCCAAATTGAGTACAAACTTGAAAACCAGATATTATTTACATACTTCTTAATTCTCAACAAAATTTGTTTACCAATATTGACAGAAGAGCATCACTTTATTTTTTTCAGTTCCTACAGCATAAAAGTTCCTTGCCAACTATTTCAGCCAAATTTGCACCTTTATGTGATCTTGAGAGTATTTACACTCATTGCCATAAAAATTTGCGCACCAAGAAAAAGTCATCAAAATGAAACGAAATTTTTCACATGTCAAGTACTATTTTGACATAAGAAAAAAGAAAATCAAAGAAAAAGGGTCATTTTTACTGTAGAAAAAAGTACAAATGAACGGAAGTATTAGAACTCTGTTGGACCCCCTCTAGCGCGAATGCATGATGCGATACGAGTTCCGTATGTCCCGAGATTTACATTTCCAGAACAAGTAAAAAATTAGTAATTTATCAGAACAAGTAAAAAACCGAGAAATATTTGCACAGCATATCAAAATTCGATATAATCAGGGATAGCTGTATCTATATATTAAGTATTACAAAGAGAATGAAAAAAATACTTACCATTACCATTTTTTTCATCTACATTACTCTCACTAGTAGAAACGAAATCTACATTCGGATCAACCACACTTGACAGAGAATCAAGAGAAGAATGTATAGCAAGATCTTCAGATGGAAAACTGACTTGTTGAACAGAAAACTGAAATGCAGCCATTAGAAGTTAGCAGCCCATCCATTTGAATATTCCTAATGCAAGGAAGCCAGGCAGCTAACCTATGTTCACAAAAGGCAAAGATAAGCATCTTAAAATTTGTTGTATGATTTTACAATTATTTGATTTTTTTAAAATTTATGTCAGAAAGGCAAACCTAGAAAGCTTCCTAAATTTGCCTACAGGACACTTTGAGATGAGATAAATATCTTACGAAAATAAACAGCTAACTCAAAAGCTTTCGCACAGACATAAAAATAAAATATAAAAACTGCTAAAACAGGTCCTGGTCAAATTATTAAGCACACTTTGATTTCTTGAATGGTATGTAGTGTTTGATGTGTTACAACTTGTGGGCGATTTATCGCCAAATGTTGTATTATTTCAGTTTTTTTTTTTTCGTGCTTTCATCCATTTTTAAGGGAACCCTATTCAGAAAAAATTCTGCAATGCTTCGTTCGTTGGATATACGACATTTATGTTGATTCTGGTATTTGTCCCCTCTTGAATTTTACGTTTGCAAGTAACATCTTAAAAAAGTAAAGTAAAATGTCAGATATATAAATAGGAATTTTTAAAACAGGAAAAAACCTTTTCAATACAATGAAACACATTTTATTTCATGATCACTATTAGACTTGTAAAATTAAATAAATTGTTTTCTGCTTCAACACGAGTTCATAAAAATCATAAAATTTGATCCATGTCGTTCAACCTTCTTTTTAATGGCAATGGAATGGAAATTTTCTTTAAATATTTTGACATAAATACCTTTGTTGAACAAAATTAACTTCATTAGTTTTCAGGACGGAACATAAAGCAATTAACCATTAGCAAACTAATACATTTATAAAGGAGAGCTTTCGACATATTGCTGCTTTGAATTTGTTTCGTATGTTTTAGAGATGTCCAGCTGCCATTTTTATGTTTCTGGAAACCAAAATGTGATTTTCAGGAATATTAAAAAAAAATTTCTTAATTCCTTTTTTTTTTTAAACAAAGAAAAACTTTTGTATCAAGGTTGGCTTGGGTGTTACGGTACAAGGTCCAAAAGACAGACAAGCTGCGCCTATTGGCGACTGACAGGATTCATTCCCAAGGGTTTAGATACAAGAACTGCACCTCGTAATTTTGAAACATGAGCAAATGACGAGGTCCTGATTGATACTCCACTCTCCAAACTTTCATACCACACAAATATGAGGATAAGTGAGGGCACGACAGATTTAACATGCACCAGACACAACCTACACAAGTCTTTGGTTAGATTGAGTTTTGAACTCGCAACCCACCAGTTGCTAATCCTCACCTCTTCCAACTGGGATACAGTGGCTTGAAAACAAGGACATTCTGTCAAAGCAACTAAGATCATTCATCAAGATTAGATTGTTCAACTACAAAAGCTGTCCTAAAAAATTGCATGCAGTGTGGAACACAAAAATCATTCAGAGAAAATAATTACATTTTGTTTCAAGCAAATCATAAAATCTAAGCTATTTATGTCTAATTTGTAGGTTAATACCTATTTCAGTCAAAATCTTACTATTGTTTGTTTTACTATCAACAGCAGAAGGCATTCATTTGAAAAAAAATTTTCCCAGACAAATGAAATTCATGTGTTTTAGAGAAGTATGATCCCAATTTATACCGTGTTTCGTGCACAAGCAGAAACTGATGAATTACTATTTTTTGTTGAAGCTGATCCCTCAAAGAAAACAATGATAGTTACAAATGTGGGTAATAAAATGTGTACATGCCTAATTTTAAAGCTTCTTTCAATTGAACGATTCACTGAATTTTAACTGATTGAGTAAGCCTCAACAATTTTACATGTGAAATGTAGATTCTGAAGGTTTACCATATTGTTTAAGAACCCCCTCTAATAAGGCCAAAAAATACTTGTAAATATATTTAATTCCTGTGAATCACATAAAAAAAACATGTTTTTATACTTTACTAAAGTGTATTATCAAATGGATTTGAATGATACATGATATAAAAGTTTGCCAAGAAACTATTTTGTTGCAACAATGGAAATCACAATTAATAATCAAACAAGTGTATTCTTCAGATATGTGAAGCAAAAATTTGAAACTCCATTCACTTTCGATGGTAAGTTGATCGACAGCAACTACACAAAAATGTAAAAATCTTCCAACGTCATGGTCCATGACAGTTTTTTAATGACCATTGTTGGTCATAAAACATTTCGATTCGTATGAAACGCTCAAGTTTCAGTTTTCTTGACTACCGGAGTACAAGAGAAGCACGATTTACTCTGGATTCATAACATTGTTTTGAAATTTTTTCCGGGATGACCTGTATACCATTAAAAGCAAAACAAACAAGTACAGAAAATTGTAACGTCTTGCAAATGAAACACCCATGCTGAAATCAACTTCATGAAAATCATAAACGAGCAAATTAGTTGATTAGAAAAATACCTTATTAAGAAAAACAAAGGTTTCAATTTTTAAAACACAATTCCATAAAATCTGTCAATCATTTTTATCTCTTCACTTCATAAATGTGTCATACACGTGGACATGCAATGTAGGCGTGGTATATGCTTGTTTACTATGATTCTCATCTGAATACAATAGTGTAATTTAAAATTGATTGAATTTTACGTATGATCAACGTGAGAAAGTTGATATGATTTAGTATTTGGAAACAAAGATAAAAGATTGTTAAAAAACATAATGTCTTTTTAGCTTGTTGAATATTTGCTCATGCGAATTATCAGCTATGTATCAAAATGACTCCTCGGTATTATATTGTCCCTTAATCCTAAAATTTTAGGTGAAATAAATATTTTTATGCAATGTAGAGGAGTGAAAAATAGCACTGTTCTTGAGCTATTTGGAATCAAAATTGTATGAAATCTACCTGTGAGTGTGAAGCTACTTCACTGAAAATGAAGCTGCTGAAAAATAATCAAACAATTCAACTTAACTCGTTTAAAAAGACCGGACGACGCAACGTGCTTGAGGACTGAAGTTTACAATTAAATTGTTTTTTTCTCTAAAATATATTTGCTTACAAAAAAACGCAAAATGTCTTTTTCTGCAATCCGAAGCAGCTTACATTTGTCAAAAATTTTGTCTGGTAACAAAACCCTTTTTTTAAATGCACTTCCTAAGACCCTTGCAATAGGACATAAAAGTACAAGGACAATCTCTAGATCACTGTTTTATTTGTGCAGAAACAGGGATTCTGGCTCTCTTGGAACCATTACAACCAAAGTTCCACTCTCCAATGCTTGCAGTTGTGGGTGCTCAGTGCATACTCAAAAAGGTAAACGGATTTAATCATTGTAGGAAGTGATGCAATCCCCTATGCAGTTTCTTTTATTGTTTCATTTCTATTCTTACTTTTTTTGACACATTTCATGCTGCTTTAATTTAACCAATTTTGCATCGGATTGAAATATGCTTGGCAAACTAAGAAAAGTGGAACAAAATAATTTTTATTAGGCATTTTAAGAAATAAAATATAGTCCTACTCTTTCAAATACCAATATATATTCAATTGTGCCTGACAAACGCCAGATCCTTGCAATATTCAAGAGTAAATATTATTATTATAATGTGCAGATCTGATGAGAAGGCAGTTGACCTTGGGTAAGGCCACATGTGAAAAGGTACTGGGTAAGGGCTATCCAGCTTTAAAACAAACACCTATGGATGAATGGACAGATGGTATTTTCTGCCAACTCCAATAGTGCTATGGCTTCCAGTGTTGTGTTTTTGACTATTTTAAAAGATTTAATAAATCCCAAATCAATTAACATGACTTTATTTTAACAGCATAGTTAAAAAGCAAATCACATTAAAAAAAACAGAATCAGTGATTGACTTATTTAACAAATCTGTTAATTTAGAAACCCACTGCTCTTATTTCAATCTTATTGCATTATTAAATGAATAGACTTGTTTAAGCCTCATCATGACTCAAATGCCATCTTACCAGAGTTGGACCATTGTTGAGTTTTATTCTGTAGAATATATATAAAGAAAGTTAAAACTTCAATCTATGAAAAAATTCTCTGTGGTAAGCATCTGTTGTAGGTTGTTCCCCATTGTACTCTGCAGACACTGAATTAGAAAGTTGTTATAGCTATCTTTGATCACCATGAGGGCTTTATTAAATCATGGCTGTACTTTGAAATGTGTAATTGTGCAATGAATTATTGTAACCTATTGAGCACATGTTACCTTTAATAGCTGAGTTAATTGACCACAAGAAATTTAGACACAATTATGAAATTTCGAAAAAAGGAAGCATGGCATGATTTATCATAATCATAAGGCTCATACATAATCATATCTGCTCTCACATTTAATGAGTTTTTGTAAAGAATTTTAAACATTTTTTAGCTCTTTATTAATGATAGAAAAGCTTAAGGAGATCATAATTAACAAAACAAAATTGTTGTAAGTTTAGAGTTGCAGGCATTGCTTGTTTATCATTTTCATTAAATGAACTCACCTTCACATGGATGCTTACATCAGTTTGGAATCCACTTTCAGCCATAGGTCTTTGACTAATTTGCCCTCGTGTAGCAAAAAATAACCAGTTACAAACCTATTTTATGCAGTAATTACATAAAATAGGTTTATTTTATGGTATTTTTATAATATGTATTTTATGTAGTAATTAGTTTAGTGTCTTACATTTTCAGAAAACATTTTTTTATCTGCTTTAAGGTGATGAAGAGCTTGCTGCATTCTTGGCAGATGAAATTGAAAATGAAAGAAAAGCTCAAGTATCTGAGGACCTGCCAAAGCTTGAGGGGTTTGAATTCGAGGTGTCCGGAGCTGAAGTGACTTTTACAAAGAAATTGAAAAATGAAACGTAATTGACGCAGTACCTATTCATTAACTTTTAATTTTAGTATATCACAATTAAATCCTGTAAATTGTATTGCTATTATAAATAATTCATAATACTATCTGTTCCCTTTGTATGTGTACTGTATCTTCTACAAAAACTGCCCTTTTCAAAATATCTGCCTGTCTATTGCCATAGTAACAAGACATTTTATATTGAGGATTCTAGAAGCATTTAAGTTTCTCACTTAGTGTAGCCCTATGTGTTGCTCTAGTACGACGTTAACTAAAATTACCATTACCACTTAGTGACGATTGTCTCAAGATGTTAGTGAAGTAAGAAGATATCACCACCATCGAAAAGTACAAGACCTGTTCCTATAGTGACTGCCAGTATCTAGACTTTCAGCCTTGAGCAGTTTTGGTAGACAGACAATATTCATGATTTAGATCTATTTTGAGATGCATATCTCTACCTGAATGTTTTAATCAAAGTTATTTATGTCTAATTAGGTGTTCTAGGGAAGTCGAATAAAGTTAAAATTGCTTTATAGTATGTCAAAGATAATTTATTTTGCTATCAATACAAGTTGCCAAAAAATAGCCATAGCCGGTTCCCAGCCCGGTTGAGAGAGAAGGAGGTTGCCTAAATTGTCCTTGGCATAGTCTGTCGAGTTCCTGATAATGTGTTTCCAGTCTTGTATATCTATATGGCTACATTCTACCATATGGCTTCAATCTAATGGTCAATGACAAACCAAATAGCTCAATCAACAATCTGAGATAGATCGAGGGAACTGCTAAAATTAGCAGGAAAGAAATCAGGATAGCTATTGGCCTTCCAACTGGCCACTGTACCCTAAATAGACACCTCAGCATTATGGGTGTTATAGACGACCCATTATGTAGATGCTGTTGGATGGTAGAGGAGAGTTCCATACATGGTCTATGTGAGTGTGACATTATCTGCATAACGATTTGAATATTTGGGATACCATTTGTATCGAACCTTGGGAACTGTCGAACATTCCAATCAAGTACGTGCTGAAATTTATTTCGGCAGTCAGTCTCAGTATAACAGACTATTAGTTGCGGTGCTGGCACTCTTCGGGGTCACCCCTTCAACAAGTCTTAAGTCATTCCATAAGATGCCACAGCTTGGAGACTACCAGACCGGATGATATTGTTTTGGAAATATTGCAGATCGATATTACTTTTCATCATTTATTTTGAATATTATCTGTGCATTTTGTATTGCTGAGGAACTAAACATTGAAGTTGAAAATGTTATTTACCATGTTAATACCTTTTACAGCATCACCATCAAATCAAATGTCAATAACTCAGTTGATGCTGAAGAAACAGTTATGGATCCTAATGATAAAGAGCCACAGGAAGCTGAAGTAAGCTTTAATCTTAAGTATATTTTTTCCTTTTAAGTGTTTACTTTGTTTGAATTTTTCTGTTGTACTTAATTGCCTCCAAGCTATTTGAAAGTTAATTTTATACAATTAGCAATTTATTTTTTCAACATATTTTCATCAATTGGGTTAGATTTTTCCAGTTTTATTGCTATTGCTCAAGAATAAAAGTTATTTTATTAATTAAGTATGACCCTTTGATAAGAGTAATTCCTATGGCTCTTGGTTCAGTTCCTAAATTACTCATAAAACAGCCCTGTTCTATAATGTGTAAGTAAAACCTGTGTAGCACTTGTTAAGGTTTCCGAAACTACAAAACACTTTACATGTTACATTATGTAAATGTGTATTATGTTTTTTTAGCAATTACTTTTAGTGTATCCTACTTGAAGTCATTGGGGCTACCTTGTATATATTCATGTAGTGTTTCAATCAGAATATAATGATCCCTGGAGACATTCCCATTTATTAAACCACTAGCAGTACCTACACGCTGTTTCCTTTGACAAATTTATTCCTGACAAACAACATAAATCAAAACCAAAATGATAAAAAATTTCAGTCTTAAAGCTAAATAAAAAAGCAGTAGCATTCAGTGATGTCATTATAAATTTCACACATCCAAAAAAAAAGACAAAAGGGAAAACACTGCAAAAAAAAAAAATGAAAGGGGGGGGGAATGAATAAATTAATTTAAAATGTTCTAGGTTAAATTTTACTATTCGTGCTTCGAGCTCTATTCAGTCACCTTTAGGACTATGTGCCAAATTTCAGGACTAAGTAAGTGGTATAGATTTGTCTGGACAACTCCCCTCTCTAACGTGGCGAAGCTGCTCTAGCCAGCAGGCTATCGGTTTAGGTCGTAGGAACTGGCACAGGGCGATGCCGCTGTTCCTGCGATCAAGTAGCGACAGGAACCTCCTTAGGTGCCACACGGAAACCAGCAGTGTCTGGACTGCTGCCCTAGGCCAATACCTGTACGCTAACGAAAGAAGGCTATCTGGCGGACGGCAAGGGTCTGTAAAACTCCATAGATGATGGTGCCGGTTCTGGATAAACAGGGAAGTTGTGGCAGCCTGCTGATCCGTTGGGCTACTCAGGAATGTCGACTGGTTCCTAGGTGATGGCTGGGTGTGCGTCTCTGATCACATGTCTACACGAATCTACGAAGAAAACTTTTCTGGCTCAATTCGGACCTAAGGTTGACTGATAATAAAGAGCCGGACCACATAATTTCAGCGCACACAATCACGGGTCGACCACATCTATACCCCGTCGCTGCCACCTAGGGCAGAAGAGGGCTTTTCGGATGGCGTATCACAGGGCCTACTTCTCATGTTTCTCATTAGAGGCGTTCCCTGGCTTCGGCTAATCCGCTGTGGGTTTTAAATAACTCGGTACGGAGGGGTCTACTTCCATTCGAAGAAGAAGGACAACTCCCACAGATGATAGACACACACACTTCCTTTTATAATAGAGATTATGTTTGTAAGGTCAGTCATTGAATTTAGACCATTGTTTCGTGTAGCAATTAATTACTTTACCCCTCCAAGTGGTTTCAGTGAAATACCTTGTCCTCCAGGATATGAACATTTTTGTTAAGTACGAGATGCATTGCCAATTTTTTATTGCTGATGAGATTAAGATCTGTTCAGTTTCCTTATGATGCGATATCTCGCTAAGAGAATCACGTGGAGGGTTAAACTTCAGTCAATTTGTGTTTGCAGTTTGCAATAAAAGTTTTCTTTACAAAAAGGTTTTTTAATTGATCCAAAGCACTAAAAGCTATATTTATTGTTTGGAATTTCTGTTTTCTAGGAGTCGACCAACCGGTCTGGTGGTTAAGGTGTTAGCCTCTAGATCGGAAGGTTCCTGGTTCGAATTCTGGTCAGTGCATGGATGTTAGTAACCGTATGGTGTAGAGGCGGCTGGTGCATCTTAAATCTGTCGTGGCTGAAAGTCCTTGTGTTGGGTTTGTGTGGAAGTTTAGACACTGGGGTGCCATCTCATGTGATGCCTCGTCATATGGCTGTGGCTCAAAATTATGCGGTGTTGTCCTTGGATCTTTACCTTTAGAGATTGATCCTGGACCGTCGTCAATAGCCCGTTGTGTTGCTCTAGTATGACAATTTTAAAAATTAATTACTGTTTGCTTCGAATGTTTGTAAAAAATTTCGATACATTATGTGCGAGTGAAGTTATTGCCACTATGTGTGACTTGTGATATTTTAAAATGCAGTCTCTATTCCCAATTTTTAAGTTAAAACTCTTTAATGTTACATTTTTTCTTTGTAAAATTATTTTTATTAAAGCTCCATAAAACCGAGTTTTAAAATTTAGGAAAATTGTAAACCTTTTGAAAACAGAATTAATGTTAGTGTATCCTGCTGGAAGTCAGTGGAAAGCCTTATATATTCATTGAAGTATCTACTAATTGTTAGTGAAGACACAATTAAAAACTAGCTGCTTAAATTTCAGGCATAGAATTTTTACATTAAAATTGTTCTGAAGCTATTACATTATCAAAAAATTTTCTAAGTTTTATTTTGTTTTCTTCATTATTTAAAAAAAAGGCTTCTTTGGGAAGTTTTTTTTGCATGAAATGTCTCTGATTTATGTTTGTCTTTTCCAGATGAAATCAAAACCAGAATTCACCATTGAAATCAAGAAAGGCAAAACGATTTTGTCATTTCTCTGCACTTATAGCCATGCATCCCCTGATGATGAACCAGACACAGAATCTTATAGTAAGTACTAAATACTACTATGATACGTTTGTGAGGAGTTGTAAACATCATTTGGACTTTTAAGAAAATACATGTTTAATGTGCTGCTTTTTCCAGTGACAAGCATAAATTTTGTTGGCTGTAATTAAGAAAATTTCAAAAAGTGTTCAAATTTTCAAAACCTGCGAGTGTTGCTCATGACACGCTTAGGCAGTGAAGGTATAGATTAGCACTTCAGTCTCCCTAGTGCATCTTACAGCAGAAGTCTAGAAACAACCTTTAAATCACTAAAACTAGAGATCTATCAAATAAATTCAAATGCTCTATTGCCCTTAAAAAAAATCAAATGTTTATGCAGTACAAAATCCGTAATTCTCCTCCATTCTGGATTTCGGATTATTTACATATTTTGTCCAAAAAACTTTAATCTGCACCTCGCCCAGTGCTAGAATTTTGCATTTGCAATAGTAAAATAGCAGATATATAAATAGGAATAATTTTTTTTAAAGGAAAAAACCTCTTTAATACAATGCAACAAATTTTACTCGCAAATCTTCTAATTTTTCGGTGTTTTATTTGCTCTGAATTGTTTGTTATTTTGCGTTGTTTCATCAATTAGGTCCAGGGTTAACTCCTTGTTCTTTAAAAATTGTCGGAAAGATGGAAAAAAGTGAGAAACAAAACAAAAAAACGCTGGTTAGCAAAATGTTCAGATTTTAGACAGTTCCAGATTTGGGACTTTGTACTGTACTTTGGATTTTTTTTTATTTGATTCATATGGGATTGTTGACAAGATTAACCCTAATTTTTCTCTCATTTTCAGACGACACTTTCCAGATTTCAGAACTATCTCTGTATGAAGGAGAATTCGATGATGCAACATATTCTGTATCTGGGGACATTATGGATGGAGTAAGTATTTGCATTAATTAAAATTTCTACAAAAAACGGAATTATTTTGCCATTTACTCTCTAATTAGTAAAATTAACTATCTGCATTGCCACTAATGAGTGACATTTGAGTGAAAAGGGTTAAAAGTACTTGAACTTCATCTAAACAAACATTCTCTATTCTGTAACTCATACTGTCTGTCTACATTGAGTAATGCTCCAGCCACTATTAGTAGGTGGTGGCAGTTGCTATAGAAACAAGACATACATTTTGAGTTGAGATGTCTTAGTTTAATTTTATTTTTGGTGAATGTTGGCTGCAGAAAGGTAGTTTATTAGAATGACACACACTGACCAATGTATTATAATCTTGAAATATTTATTCAAATGTTTGTTACTGGCATGGTTATATAACATTCTTGAGTTACATGTAATCAAGTTGATGGTATAAGTATGCCGTGCATATTTCATTTCATACAAAACAAAGGAGAATGGGATAAAAGACATTGTTGTGGCCCATTTAGCAGAGGCTATGAATGCCTAAACAGAATACCACACTGAGTTCTTGAAAGCTGCAATTTCGAATGTGCTTAAAAGTTAAAGGACCCACAGTCCTTGTCCAAAAGAAGTAACTGGCTTTAAAGCAATTATAATCGAGACTGATCAGTACCATCTCGGATGGATAGTAAGGTAGAAAAGGTACTCCACTGTGCTGCAGCAGACAGAAACCTTTAACAAAGACTTGTCCCAACCGATCTTGTTGCAAAAGAAAGCACAGGATCGTTACGGGCAGTTGCATGCCAGTAAGAATACCTCTAATATCTGCAAGGAACATCAGTTTGCGTAGTGGTGTCTAGAAATATATAACTGGACATCAGAGTTTTGGAAAAAGGTGATGTCAGACAAATCATGTTACACCTTGTTTTGCAACTATGAAAGGCATAGATTTTGGCAAGAACCCCATGAAGCAATGTTTTCACAGTTCAAGGTTCTGGTGGGAGTATCATGGTGTGGGGCATGTTCTGCTGGTTTGGAACAGGTCTCGGTGTTTCTGATAGACAGTCAACCATGCAATACTTAAACATCCTGGTAGATCATGTGCATCCTGCAATGTTGATTTTTACTCTGAACATGACAGATCTTTCATAGACGATAATGCAACCATACATTGCACATGCACTGTTTGAATGGTTTACGGAACATCGGTCTGAATTCCAACATCTTCCCTGGCTACCACATAGCCAGGATCTTAACCCTATAGAAGACATTTCGCTCACTCCTTTCAAATGTCATATCTCATAAAACATAATTTTTCAGGAGAGTGATTTTAAAGTTTAAAAGTCGAATAAAATGTATTAAAAATAAATATTACTTCTGCACTCTAGCTGTTAAATATTGAGCGGTGAGATATGACGATCTTGCAGGAATATACTACTCTTTCAGGGCATTCTGAAAGCAGGCTTAACTAAAAATCATCGATTTTTGAGATAGGACGTTGAAAGGAGTGAGTGATTTGGGGACAAGGCACATCTGACAGCCATCTCCCCTGACATCCAGTTTCAAGGATTTTAAGATCTGTGCATACGATGCATGGTATTCTCTGTTAAATGCACTTCAGAATCTTGTAGAATCTATTCCTAAATCCATATATGCTATATCTGTGCTAAAGAAGATCCAATGAAATATTGATCACAGGTTTCTAATTCATTGACTAGTGTGTGTATCTTCAGCAGCAAGTAAAAAAATCATAAATATATATTCAATTTGTCATTAAGTTGCTCCAATTTGGCATTAAGCTAAGCATTGCATGACAAACTTAAATGCACTTCTTCAAGCATCCCGTATTGAAAATGAGATCCTGCCCTTTTCAATGGCTACAGGCAGGCTAGTGGGTGGAGTTATGTTAGGTTGAGAGTAGAATACGAGTCAGGAAGCACCATTTCGATTTGCTAAAGGTCGTCACTGTTTGACAGCCCAGTAGTCGAGTCCTGTCATTTTAGTGCATTTTCTATCATGAAACAAAGCAACCAAGTCAAGCAATATGTTGCTCCCCTCACAGACCATGACTCAGTTTGAAAATCTGAGCTTAGAGGAATAAATTATATGTAAAAATGTCACATTATTCTTAGTGCTGTTTTATAGGTATAGATAAAGGCGGGGAACATTTTCTTTCTATTATAAAAGAAAATATTTCAATCTTTTTCAGGTTTATTCGCTTTGTGATTGGTAGATAGCGAGTCTTGTGGTTCAACGGGCTAATGTATTTGGAGCACGCGCAGACGATAAACACAGTTATACTTTTAAATTAATTCATTCACATATAAAATTTAAGAGCATGTGCTAGAAAATAGGCAATGTTTTCAGAAGAACCGGCAAATTCGGTCGCTGTTTCCATAGCAAAAGTCAAATATAAATATCTTTAAAAAAAAAGTACCATTACAACAAACAACACTGATCAGCTAAAACAGATATACAATTCGGTATTTCTATGTGGTATCGGAGAAAACAGTTTCTTTTTTTTCTCCTTAAGATAGATTTTAGTGAACTTTTTGGCTCCTTAAAGTTGTATACTTAATATTTATTCCTTAGATTTTAGTGTCCTTTCCCTCCCCCCCTTTAATGTTGCATATTTAATATTTATTCTTTAAAGCTTGATCTGTAACTTGTGCTTTATCTTTGTGATAAATATCACAATGGGAAGAGAACCTTCAATTAACGTCGTACTAGAGGTCTGGGATCAATCCAGCAGCAATTCAAATGGGGATGGATTGTGAAGGAATCCCCTCACCCTCATTGTTGAAAAGTGTAGTTTGCAAAGCTAACTAAATACGATTGTGTGGCATGCGAGCAGGGGATAGAGCTCCCTAGTTAATTAAATAACTAAAGACTGCACTAAAGAAACTTTAATCAATCTGGGTGGATTTCGTTACAAATTATTTTATTCTTTGGTATTTTAAAATAAAATATAGAAGATGAACAAAAATGCATTTACAGTAAGAGGATTTGTTCTATAAAAGAACAAAAATGCATTTACAATAAGAGGATTTGTTCTATAAAAGAACAAAAATGCATTTACAATAAGAGGATTTGTTCTATAAAATTTGGAATCAGTCTTTTTGTTTAAGATTTTTTTGTTTATGTTAAAAATAGAAATGCAGTTGTCTGTATGCATATACATCCCCTTCAGCATCCCAAAATATTGATAAAAAGTATTAAGATGCAAAACATTCTACATTGCCCAAACAACGTCTACTTTTTACCGAATCGGATATTCAAATTTCATATAATCAGCAAAATATGAATTCAATATGCCATTAACTTTTCAATGCAATGTAACTTGATTTCAAACTATTATTTAGCTTAATGTTCTTTTCAATCAGTTTACTTGTGTTTTAAAATTTTTGTTCATAATGTGTAAGATTACTCATTTTTAACAAAGCCAAGGTTATTACTAGATAAATTGACTGAAAATTTATATGCCATCTCTGTATTTATTGAATTGTATTTCTTTTCAGTACCTCTATGATTTACTTATGAATTTCTTGGAAGAAAGAGGAATTTCCAATGGATGTGCAGATCAAATGATCAAATTTTTTACCTCATATGAACACAAGTTGTACATTAATTTCTTGAAAGGAATGAAATCATTTGTTGAGAAACAGTAAATTGAGATGTTTTGTTAACCAATCCTCATCGTATCATAAGTCTGTAATAAAGTTGATTGTAGTTGATCACTAACGAATATGTATTTCTTAGAATAAATAATTAAAACCAATATTTTGTTATATGTGCTTAAACTGTGGCATCTTTAAAAATATGTTTAAAGTGCATATTTTGTCAAAGAAATCTGTTAAATTCATAAAGCTTAGTTTAAAATATATTATGGTATGTACAGTAATTTCAGGGCTGCCACACAACTTTTACTACTAATTTCAACCTTGGTCAGTAGATTAGAAATATGGATGGTCCACAGGACCAGTAGCTATGAGAAAGCGCGTGTACACATGTTTTCTTTTTAAATAAGCTTCAAACTCCCAAACCTTACTTTTGGCAAGTTGTCAAAAATTAATTTCGGTCAAGAATTTGGAAGTTCGTATCAGCATATACTGGAGTTGTTTTTGGTTTCTGTGCCTCCCAATTACAAACACAATAATCTGTCCCCGTTAAATCTTTGGCCATTTACATCCGCAGGTCCTAAAAGAAAGTGTGTTGCGCAGCATTTCTGATCTAGTTATTGCCATTTGCGGGACGGGGCACGCACGACAGACCACTATATTTTCGTATACACTAGACTCCTTGGGACTAGTCACTTATTTTTATTTTCTAATGTGCTGTTGGTGACTAGGGGTATCTACAAAGAAGCTATAAATTTCAAAACTTTATTGAAAATCACCGAAAGTCAATGCTGTTTTGAAAATTTAAATTGCTTTCAGCAAAGATGCCAACCAGAATCGATTTTCCATAATTGTTATCGATTTTTGACTTCAAGCATATAGTCATAGTCATATAGAGTGGGGAGGTCAGGAAAGCCCTAGGTGCTGATTCCACTAGGGAATATTGCACCAAACCCCATTGTTTTACGATACTCCTGTCAGAGAAGGCCAGATTCCTTGAGAAAGGCCAAAAAGCTTTTGACAGGTTCTTCGTGAATTGTATCAAGTTCTGTTCCAAGACCTTGACTTGAGTGCGTTATGTGAAGCAGAGCTTCACATTCAAAAAGTATGTGGTGGGCAGTTTCCTCCACCATATTGCATTTTCTGCATAGAGGTTCTTTAAAGATTCCCATCCTATGAAGGTGTTTTCTTAGGTGATAGTGGCCTGTGAGAAATCCAACTATCACCCTCATCTTATCCCTGCTAAGACGAAGGATCTGAGAAGATGTTTTCATAGAAGGTTCTTGAATCACAAGCCTTGCATGTTTTTGATCGGTGGTTTGCTTCCACTTTTTTGTAGTTTCGTTAAGCATTCTTTCTCCTATCACCCTTTTTGCGGTAGTCTTAGAGATCCCGCAAAAAGGCTCAGGGCTTAAAGGTAGGTCTGCAGTCCCCAGTTTGGCTAACTTATCTGCATTTTCGTTTCCTTCTACACCAGTATGCCCTGGTACCCAAGTAAGAAAGATCCTATTATGGGTCCCCAAGTCATGTAGAAGGTTCCTACATTCCCAAACAAGTTTGGAGCTTATTTGGAATGAGTTTATTGCCTTTAAGGCTGCTTGACTGTCACTGAATATGTAGATTTTCCTATTTGAGTAGGATCTTCTAGAACATTCTTGTAGACAGTAGATGATAGCAAGCAGTTCCGCTTGAAATACTGTGGCATGTTTTCCTAATTTTCGGGAAATCCTTGCCTTAGGTCTGATCCTACATATTCCAGCACCTGCCTTTTCGTTTTGTCTGGAGCCATCTGTGTACCACACAATGTCTCCATTTGTGAGCTTGTAGTTTTCCTCTTTCCATTCCTCTCTTAGGTCAATAAGTACCTCAAAGGGTCTTTGAAAGAGGAATCTTGTCTCCATGATGTCAGAGGGCATCAAAAGTATAGGGTCAAAGAATTTTTGGTTAATACTGGTGTGGGACTTTTGGCTGGCAAAATCCATCCACAGTCCAGCGTTTTCCAGTCTGTAGGAACTTCTTCTGGCAGCACCGCTGATAAAGATATCAAGTGGGACGACAGATAGAATAATTTCCATGGCTCTGGTGGGAGTGGAGGACATAGCACCTGTTATACTCAGGCAGGCAGCTCTTTGAAGACTGTCTAGCTTGGTCTTGACAGTCAATTGTTCCGTCTTTTTCCACCAGACCACAGCCGCATAGGTCACAATGGGTCTAACAGCCATAGTGTATAGCCAATAGGTCATCTTTGGCCTTAGACCCCATGATTTACCAAGAACTCTTCTACATCGTAGAAGTCCAACTTTTGCTTGTTTAATTTTACTTTTCAAATATCATTCAATTTCGGGGATATCCTGAGTATGTTTCGGCTCAGGACTTTCGGCTATCCGCCACCTGCCGACGCGCCCGGTAGCATCTGTGTACCACACAATGTCTCCATTTGTGAGCTTGTAGTTTTCCTCTTTCCATTCCTCTCTTAGGTCAATAAGTACCTCAAAGGGTCTTTGAAAGAGGAATCTTGTCTCCATGATGTCAGAGGGCATCAAAAGTATAGGGTCAAAGAATTTTTGGTTAATACTGGTGTGGGACTTTTGGCTGGCAAAATCCATCCACAGTCCAGCGTTTTCCAGTCTGTAGGAACTTCTTCTGGCAGCACCGCTGATAAAGATATCAAGTGGGACGACAGATAGAATAATAGAATATTTCTACACTGTTTGACCAATCCACACCAAATTTGGTACAATTATACTGTAGAACACTGCAGAAAACAGGCTATTTCTTTCCTGTCTTCAGATCAATCTGTTGCCATTAAAATGGACACAGGTAGTCCTAAAAGTGCCCCTTGAAGCCTCAATTTTAAAAACTAAAGTTTGTTTTATGGACATGTAAGCATGTTCTATAGGGTTTGTGTATTTGAGTTAACAGGGAAATGTCAAAGTCGTATTTTAGCTGCCGTGCTAGAAAATATGTTCAACAGGGTTTGTGTATTTGAATTAACATGGAAAAGTTGCGGTCACACTTAAAACCCGAGCAACGCCGGGTTATTTAACTAGTTAGAAATAAAAACTACATATGAACATATTTTGGCCTAGTATATTTTGCTAATAAAAATATTTCAATGCTACTGTTTGTCAACAATAGTATATTCAATAGCTGGAAATACGGCAAATTCCGACAGAATTGGAAAATTTTCGTTCTTTAATTTCAAAATTTAAATTTCTTAGAGGATTTTTCAATGTCTTTTTCATATTGATGTATCTGACCATGGTTCAAGATTACTACTAAATTATTCCACATAGCTTGTGGAATATTCAACTGACTAGTTTATAAGCTAATACAGAAAGTAAAGCACTGCAGAATTCAATAGCTGTTGAAGAAAGTCTCATGAAGGTAAAAATTATGAAATAATTGCCATTAAAATCTTACTGAAAGTAAATGTCATTCATAAAATAGGTAAATACCTAGAACTTTTAAATGCAAATAGTTCTTAATAAAATGAGTCGAACATGTTTGAAACATGATAAATTTTATTTTAAAATCAATTTCATATAGCATAAAATAAGATAGAAGAATATTAAGCTTTTCGGGCAAAATAAGCAGTTTGAAAAATATAACTAGTACACAAACAATTCCTTTAGACAAAACTAAACACCAGAATTCATTCATGTAGTTACAACTTAAACACATCAAATTCATATTACATGAAAAATTAGTGTCAATTGCATATTGCACAAATTGAGTGGTAGGCATAAATATATGGCCTGAGATTTCAAATCAATCAAAAGCACAACAAAGGACAAATTTCTACTTACTAAAAAGTTTCATTGAAATTTTAAGTAAAAATGTAATTGGCACAACTAAGTTAGATTGAAACAATTTTAAGTTATTCAATTAAGAGCTTAGTCTTCACTGCTACACACCTGCCAACGTTTACAAGGTCAAATTCCATGAAATTTTGACAAAGGAAACGTCCAATTGCTGGTCAGCTTTCGTTTTCATCTAAATTCACCTAGCTCTTCTATATTATCAGATGACCAATGGTATTTGAGAAAATGGGATTAATTTATTAGCTTTTAGGTGCTCCCAACATCAGATTGTCGAGACTTTTTTTTTCTTCTATTATTCAGTAGCTTAACTCGATATAATATTTGACTTTAGTATGAATGGTTGGATAGTATAATATATTTGATTATTTTAAAATGTATTGACTTTACAATGGACAAGGTTTTTTTTGGAACCTCTACTTTTCTTGGACTTTTTTGGGGGTTATGGACGGGTCTAATTTAAAGAGACCATGTTGGGGATTAGTAACAACAACATATTTGATGGACAATGTACCACCACACTGTTGGAAATATATTGGATGGCATGTTTACTGTTGGCAGGCATGTGTTGCATATTTAACTGATTTTCTGTTTTTAATGGGGTTTGTCCAAAGTCTACAATGAAATAAACTTAGGGAGAATAAAACAAAGCTGTAACTTAAGTAGATTTATTTTCATATACAACAAATAATAATAAAAAAAAAAGAGTATAAATCTTTAAAATATACATTCATATTAAAACAATTTAGCCACATAATGAAACATGCAAAAGGCATTTTAAACCTCAAAGAACTGAAGATCTAGAATATCACTAATACATCCCGAGTTAAGAACAGCCATCAAAATGTTGGTTTTGTATATTGAGGGAAAGACGAAAATTCAATGGTTCATATCAAATAGGTAAGGCAAAAAATAGATAAATTATTTTGACATAATAAAGAACAATATAATATCAAAATATAATTTCAAAATTTGACAACATACCATTGTAAATATTGCCTCACCTATTGGACTAGTATCCAACATCACACACACTGATAGTAAAAGGACATCAGGCAAATGTACACTAAAATACGTATTTAAAACAAGATAGATTGTATTACTTTATTTGTGTGTCATAAACTTTGGCCAATTATTTTGATTCAGTATGTTATAATATATGCATAGCAAAAATATTTTCATCAATACTTAATTTCATAAGCAAAACATCTTTCTAATGAGTGCCACAAATTTAATTTAATGCCTCCTACAAGATATATTAAGTATGTGTGTGTGCTCACATATTAAATCTTACTTTTGAAAAACTAAAATACAAACTAGAAATTCCATATGACTTTCTCTTTTGTAAAAATCTAATAAATTTTCTCTCTTCTTTCTAGAATCTCTAAAAACTCTACATTTTCTTGTGGTGTTACTGAAACAAGCTCTTGCAGCCTTTGTTTTTGTTGTATATTTTGTTGTTTGAAGTTTAGTGAAGCTGCAAGGTTTGAGATTGGAACTGGATTTATGAAACTATGATTGGAACCAAGCAGTCTTTCCATAACAAATGCAAAATTTTGAGATTCTAAAAAGGATACTCTGAAAATCAGTCGAACCATTATTTATAGAACATCTATTTTTTGAATTTCTCTAGTTACAGAATTTTTAAATGGAAAGGGAGTTACAGTAACCTTTCAAAGAACTTCTTGGGAGACATATAAGCGTAAATTAGAAAGCATCAAGACACTATGAAAAAAGACAAATTGCACATTGAATTACATTTTTTAAAACAGGCAAACCACGAGTTAAACAAAATTTCAATACTAGAACTTACTAAGATGAAACGAAATACAGTAGAATATTTTTGAAAATCAATTTATTCTTCTCCATGCTTTTAAGACACCAAAAAGTGTTTTTATTACAAATCTGTTTATGACAATTGTGTAAAACAAGTGACCTTCAAATAACCAATTCTAAAGAAATCTATTAAAATTTCCTTTGCTGTTTTAAAAATAAAAATTAATTGGGGACTAGTAAAAAAGCGATATAGCGCCAAATGTGTATTACAATGACAGGTTTCTATATAAAAAATTATATGACAAAAATATGACCAAATAGCAAAGTTCATTTTATATTTAACAAAGATTTTCTCTTCATGTAAACAATTCCACAACTTTATTCTCATAATTTTCAGATATTAATAGCCTTTCTTTCATAAAGAACTATTTTGAATATGTTGTTGGAACTTGTTACCTGTTCAGCAGCTGTCAATTGTAATAATGCATATATATCTAGATAAGAATCAGGAATCTTATTCCATTTTTAGGTAATTTGGATACAGAAATCACAACAATATAGTAAAAAGGATGAAAATGATAAATGAGGTCACATTGAAGACTTACGAGAAGATATTTTTTATGCTTTACAAAGATGTAATATAAGATACATTAAAAAACTGTTTCAAACAGACAAATTTTTTTCCCTACAAATCATTATGAACAGTATTATTTTGAAGTAATGGATGAAAATGAATAAGTAAACAGTTAGCTCATTATAAAATTAAAATTTTTTATGTAAACAACTGCTTTGCAAATACAATCCAACTTCTTTTAATAAGGGTTTGACTAATTAATTGCACAAATTCTCTTGCAAATCATAATTTGGTAGACATTTTAAATTACAGAAAAAAAAATACTGATTCAGAGTAACTTGTAAATGCAAATTAAATGGCATATTTCTAATTATAAACTGAAAAAACAGACATCACAGATAGTTTTTAATCACAGGGCAGAATACAATTTAAAAAAAAGAATTTATTTGTTTTAAATAATGTTCACAGCTCACCTAGTGAATATTGGGTATACTTAAGTCAATAATATATCTAGCTTTTTTTAAATTTTCTTTTACTTTAAATATCTAACATAATTTAAGTTTAAAAATAAAATTGAAAACATTATTTATTTTGAATTACCTTTCCAAAATGTTTACATACTTATAACCTCAACAAAATACTTAACAAATCATACAATTTGTATCACAATTATAAATACTGCTTGTTTTGCAATATGTTGAATTCAAGAGTTTAAAATTTTTGAGTAAACAGTTACTATAATGTAACTGTATGTGATTAATCAATACAAAACAAAATAGACAAATACACATTCAAGTTTAATTTACCTGTTTTAGAAAACTTGAATGGATTTGTATGGTAGTCACAAGGATTCATGATAGTAATACTGATTTTGATGTTGAATAAAATTAAATGGTTTTTCTACTCAGACAGTTTTTACTTTATCACTTTAAAGCTATTTCTACTAGTATATGAACTATTTTTGAGGATTCGATTTTAAAATTGGGAAACATCAATCAAAAAACTTTTAAACAGAGCTCACTATTAAATAACTTGATTAAAGAAACACGTAGTTCTAGAATCCAAAAATAAAATCAATCTACTCTTATAACATTGCAGGAACTATTCCCAATCTTAACATACATTTCAAAATCAAAATGTGATGGTGAAAATTTCCTAAAAGGAAACATTAGCCACACCACTCATTCTAGTTTATATCTAGTCACTAGTGTTTCATAAGAAAACTATCACCACAGTTTTTCAATTAGTAATTGTAATTATAAACCTTTCTTAAAACATCTTCTGTGAATAAACTATATCAGCACAAAAATATATTTAAACAAATAACTTTCCATTGTTGGTACTGTCTATTTATATAGTTAGACCTCTTTAAACTTAATTTTTATTACAAATTAATTAATTTCTTTTGTAATTCATTTTTTTTTTAAATTCATTTTGATCCTTTTTTCTTCATGAGCCTGTCATAAAAATGGATGTTAAAATGATTACATCTGAGAAAATATAAACAAAAATAAATATAAAACAAAAAAATGCACTCAATGCAAGTTTAAAAAAAGTATCATGCATCCTCTTTACACAGTCATAACAAATGGCCCATTTGTTGTTAGCTCTGTCCCATTGTTTTGCAGTTGCGTAACCATAGTTTCCAGCTCACGCAGTCCTTGAGTAGATCTTTCATACTTATGTGCAACAAGTTTGCGGTAGAAATGCACTGCAAACACAACGAATATAATTACAACAGGAATAAGTATGATGGTAGCAGCGGCTGCAGCAGGTATGCTGAAATCGTAAAATTTTACCCAGCAGAGAATAGCTATCTCTGCAAGGAATAATAAAATCCCAAAAACGGTGGAGCAAGCCCAAGCAGCTTCAATATAACGATGCATTTTCTCATGGGGAGATTCAGAGACGGCAGCCAGGCCATGAATGCTGGCCACAGCCTCAACATTTGGTAAAATACAGGTGGAAATCATCAGAGCAAGCAGATGAACAGCAACTAAAAGTGTGGTACATATGCTGAAAGCTATCAGCAAAGCTGTTGGCACATTCTTTGACAATTGCACTTCTACCATAGCCACCTAAATTTGAAACAGAAAAATATTATAAAATCTATATAAATATAACATTGATATGAACATAATTATTTGGATTAATTTTCAACACGCAGTAGCTGATACATTGGTTATTAATTTAAAACATTTAAAATTTTCCTGCATTATAATGAAAACATCTGGGCTAAGTGCTTTTAAATGAAATATTTTGTAAATTTACTGTTCACAAAACATTTAAGCGAAAATTGAAGCTGGCATTTTTTTCAACAAGATCTTCCCATTACTACTTGTTGGTTTACAAGTGAAACACAACAAACTTATAAGCAAGCCAAAAACATACTTATGAAAAGACAAAGTGGGAAAAATTTTAGTCAGCTTTTTATCAACTCACAATGTTTACTCACACTAAACATGTATACACTGGAAAGAAGAAGAAGGAGGGGGGATTTGATTCAGCTTTTCAAGTTTGTAAAACAAGGGGACACAGAGGGCTTAAATTTCAATAGGGATAACAGAACAAGGGGCCATGGGTATAAATTGAATAAGACACATTTTAATCGGGATTTAAGGAAAAACTACTACTTTAATAGGGTAATAGACAGTTGGAACGCGTTGCCAGAAAATATAGTTAATTCAAAGGGAGTGTACGAATTTAAGACACAATTGGATAGTCAGTGGGAATTGGAGAATTCATAAACAAAGGACCAGCCTTGTTGGGCTTGAGCCTGTAGCTGGTCGTCAATATTTGTATTTGTATTTGTAATGTTTAATTCTACCCTTATAAAAAGAATATATAACCTAGTGGAGTTTACCATGCCATAGATCACCACATTCTGGTCTACAAATGCTAAAATAATCGAATCGTGAAATTTTGATTTGACATAACCTTAAAATAACAAACAATACAAATCAGATCAACATCTAATATCCTTTTATGTCCTTATAAACCAGAACATAAAAAATAACTACCTTTGGACAACACTAGTCTACCATGTGAACTGCTCCCAACAAAGTCTGCCTGTCTGTTGACATAGAAACAGGCTGTATCCCATTTTTCATGGGGATACTTAAGAAATGTACTTGAATTGGCCACACTTAAAGATAATTGGTCACACTGGTCAAGATATTAATTTGTAGCCAGGTATATATAAGTAAACTGAGTTTTTCCTCTATCAAAATCCCTCAAAGCAAACTGTACATGTGTTTAAAAAAAATAATTCATACATAGTAAAAGCTAACATTGAGAACTCTGAATACATATTTATCCTGGTGCTGGGAATCTATATATATATATATGGGGGGGGGGTCCTTGTAAGAATGAATCCTATATTTCTTGATTTTGAGAAAAGAATATTAATGTTCCAAAGCTTTAATAACAGGAGTTACAGAAATTATATTGAAATTTGAGCAGGAATTTTTCATAAGAGCAATTGCAAATACAGTGGAGCACCGTTTATACATTTTTTTGAATAGTCCTGGCAAAATCCAATGCATATTAACGTTAAAACACTTCATTTATACGTTTTCCTGAAATCGCAAATTTTATTCATACCTTTTTTTACTCAAACAGATAGAAAATGCACATTAACACCTGCCGATTGTCCAGTCTCAGAAAAGGTACGCGACCGTGACCCAAACCTGTCTAGTTAAACAAAAGTCGTACCCATGAGGAATGTGAACAACCCACTTTCTACAGATAAGGGTTGTTTTTGTGCTCTCCCCAGGCAAAGTAAGGGGCAAGTTCTTTTCCTGTCAGCTTCAGAGGCTGGATTTTATCGTTCACTAGCAGTTCATGATGACTGCATACAATAGAAAATCTCTGTCGTTGAAGGAATAAAATGTGAATTAAAAAACGTGTCCTTTAAAGTGGATTTGCCAAAGAATTACCAGTTTCAACTTTAAACATGTTATAAGCGTAAGATCACCAAGGAAAGCCATCAACAAAGTGGATCTAGTGCTTCAAAAAAACTTCGAGTTCAAAGCGGAAAATTTGCTGATGTAGAAAAAGTGCTTTTACAGTGGTTTAATCAGCGTCGTAGAGTAAAAATTCCCAACAGTGGTTCTTTACTTATGGAGAAAGCACAAGAACTTTCGAAGAAGCTGAATGTGGAATACGATGCATCATTTTCCTCAGGATGGCTTCACAAGTTTAAATTAAGACACGGCATAACGGGCAAAACTGTAAGTGGAGAGTCTGGAGATGTTGATAGTGAAACAGTGGATGATTGGATTCAAAACCAATTGCCAGATCTGATAAAAGGATATGAACAAAAAGACATTTTCAATGTAGACAAAACAGGTTTTTTTATAATCTTCTGCCATCTTGCTATCAATCGGATACATGTCATGGTGGGAAAAAGAATAAAGTGCGATTGACAGTGTTATTGTGGCCAATGCAAATGGATCTGAAAAATCACCTCCTTTGATTATTGGGAAATCAAAAAGCCCCGCTGCTTCAAAAATGTGAAAACATTACCAACAAAGTACCAAAGCAATATAAAAAAATCATGAATGGCCATGTCTTTCTTTACCGATTAGTTAAAAAGATTAGATAATTGAAATTGATGAAATTGTTCGTACTTTTGTAAATTTTGTTTATACAGGTTTTTTTTTTCAATCCCTTGAAAAACGTACAAATGGTGCTTCACTGTACTTGCAATCCGTAATTAGAGAATAACATTGGGTAGAGTTACGTGATCCATTAATACCCTTCCTATCTACGACGAAACACTTAACAGTAACTATAAGAAAACTGAATATAAATAAAAAAATAACTAGTAGAACCAAATTAACAAAAAACCACATCTCTGGAAATTTTATTCAATTTGAAATAAACCCCCAGTCCTGTGAAACAGGGCTGGTGCAATGTGGTAATTAA
Organism: Metellina segmentata; assembly: GCA_947359465.1. Taxonomy (NCBI): domain Eukaryota; kingdom Metazoa; phylum Arthropoda; class Arachnida; order Araneae; family Tetragnathidae; genus Metellina; species Metellina segmentata. The sequence goes on along the minus strand of OX375877.1, from coordinate 30,295,743 downwards.
AACATTTGACACTATTATTATTATTTTTTTGCAAAAAAATTGCTTAGTATGAAAATATTTTTCAACTGAAATGAGAGAGAGCAAGAAAATGATATGTCTACAATGAACAGTTTGGGAGCGATTGGAAAACTTCTGGAAAATCGGTTTCATCCAGATGATACAATGAACTATAATTGATTATATTTTAGACAATGACTATGTCCGGTATGTCAAATTTCAATACAAGAAACAGTAAACACAATAATATATAACGACAGTAAACCTTTTAAATTTAGTTTTATCTTCATTTAAGTTTAGAGTTTTACACTTCCAAAATCTATTACAAATGTACCATACAAATGATACATGTCTTATTCCGCCACAAGAATGTAAAGAATTTTTATCTTTTTGAATAACATGATATTCTGAGAAAACTTAAACAAATTTCAGAAGTTTCCTTTGTTTTTAAGAAAAGGAGTAATAAGTTTTTAAAATTTGGAGCATTAGACATGATTTTATGACTTTTTTTATACATAACATGCAATTAGATAACATGCTTCCTTTTATTTTTGAAAAGAAATTATTATACAAGTCTTAGTTTATCTTTTATTGAAGATTTACAGAAGAAATGCAAAAAAAAGAAAAAACTGCAATGAAACAAATGTAAATGTGATAGCAGAACAAAATTCAATTAGTATCAACCAGTGTTTAAGCTTACAACATAGCAATGTATGCCAAAACGACATTTTTTACAGAATAGGTTCAAAACAAACATATTGTAACAGTTAGAAGACCAAAAAAACTATATTAGTAGCATGACAACTTTGAGATCATATTACTTTTTCACAGTAAATGAAAGCTAATTGGATGGATTAGTGTTATTCGAGTAATAAGTTGAATTGTATTTAAACCTATCAGTGAGGTAATTAACAAGATACACTAAACGAAAAATAAACTGTATTTACCATGGCAAAACCAGACAAAAGAGCAGACGTTCTGCTGGAGGCTTTCAACTTGGCTCTGCTCAAATGCAGACGACGCCAAGACAATGCGTTTGCATTGTTTTCTGGTTTAGACATCTCTTTCATCAACGATTGTAACATCCAGTCTGATATTACGTTATTGCGGCTAGCGTCCGGTCCAAAAAAGTCGGCATTAGAATAAAAATGCATGAATGTCACAATGCTCAAGTCATGATAAATATATCCCACATTACAAACATAAAACTTTTAAATAAAAGTTTATTTAAATTACTAGAGCAAGAAAAAGTTGTTTAGGGGAGAATCTATACATGATTTGGTTTTGTCATTGTGATTCAGATGCATTTAAAGAATCAGTTTTAAAAAATTAAGCTTTTTCCAAGAATAACTTTCAATATCAAAACAATACTTCAATTTCCTTACTTTCACTTCAATTCAATACACTTCAGAAATTTTCTTCAGTTCCTTTCTAAGAAAAATGTCAACATAGACTGTGTGGTGTCACCGACAACAATTATCTATTTAAATTTTATTGAGCAATTATTTACTTGCATAGTTACGAAGTGAAATTAATCAATACTAAGCAGTATTTTTTCTCCGATTTAATAGTTCAAATTTTGTATCTAAAATGATTTTGACACGACACTAAAATTTGAATAGTATTTCCTTTTAAAACCAAAATTACCAAATTACCTTTTAATCAACTTTGGTACATAATGGAATATTTAATTTTGTGGGAATAAATTGGCTCCAGATATCCCATCTATTTATAATCTTAAGTTTTCTAAGAAAAATAAAAACTTAAAATTCTCAAAAACTATCGATACTTCAATCGATTAGTTTATCGATGAAGTATCGATCATTAAAAATTTTATTCCGATTATTGTGAGTTATTTTCGACAATTTGTGTTTGTGAAATGAGATGGTTATTGTTTAAGTTGTAGAAAATTACTATTCTCTTTCTTAAACAGTTTCTTTTGTGACCGATTGCAATGGGTATCGAGAGCGACGAAGAAAATTCTCGCAATCTGGTAAGATGTCATTACGAATTCTGTATGCACCTTGCATTTCCTGTGCTGCACCTGTTCTGTGGCTCTTGTTTATTTTGTTTTCAATCAAAGTTTCCTTATAAGCACTTTTTATTTAAGAAATTTCACAACTAGAAATAACAATATTGTTTTGCCTGATGCAAACGATCGCATTATTCCCTATAGATTTTGGACGTTTCTCATATTTGCTTTCTTATCGTATGAACCAATTCCAAATTCACTCTTCAATATCAGTATGGGTACTAAAACAATGTATTCATGATGTGAAAATTATATATATCGATACGCTCGAGCTAATGCAGTGTATTTTGTCATCTTTTTAATGTTTCGAAATTTTTATTACATTGCTTTAATATTTTACTCTGATTGTTCGGATATATTTTATCTTAAAGAAAATGAAAAAAAAAAAACCAATAATTTTTTATTTCGTTGCTTAATAAGTAATCACAAAGCACTCGGAATTCCTTTTGAGTTCAATCAACTTTTATAGTTGAAGCATAACAGAGAGCATTGTTGCAATTTTAGAAGTTCATAGGACACACAAATTCAAGAGGACCATGACCATGACTTTAGAATTTGTTAGCATACGATCCTTTTAATTTTTAAACTCCTGAAATTGAATTTCAAAGCTGTTCGACTTGAGAAAAAGAACCCTTAATACTTTAAATTAGCTTAAAACATTTTGTTGTTTAATGTGTCAAAATATTGCTTGATAGTGTGAAAGAATTTATAATTTTTTTATAAACTAGTATTATAATAGATCTTGTTTAGGTTCCTTTTGTATCATTTTCTATTTTACTATGTAGCTAATATTAAATGAGTTGCAAGCTTAGTTCATAAATTCATTGGCAGGGGTCAATTCTTCCAGTAGCATTCAAAAACTGTGCTCATATTTAAAATTCTGATGTATTTATCTTCCATTTTACTATAAAATCTAAGGTGATAAACTTTTGCCATAAATTTAAAGGAAATTTAGTAGGGACAAATTTGCACATTTTAAGTGACATTACTTCAGCAAATGTTCATGGAATGTATATGAAACAAGACAATTATTTCACCTGATAAATTATATAAAGGTCACAATGTACTATAAAATTTTATAAATGTCCTTACTCCTAACTTATATATATTTGTCCACTGCTACAGAAAAACAGGATTTTTTTGTGAAAATTTTAAGAGCACTTGACAATTTCTAGCATATTTTCTTGCTGCCACTATATCTGATAAATCAGTTTTAAGCAGGAAATGCAGATTTAAATCAGTTTGGTATAAATCACCATTTTAATTGTTTTAAATTTCACTTTTTTTGTGTTTTAAATTTATTAATATAAAAAATGAAATAACTGGACAAAATTCATGTTAATTTAAGTTAAGAATTCGGTTTTCAGAAAAATAAAGAAAGACTTAAGTCACAGTGACAAAGTTTTTTGCAGTATCAGAAAAGTATTCTAATTTTGTGCATAAATCTTTTTAATTGGGAATTATAATCTTTTCATTTTGTTTTGTGAAATATGATGGTTAGTTTTTATTTAAATTCCATTGGGAAATTTTTTATGCATTTTCCTTCCTTAATTCTTTACATGTAAACCTTTTTTGTGTGCTTCGAATTTTGAAATACTTATCATAGGGCAAAACAAGTCTCAGGCACCAGGCGCTTAAAAATTTGGTCTAGTGCTTAGATTTTCTGTTTCTGTAAAAAACGTTTATTTTTCATGAAATAAAATTGATTTTTTCGGCTATAAAAGGAGCAAAATGTCTAATGTAGATTTTAAAAAAATGTTTTTGTATTGCCTCAGTTACACTATAAATAGCATATTATAGTAACAAGTTCTCCTATATACTCAGCGTTAAGAAAAATATTAGTATATGTATTGCTAGGGTCTTGGCTCCTTAATTTTTTTTTGCCCCTGGCTTATATCAATGCTCAGATAAAATTTTAAAAATTGCCATATTTTATTTCAAGTTAGGTAAAAAAAAATGATTTGTTTCCTGTAACCTGACCAACTCTGAAATTACAATACCAAAATTCCGATCCAAAAGGTTTTTTGTCTTTTTTAAAATTTAATTTAATTTGAAAAACCATGTTCGTTAACATAGTTAATTTATTTCAATTTCATACAGCAATTGTAATCGATAAAAAATTGTTAAGAGCTTTTCGAACTGGTTTCCTTAAGTCTCGAACACACAACGCTACTAATTTAGTTGAGTATTGAGTGATTTAGTAGCTCTACTAAACGAGAAAACAGCAAGTGTGGGAATTTTTGTTCAGACACGGTTTAGTTGTTGTTCGAGTGTCAACTGATAAAGATCATTCAGAAAGCTAAGCTGAATCTAGCAATAAATGTTGCTGCAGGGCTTATCCTGTGAGAATGTATTATAAATGAAAAGAAGAGAAATTATGTCATAAATAAACTCTTTAGGGGTAAATAAGCAGTTAAACCTGAAAAATTATAAATATCCAATTTTGGTAAATACCTGAGTATATACCCGGGATATTGATCGGAAAAATAAATATACCCTGGTATTTTACATCATTAATCACACCTCTGATCAATTTTAAATCTGACATTCTCAGATATTTCTTTTTGCATATTTGCTAAAAATATTTATCAAAAAAAACTTTTTCCTATCTACCTACCCCAATATTTTTGCTCATGTTACAAGAAACAAACCTTTTTTAGGCCTCATGTATGTTTTCCCGTCTTATCTCATTTTAAAATTTTTCTTACAAAAAGTATACAAATAAGTATTTTTTAAGTAGGAACTTTTTCATAAATTTTGTTGTTAGTTCCTTTTATTTTCAGGTGACATGATTCTCAGGAACACATAGGTGTGTAATCTTGCTGCACCACAAATCATTAAAATTAAATACAAGCAGGCTTCAAAAACGTTTTAAGGATTGGATTATTGGGTAGCAACCAAAAGAGGAAACATAATCTTATGCCTAAAGACATTGTTGAATAAGAACTTTCATGGCCTCTGAATGTAGCAAACCATTTTTAAATGTTTTCTAGCAGTAATAGGTTATTCATTCAATTACATTGGAATGGTCAAAATTCTGAGTCAATTTGTATGGACGACATTTCATCTTTTGTGCTTTTGTTATACCAAATGAGAAAAACTAAGTTTTGCATCAAAGTTGAAATTTAAGTTCTGCATATGTAACTTCATTAAAACGGAATTATAAATGACCAGCAGGCCAGCAAGGCATTGCCCGTGACAGTTATTTTCGTATTCTTACTGATACTGAAAACATTAAAAAGAAAAAACAATTGTTTTTAGAATGAGTCCCACCTTCACTCGACATGACACAGGCATGTCGCAAATTAGCATAAAATCCAGACTACCTGAGGAATCGTTCAGGTATTAAAAATTTTCCTCAGATTTCAAATCCGTTGAAATTTTTACTTTATCTTTAACGATCGCGAAGATAGAAACTTGGACTAAAAAATGAAAAAGAAATAAACGCCAGTAAAATTTTTTTTATTTGTTTTGTTTCGCTTTGCTGGAAGCGTTTGTGCTCAGGAAATCAAAGGTAAAATATAAATTTAGAATATGATCTCTTTAGGCCTGGTTCACATGAGGCGTTTCAACGCGCGTGTGGCGAGGCTAGCGAGGTCCCGTTCTTCAAGGTCGCGAAGATAAAAACTGGAATTAGAGGAATAACAAAAAAAAAAAAACATAATTTACTGGCGGTACCTCGCCAATCGCGCGTTGAAACGCCTCATGTGAACGTAGCCCTACCCTGTTGCCATTCTAAAGAAAATAAATGCCAATACATTAATTAAAAACTGTAATTGGTATAGATCGTCTGAAAACACACACAAACACTTCCTTTTATAACAGTAGAGATGTGCCCATGTTTTAGACTTGGATTATGCAAATTGCTATCTGTATGTGCGATTGTTAAATCGTCTATCACAAGCTACGAGTCATCCTCGTGGTTATCCTTTTTTATTGATCCCGGACTGACCGCCAATAGCTTCAGTGCGATGTAAATTGAACTACCTACCCACGCAAGTATTTACGTTTTGCTTGCAATTTAAATTTTTTTTATATCATTTGGAGATGGATGCTTTAGAACCTGCTTCTTCTGTCTAATCCCAGTTATGGGTAGAGCGTGTCTTATTTGATCATAAGATCTGGGAGCTATCTCTAGTAATCCGACCTAGCCATCCTTTCACATACAACATCAAGTAATCGATACACATCTTAAACGTTTTTACTGACATACAGATGGAGATAAATACACAAAGGGAGGAATACACTTGACAGGAATCGAACCTACGCCGCCTACAACTCGAAGGTTGTTAGCACAGTGGGCATACCCACGGCGGCATTATTCAGCATAACCCATGTAATTTTTGTGTTTTTAAAGGGTGTAAGGCCCGGTGCACACATCTGGTTTTTCAACGTGCGGCGCCGAAGCCCAATTATGCACACATAACCGTGAAATGACGCAAGTACTCATTTCGCGCCATTTGCGATGGAAATTCTGTCGAAGAAAACGTGTTTATTTCGCTTACTTGGTGTACAAAAAGTATATTTTGAAACAAAATAGGCACATCTCAGACCGCACGTTGAAAAACCGGATGTGTGCACCGGGAATTAAAGCGTGAGAGTCCGAGCCCACGATTAATGTTTCCAATTTAGTTGTCTTGAATATTTAATGTGCTTGCAACTTTTCCCGTCGTATTTTTTCGGCATTTTAGTTTTAGCGTTAACCAGAATTAGAATTCTGATTTGGAAGAATGATGAAATTAGTTTTCAGAACAGAGTTTAACGGTAGGCGTCATATAAATATGCAGTTTTTTTAATTGTCTTGGTTATTTTAGTAGTTTTTTGAATTCCTGTGTCGCTTTTACATGCACCTTTCGCAATACATTCCACTTTTGAAATTTGTAGGACGTACTTGGATCTTTACGTAGTAGCGTTTTCTCCTGTACTGTAGAAACCCATAATAAAGGGGCACTTCGTGGCATCTTGCATGCGACTAATGCCAATGTTGTTTCTACACGATATTTAACGGCGGAGGGCATGACGTATATCAGGACCGCAGTTATCGTCATTTGCATGGGTGTCCAAATACTTATTGGTAGATTGTGTATAATGTAAATGTAAGGGTCAATTTACTGTTCGAACTGAAAAGTACAGAGCCGCGATAGTTTCAGAACAAGAAAGTCTGTAGTTTTGGCGTTATTGAAAGAATAATTACATTAAAAGATTCCAAACTAGAACTTTTGAAATGTTAAAAAATTCTTTGTCATAATGACAGGAGGTCAAGGTGGATAATTGTACGAGTTGAAGCTATGTTTAAGCAACTTATTTTAAAATAATAAGAAGTTCATTGAAATGCTATCGAAACAAATTGGTTAGCCATTTTTTTAAATGGTAATATGTTACCTTTGTTGTTCCTTATTGAGAGCATTCAATTTTAAAACAAGTTCTTTTATTATTAGACAAGCCACAAAAATTTGATTTTCAAGAAAAAATTTATTCACTTTAAGAAATTTAGTGATGAATATCTTATCATTTCAATTTGTCATCCTTCCATTAAAGATGGAGAAATTCGACAATGCCTGATACAAGAGTGACCTCAGTAGACCTCAGAGCCGCGGTAGCTCAGTCAGTAGAGCGTCGGGCTCGCATCTGAAGGGTTGTGGATTCTGTCTTCAGCGGAGCCTGCAATTCTGATGGTTGCGAGATCGGCGCTTGGACCTGGCTAAAGACCTCGTGTTCGCTAATGGTGGTTGGGGCACGTTAAATAGGTCGTGGTCACGAAGTCCCCTATGTTCCCATACCAAATCAATACCTCTGGGGGTACCTGATCAGGGGGTTATCGGCCTCTGATTGGGATCTAAATTACGATATGTGTGAGTGAATGGATGTGTGAAAGGGACCTTCATGTAAAACGGATGTGTCATGTATGAAGAAGTCCAACCCTCCGGGGCAATGGCACCCCCAATTGGGCCACATATGGCCCGCACGACAACAACAACTGAAAAGTACCATTGACTTTTTTTTGTAAACCACTCACCATGGCATAACTATTTTTTAGTACTACGGATATGTTTAATGTCACAAAATCGATTAGCCTGTGAAGGCCTAGCCGGGAAAAAAAGAACTGCCAATATAAACTGTTCACCTATCAAGACGAATCTTCGAAATGGGGGGTGGGTGTGGGCGGCAAATCATCATTTCGCACCTGCAATACATTTCTTCCGGATTGGCCCTGCGGGTCATCTAACATGCCTTGACGTGTCCCCTTTGACACGCGTGTCATAGTTTCGCCATCACTGGCCTAGAGGCTGAGACTTGTGTTATGTCTTAATAAAGAAGCTTTATAACAACGTTATAAACATGAATTGCGAATAGTGGACCCATCGGGTGAGACGCGCGGATGTTAAAGACTAGAGAAAGTGCTGAACGATAACCAGAGCGTGTGAAAATTATTGCACAATCAAATCTAGGGCTTGGTTAACAGGCTTTTTCGGATAGAAATGAATTGGCATTGAATTAATAATGAGTCTGCCTGGGAACTCGATCGAGAAACTAGCGAATATAAAGGAAGTGTTACAGGACTGTGTTTCGGAATTTCGCTACGTAATATTCTATTATTCATATGATAAAAGTACCTTCAAAATAAAGAAAACTAAGAAAATCGCTAACATTGGGAAGCGTTCTAATTTTTTTTTTTGGATTGAATAAAAAGCTGTGTTTGAATCGAAATATCGATCGCTAATATAGGTTCTATTTAAATGTTAGATTTTTCACGGCGTATAATATGTCAATTTGTAGAATTAGAACTGTACAGCTTTATGGCTGCAAGAATGTTGAGAATAATCCGAAAAAATCTGACTTCAGTAGGTTAAAGATCCAAGTTGGTCATCTACTATTATAAAAAGGAAGTGTTTGTCTGTCTAATGTGCACGTTCCTGACTAATCTAAGGCACTTACAGTAATGGGATTTGGCACACTGGAAGTCCGAATTTTTTGCAATTTTTGTGCGAAGCCCGAATTTTAAAATTCTATGTAGGACATTTTAAATGAATTTAATGGAATTTAATTATTATTATTTTCTTTAGAATGGCAACACCATAGTAGATGTTAGATTCTAAATTTATTTTTTTCCGTTTCATTTTGCGGAGGAACGATTTAAGCCGAAAAAAAAAAAAAAAAGTTTTAACTATGGTTTTGTAGTTCTTTTTTTTTCTATATTCTAGATCGTTACAGATAGATTAAAAATAGTAAAAATTTCAACGGATTTGAAACCTGGGGAAAATTTTACTTTACATTGATACCTAAAAATATGATTTTCGTTAAATAATAATTTTTAAAGTGAATACCTTTTATATTTTCGCAAGAGTTTGTGTTGTCACGCCAACCTTCGCGTTCGAAAAATCAATTTCCTGCTCATACAATTACTGTCAATGAAAGTAAAATAAATATATACTAGCCGGGCTGCGCCGGCTAGCGCTCGGCGGTGTGTAATAGTGCTTTTTTTTTAACTTTTTTACGCACCGTAATCAAGCATGTTTTGATTTGTATATTTTATTTATTTTTATGAAACAATTCTTCAAATCATTGCGAGCGTATTCAATCAAATATTTAAGGAAAGTTGGTCGAAATATACATATACCGCTACAAAATTATACATGTCTAGTGATAGTTTGCAGGAAATAGACATATCATTAAAATCTAACTCCTAAATAATATTTCTACAATAGGTAATATACCAGAACACATAATGCAAACAAAAATAAAATTCCAATCCTTGAAAAAATGCAAAATTCCGAAGAAAAAAAATACGTACGTATCTATTCAAACGTGTTGAATTTCGATTTCCTGAATATATTGTGAAATAGAATAATGCGACAAAAGACTTTTCAACGATATTGACAAAGACAATAATGATTTATTAACCAAAAAAAATACATATTTATAATACTTGGGAATCCTCAAATATGTCCACAACATCTCGCAGTCAACTCAAATACGCAAACACGGAATTCTAAATCAAATTAAAAAAGCAAACATTAATTCTGAAGTGGCCAGATACCGGGTAGCAAAATTACGTTTAAATTACTTTTACATCAAAGGAAGAAATAAGAAGTCAGTTCAAGCATAAATTTTTACAATTTAATTCCTTACTTTGCATAGAAATTGACCTCGGCTATTTAAAAACAGCAAGAATTCAAAATATCTGGGTTATTTTATTTACGTTGATTGTTGCCATTCGACGATACACAAATAACGTCGATTTCGGGTCCACGTACGTTAGTGTTTTATATATATAGATATAATTTTTTACTTCAATTGTTTTTTTTTTTTTTTTTTTTTTTTTTGTAAAATCGGGATCGTTAAACATACATGAAAATTTAAACTGATTTGAAATCGGAAAATTTGACACCAGATAGATAGATACCTAAAACATTTGATTTTCTTTTAATAAATAATTGTTCAATTAAATATTTATATTTTCCCAAGAGATTGTGACGTCACGCCGATTGAATCTCCTCGCAATTCGAATTTGGCCGCATTTGGTAACGAAGTGATGACTGTTATCCAACAGGCTTCGAATTCCCATTTGGTTTGCTGGAAATTCGTAGCAATCACCGGGGGTTAGCGAGCAGTAGTCACACCTGATCCCTCGAAATGAACTGTCACGGGCAACGCCGTGCTGGCCCGGCTGGCCACGTAGTAGCTAGTTAGTTGATAAAGGAAACTAAACGTTACGTAACAGTGAAATGGAAATCGCAAGATACTATTGCTGAATGACGACGTTACACTGTCAGAATTTTCCTCTAATGGAATAGACTCAGGTTAATGGGGTTCACATTGTGAAATGTGATCTGAAGGAATAATTTTCACTGATGAATTTTCCGAGTCATGGCCTTACTCTAATTTAAGGTGTCTGTTTGGAATTTTGTTGGAAAAAGCGATGTCTCAACTAATTTCACTTCCGTTATTTGTAAAAGATATCTTGGCAAAAAAATTGATCGGTTAAAAACAAACGAGTCAAAACAGAAAATGGACATTTTCACTTGTAGTCGATCCAGCACTTACGCCATAACCAAAATCCACGAGTTAAAAATTGTCGAGAAAGTGCATAAATATTCTTTCCCGGATCGTTTGTCTTTGGCAAGGACAACTGGAATCGTGATTCATTTATAAATTAAATCATTTTTGAACTTCAAGATTAAGAAACGTGCATCGAAAACCTCGTACTATGCTGCTAGTATGGAAGTATTAAAGTAAAGCACACAAACAGGACGATATTTATGTATTCATAAAGCATCGCCTGTATACTTTTAAGAAATTATCACTAACATAATATAAGTATTATCATATTGCTAACGGTTGACGTAACCTGGCGAAAACACAATCTAATATTATAACGCAAAGTCCTGACGAATCTATGGCATTTACAGTAATGGGAATTGGCAGAGGTAGTCCGAATATTTTGCAATTTTTGGATCGCGGTGAATTTTAAAATTCAGTTTAGAACATTTTAGAATGAATTTAATGAAACTTAATTATTATTGAATGCTACAGCATAGAAGATCACTAATTCTAAAATTCTTTTTTTTTTGTTTCCGTTTCCATTTTGCTCAGAGGAATAATTTTCTAGCAGACGACAAAAAACAAAGTTTTGACATAAGTTATGTAGTTCTTTTTCTATCTCCTAGACCGTTAAAGATAGAGTAAAAAAATTCAACGAATTTGAAATCTGCAAAAAATTTTACATTAGATCGCTACCTAAAAAACTGATTTATCAATAAAAATTTTTAATTGAATATATTTTATATTTTTTTTGTTAGAGATTGTGACGTCACGTTAACCCTCGCCTTCAAAAAATGAACAGATTACATTTCCTGCCCTCTTGCTATTTCAGCGAAAGAAGGCAAAACAAAAAAGTAAAAAACATTTTGGCTGGCATTGTTTTTGTTCTAATTTTGTAAAATCGTGATTGTTGAAGACAGATTCAACGAATTTGAATCTGCGGAAAATTTTCGTCCTTATTGAACCATGATGGCTGTAATCGAATTTGGCCGCATTTAACAATGACGAGACCATCACGGTGTTGCCCGTGGTGTTGGTTTTCCGAAGCGAACCACAGTTCTCAATATTCATAACTTTGTTTGCAAAATCTTAAATAAAAAGGGAAACGAAAATAAATTTTTTGCCCATCCCTGAAAACCCACTTTTTACTTTTGTTGTGTTCACATTTTTGGCCTTTTTTATTCAAAATATTAATAACCTAAAACTAAACCTTTAAAATAAAACAAATCTTTCAGTTCAAACAGTTTTTCAATCGTTTCTTGCGGCTAACCGGTTAAAAAATCGCTGATTTAGAGTAGCCATTCTCTAATAATATTTACTAGCCACTGCGTGGTCAGCACGGCGTTGCCCTTGACAGTTCAATTTGTGGGGTCAGGTGTGCCTACAGCTCGCTAAACCCCGTCGATTGCGGCGAATTCCCTGCAAACCAAATGGGCATTCGTAGCCTGTTGGATAACAGCCATAACGGCGTTGCCCGTGGTGTTGGTTCGCGAAGCAAACCAAATGGGAATTCGTAGCCTATTGGCTAACAGCCATCACGGCGTTGCCAAATGTAGCCAAATTCGAATTGCGAAGAGTTCCAATCGGCGGCGCAATCTCTTGCGAAAATATAAATATTTAATTGAAAAATTATTTATTAAAAGAAAAATAAATGTACAGTCAGTGCCGGCAAAATGGTCACTCTGTTATAAGGTCAGTTTTCTAAAGTTTCGACGAACGTAATAGGGAAACATGTGTTCAAGCGCACCGTATATATATAGTCATTTTATTTTTCTAGTTATCGGTTATAAGGTCGGTTTTTCATCTTTTCAATGAGATCGGGTTTTTTTTTTGTTGAAAAATAGTAATTGTAACATTTCTTGAGGCGGAGAGCGACACAGGGAATGACCAGAAGAAAAAAGTCCTCGAAAGATATGAATCTGCCAACGTCTTCAACGCTGACGAATATGACGTTTTTTATCGGATCTTGCCAGACAGAACTTTGTTTCAAAGGTGAAACATGCGTCGGGGGAAAGAAAAGTAAGGAACGCTTAACCGTGTAGTGCAGTAGGCTTTGGTGTGGAGTTTACCATGAATTTGGACCAAAGTCCACACCAGGAGAAACACCCCCAGACCATAATATCCGAGACCAGACCGAGCAGTGGTCACACCTAACCCCACGAAAAGAACTGTCACAGGCCACAGATTAGGTCATGGGCAACGCCTTGCTGGCCACGTAGTGACTAGTGCCGTTTTCCACGTTCAAGCTTCTTTCGCCGATTTCAGTAAAATATTTTTTATTATATATTATTAAATATACATTTGAAAATTTGCTTCACTGCAAAGAAAAAATAAGGGGGGGGGGCGTAAATATAATCGCTGGTCAAAATATTTGTTCGTCACTGATAACAATTAAATATGTAGAGTTGTTTTTTTTAATTAAAATTTTTTTTTCTGCACTTGGGCAAAAATTTCCCTACAGCTGCCTGAATTTCTTTCGAACCTCGCTCGCGTGTTCGGACATATTCTACACCCCTGGTTTTACCCTCATCCCACGATTCTCCACAAGTAATTTTAAACCATGGTTTCCATTTTTTTTTCTCCAATTTTTTCGCATTTTATGAATTATGCTTATGTTTTAGACATGAATGCATAACAATTTCTCTTTTAACAATTTAGGAAACCAACCAATTTCAGATAAGAATTTATTTCAGCAAAACTTACTAACTTTATTATCTTTCCAGTCACAACAAAAGGATTGAGAATAGGGAAGATTGGCTCTATGCGTTTTATCCAGCCTATCTATTACTCTATCCCTTAAAAATTAAAAATTTTGTATGCATTATATCATAACAGCTAGTTTTCATTAAAATAATTTTATGTAAGAAAATATTAAACTGAAAATTAATTATAAGGTAGGTTAAAAGGACGAAAAAGAAACGGGAGAAAATGCATTAAAATGCATTTCGGAACTGTGGTAAGCTAGTCCATCCCTGAAAGACTCATTGTCCCAAATTCTAGTAGAGGTATTTCGTCCTGCTTCACAATTTCAGTTAGGGCAAAGCATATTACAGCTATCTCAAGCACAGTTTTACACTTGGCATTCGAAAAGCCACAAAATGTAATCGCGTCGCATATTCAAATTGAACTGACCTTCAGTTTAACCTTGAACTAGACCCCGAGTCATTTTCGACAGTTCGTTTCCACCCCTTAAAGTGAATATTGGTCCCTGTCCTATTCAGTACCTTCCTACTACGTCCAACAGAAGCCACATTCCAAGACTGGTTTGGCTGCCCCAACTTCCCGCGTGGTCACTTAAACCCCTTCACAGCATTTGCGTTAACGTTCTTGTTGAATGACATCGTTCTAAGTTGGAGTAAGGAATTTCGAAAGAAAGCCTAAAATGGCAACAAACTTTACTAAAAACGACCTGTGTGTCGTACACAAAAAGAAATTAAGGATATTGTTGATAAGTGGTCGGAAATAGAGTACTGGGACAGTGAAATTTCGGATATTATTGGAAGCGAACACGAAACGGATTCGGAAATTTAGGCAGGTGAAGATGAAGACATTTCAAGTGCGTCTTCACAAGAATAATATTTATACGGAAAAAATACCTATTTGTGCCGTTAGAACACCAAAACACAACAGTTTTACAGTTTCCATTGTTGAAACGTCCAGCAAAATTAGATCCGAAAGCTGAGCCTGAAGAGACATGGAATCTTCTTAACTTATATAGTAATATTAAATGTATTTCATGTTAAGAATTGAATTATCTAAATTTAAATGTATAAATAACTATCTAAAGAATCTTTCATTAATATCTTATATTAATAAACTTTATAAGCACTTTAGTGAGCGAGGTCTGAAAGACCCCTCCACACTAGTTACGAGACGGTTTGTGACACAGCAGTTAAGGGTTAAACGCCACCCTCCGTCAGTTCATTTCCGAAATCACCAATTTAAATTAGTTTTGTCATTCCATTGTTTTGGTTACTTTAGGGTTGACGTTATCTGGTCTTGTGTTTGGTGCCAGCGTGCCCGTATGTGATTATTGCGCCATAAACCCCAACCCAACCTCTGATTTGATCAAAGCCTACCTCTATTCTTTAACCTTCTTGTCTACTTGTCGAAGCTTGGTAAAAGATTGCCATGTATCAGTCACCAAACTGATGCAACCTCTTTTACTCAACAGTTCACATGTTTGTGGTACGTTTTAGAAGCGGTTTAATCAATGTTTCACAGAGGGGAGGAAAGAACTGTCGTGATATTGCAGTTGCTGTTCTCAGTGTAGAATATAGGTGCAGAAAGTCCTGGTCGGTCTTTGTCACGTAAACTCTTATCTTCATTAACCAAAATGTTTTACTTGGATGCAATTTCAAATTTGTTTACAGTGATGAACATGCAACGAGAACGCATTTGTGATAGTTTTGCACTGAGCAAAAAAAAAAAAAAAAAAAAATGTTTTTATGAGGTTTTTAAATTGTAACACTCAGAACAAGGTAGGGTCAGGTGGGGTAATTGTAAACAAACTTTACAAACGCCCACGTGGGATTCCGAGAAACTAAAAAGTTGTGAAATATGAAAGCTGGCAACCCTGAGGATACAATATAGTGATCCCGTATTTCTTTGCACCACAGCTGATAGTAATATGTTTAGTTGAAAAATTTATGGTTGAAAAGTTTGGGTTTTAAAGTTTTTGTGTGCTGCATTTTCTGTGCTGCTCTCCATAATATATTGAAAGGTATGTTGTTCCAATTCTTTACTACGGTCAGTTATGTTTCTATCGAACAGAAAATCATTGACTTTTGCTTCTGGTAACTTTAATGCACCTTCAGTTGAATGTTTACAACTACCCCATATTTTTCAAGGAACGGGGTAATTGTAAACATAACTTTGCCAATAGTTTCGTTCAATTTGGATGGAAAACCAATATGTTGTCACGCGTAATTTTGTATTTAATCGTATTTAGTACGTTTGAATCGCGTTTTATTGCATTTTTCGTATTCTTGGGGAGCAGGAAGTCTAATTTACTAAATTTTCACACATATGGTGCAGTTCTTACAACTGACCAAGTACTGTCACTCTTGTCGACAAGAGAAAAAGAACAAAAGGAAGCCTGGTGAGAAGATAGTGAAAGAGCCAGAAATAAGCAAGAAACCAAGAAAGAAGCGAATGGAAAGGAAAGCAGAACTCGAGGAGAACGAGGATGAGGAACTTTGGAAAGAATTGACTAACATTGACGATGAAGTTTAAAGTTCTCCAAACATTCAAGCAAAATATAGCAGACTAGCTTGTAGTGGAATATAAAAATATTTTTCAGCCATTCATGGAAGACATTGAAACGACTACGTTTCTACTTGTAGATGTTGGGGGGGGGAGAGAAAGAAAACCCATTTTTCGTATGTATGAAGGGTGGATGTTGTTTCAGAAGAGGAGTTTGAGATCACCGGACTTAAATTTTTTTTTTCTAACGTCGGGTACATTTGACTTAAATCATTGGCCACTACAAGGCCGGAAGTGATGGCCACTTGTGAAGGAGCACCCAGTGGGAAGACCATCATTGCCCCTAACAATTTATACTTCGTAATTTTGAACCATGTTCAGATGACGAAGCAACACCTGAGCTGGTATACGCTTACAAACATCCATGCCCGAACCCGGATTCGAACCGGGGACCTTCCGATCTAGAGGCTAACACCTTAACCACTATACCGGTTGGTCGGCCCGGACTTAAATGCATCGAATAAATTTGCTGTGGTTGAAAAAGACTAATTCTGTGTCATCAAAGACCATGTCAAAGCAATTTTACCTACAACTACCTGTAGCAAAGAAGGCCGTAAAGAAATTTTCCAATTTGAGGTCACTGTCAATGTGTAAAAAATGTAATGTTATGTTTTTTATTTAAAATTTTTATGTTTTTTTTTTTTTTTTAATTTTTCGTGTTTTCCTCTAAATACATTCTTTGTTCAGTAAATGTTCGACTTATTTATTCTTATGTGCTCCTCTTGATCAATGCAACTTTTAAGTGTCACTATATTTTGTCGTGTTAAGAAGTGGGAGTATTTGGTACATGTAAAGATCAAAACGCCAAACGGGGTTATTGTAAATATGGTATTAGAAGGGTAAAAATATCATTGGAGTTCCTTCTACTGCCATGACTACTGCTCATGCTGTCACTTGTTCAATATTCAATCTGACGAGAAAAATCGTTTTTTACAATTACCCCTACTTTCAGGGGCAGTTGTAAACACGTAGGGTAATTGTAAACAGCCGAGTACGGTGTTAAATTTCGTTTCTGGAATCTTCGTACTAATTATATATCAAAGCAGAATAGTGACAAATTGGTCTAGTAGGGTGAACAATGTTTAATTACTTTATCAAGAGTTTGAAAATAGGGACTGAAAGTGAACTTACAAATTCTGTTTACAATTACCCTGCATGACGAAAGTATAAACATTTAATAGTCGCCCAGTCGGTAGTAGTCACGATGTAGCAATCGAAGATTGCGATTTCGTTTCTGAATCCAACCAAAGACGGTCGTGTACGTGGGGGATTGGTTGGTTGGAGTTTTATGGCACAAGGACCACACTTGGCCATGCTGCGTAAGACAATACATATTAATCAGGTGGTGTACGTGGGGGAAGGTGTAATGTGGAAGTTTGGAGAGTAGTGTGCCCCTGGTAAAATATTGATCTTGATATCTGATCATGGTTCAAAATTACTAGGTGTAGTCCTCGGATCTTTCCCTTTGGAATTAATATCTTCCTCGGCAACACTACTTCTTTTAGGGTTTAAGAAATGAACTTTTGGAAGTGAATTTTGGGGGGGGGGTTTTGTGGTAAAACTAAAGAATTTCATAAAGCGTCATACAATTGAAAAAATGTTGAGCCAAATATGGCGATTGCATCAAAAACACGGTCGTCAAACCCAAATTTATCGATGCAGAATACGACCGCTAATTTCTAACCATGAATGAACTATTTTCATGTGATGCACGTGCGTGTTAAAGGGGGAAGGGGGCGATTGGTTCGTAAAGTTCAATCGAAGTAGAGGAAACTTGTTCTGTTTAAAAACGATATTTTTTGAATGAAACAGGTCAAAATCCTAGTACACCAAGCTTGCATAACGATTCGATTTCGTAAAATGCATCTCATTAGCTTTTGATAAGTATTGATTGTGAAATAATACTTTGAATCAATGAAAAAATCCAACACAGTGCACAATTTGTCGATCTGTATTCCATTTTCTGTTACTCAGCGAGCGATAGTTGGAATTCCAACCTCACTGGAGATTTGTAGTTCCATAAGGTGGTAGTTGCATGAGTTCTTTCTGTCGATTTGTCTAGCTCAATGGCTCCCAAAGTGGTCCCTACGGACCCCCAGGGGTCCGTGAGACCTCTGAGAGGGGTCTCTGGCAAATTAAAATTAATTTGGGGGTGCATGGACAACGTCGTGGGGTCCGCTTAATATTTAATACAAAGTAAAATAATTGTGACCCATTTTCATTTTTATGAAAGTTAAAATAAATAATAATTAAATTTGTCTTATTTTTACTGATAACAGTATGATGTGAGATGAAGATTAAATGCAGATAATATATAGAGTTGAATATTTAAAATGTGGCTTTATTTCGTTATCAGGAAATAGTACTTTACCTATGTGTCTTCTATTCTATGCAATTAAACTTTGTCAAACTAATCAATGAAACTTTCTAAGCTCGAGGAACAATTGATGAAAGTCTATAGCGACACAAAAGATAAAGATTTAACTTTTTAAAAACAGTCAAATAAAAATATTTGAAAGCATTGCCATAGAGACAACATCTGAACGAGATAACGATGGACTGCGTGGCTTCTAATAACATTTCTTTACTGATTGCAAAGTTCGAAAGGCCGCACACCATTGGTGAAGAACGTATTATACCAGCTGTAATTGATGCAATACGCACCGTGCTGCATAAACCAGCTTTCGATAGTATAAGAATTTCACTTAGTAATAATAAAGTACAAAGAAGGATTGACGAAATGGCTCAGTGGGAATTCTTTATGTGAGTACTTATCTGTACATTGTGTCATTCATCGACAACATTTAGTCGCCAAAAATCTGATTGAACGCTTTCATGGCTCATTAGAATATGTCATTAGGGGAGTTAATGAAATCAAAAGGAATGCCTTAAATGAGAGATTATTTGCTCAACTTTGCTTGGGAAATTATGAAGATTATAATAGTTTACTACTTAGCATGGAAGTTCGTTGGTTATCTAAAAGTGCATGTTTGGATTGATTTTATGCATTCTTTCAGTGTTGGAATTCCTTGCTAATGGTAATTTTTAGTTAACGTCGTACTAGAGCAACACAACGGGCTATTGACGACGGTCCGGGATCAATCCCTTAAGTAAAAGATCCAAGGACAACGCCTCGTAATTTTGAACCACGGTCAGATGACGAAGCAACACCTGAGCTGGCACCCCACTCTCCAAACTTCCACACCAACCCAACGTGAGGACTTGGAATTCCTTTAAAGTACAATGATTTGCGGCTCAATTCAATTAAATCAAAAAATGACATTGCTTATTTGCCAAATTTTACAAAACCAATTTAAAGCTACAGGGTGATCAATTAAATTTAATCAAAATTACATATATCTGCATTTGTTACAAAACATTTTCAACAACTTGGGGAGAGAAGAATGTTCTTAGTTTCCAAAATTGCAAAAACGAGATGTCAACACATAACGGTTCTTTATTCTGGCCTCATCCAAATATTTGAAGTCTTATTTCACATGGTTATCCCCGATTGGGTGTGTTGGACTCTTTTGCAAATAGACCCACAAACTCAGATGAATCCATACTAATACAGCAGCAATATATTGAATTATTCACAGGAGCCGAAACAAATGTTTGAACAAGGATATCACAAATTCTGGTTACAAAACATATACCAATTTTATACCCTGCATTATGGGTTTAATGCAGGGCTCGAAATACCCGGGTGCACTGTGCACATGAAAATAAAATTGTGCTCCTAATTTTTACCCGCTAGGCGCACCTGTGCACCTAATTTAAAAACTTAGGTGCACCTTGTGCACCTGTATTAAAAAATATATTTGGAGGCCTGGGTTAATGTACAGAAGCTGTTAATTTGTTTCCTGTCTTGTGGTAGTAGAATTTAGTTGAACTTGAATTTATTGCAACTATGAGCTTCATCATGGAAGAAAAAAAAGAAACCGACAGGAAATTAGTGCTTGTGGAGACTTACGACTGTTACTCACCAAACAAAAAGTCTAACATAAATAATCTCATATCATCCCACCAGGTTCACCCATCTCATTGAAAAAGATGTGTCTGTATTTTAAAACAAAAGTTATAATTTCAATAAATAACTACTTACTAGTATTTTAGTAAGTATATAGTAATAGTAGTATTTAATAAAATACTACTACTACTATACATTGCAGTAGCAGTTGTATTTTAGTAAATACTACTATTTTCAATAAATACTAATTTTAATAAATACTACAATAAATATACAAAATTTATATTTCAATAAATAAATACCATTCAAGACATGAAAGTTAATTTTTCTATTATGCAGCTATGTAGAGTTATTTTACTTGGGGGTTCATGGTCAGGTTTTTGCTATAAGAAGGGGTCCATGGACATACTAAGTTCGGGAACCACTGGTCTAGCTTCATAGAGCAATATATGTAAGACCATTCGAAGCGAAGGAGTTTCATATTGGAATCACAATAATAATTTAATACTAATCACAGGTTTGAGCTCAAATAAGAATTCGTAGCTTTCGTGAATCGTTATTATAAAAGCCAGATTATATGCATCGATAAATGCATGTGTTTTCGCATATTTTGTGTAGCTTTAAAAAGCAAGTCGCTCTTGTTACTGCAAACTTTTGTAACGCAATTAAATTACTTTATAAATATTTGTTAACCAGTTTAAAATGATGAACGTAACTCGAAATTATCATGGTCAATAGAAACGCAGATAGCACTCATGTGAGAAGTTCTATTAATCTGTATTGCGCAGCGAGCGACAGTTGGAATTCCAGGCTCTGGGTTGGAATCGTGATCTTGGTAGATGCCTGTTGTGGTTCGGAATCCACTTTGAAGCTGTATCCCGGTCTAATTGTTTTGTGGCAAAAAATGAAAATGACCGCAGAGACACAAACCAAACAAGTGAAATTGAACGTAACTCGAAATTGTCATGGCCAATAAAGTTTTTAGAACAGTTGTTCTTGTGTTCTGGTTGCTACTGTTCTTTACATCGATGTATGACGGTCATACATCGATGTGACAGGCATCGATATATAGACATCGATGTATGACTGCCTGTGTTCTGATACGATCAAGAACATTAAATCTTGGTGCTGTTCTGGATAATAACACAAAGAATCGCAGATTTGTTGTACACTTAAGAGGAGTCAGGACGTGTTTTTGCAACGGACGTTGCGGCGTGTATATTGGAAACTTTATATTATATCGCTAATATTATAAAAGGAAGTGTTTGTCTGGTTTTTTTTTTCGCGGGCGCAAAATCCTGATGATTCTATGGCACTTACAGCAATGCGATTTGGCACACAGGTAGTCCAAATTGTTTTGCAATTTTCGTGTCGCGGCGAAATTTTAAAATTCAATCTAGAAAATTTTAAAATGAATTTAATAGTTTTATTCTCCATCGGTTTTTTTTCACGCGGAGAACTTTTTCTACTCATGCGTCCTTACAGTCAGGGTTTGGAATCATGCCAAGTTTTTTTTCATCCGCAAAACGCGGAGAAGAATATTTTTTTGTTTCCGCTTTGATTTTGTGCGATTGATTTCCCAGTCAGACATTAAATCTTTTAACGGAATTCAAAGTTCTTTTTTTCTATCTCCCAGACGGTTAAAGATGGAGAAAAAATTTTAACGGATTTGAATCTGCGGAAAATTTCAGTTTAGATTGATACCTAAAAATATGATTTTCTTTAAATAAGTAATTTTTTAATTGAATATATCTTCAACGGATTTAAAATCTGCGGAAAATTTTACATCAGCTTAATACCTTAAATCACGGCGTTGCCAGTGGTGTTGCAAACCAACACCAAGTACAACGCCGGGCTAGCAACGCAGTGGCTAGTTGTAAATAAATGTGCGTGTCCAATTTAGGTATGCAGTGTTCCTCTGTTCTTGGCCATTACTACTCACACTGTCTATCAAATTAAGACATCGCTCTGTCACTTTGACAGTGTCTTCTTATATTTCTCCAAAAATTCACGCGAACTTTCTCTCTCTCCTCTATCCAGGATATTTTTTGTTGCTTGCCAGTAAAGCTTTCCTCTTGTGTGTATGTCCATTACATGACATCTTGTGTTTTGCGCAGAATGGTCCTTATGCCATGAAAACTCAACTTTAGCCCTTCCTTACCTAGTAAAGTCTATATCAAATGTTGCGAAAGTATACTATGCCATGCTTAGAGACAAGACATGGAACTAGATCCATTTTTAAGAAATTAGTTGGTAGTCACGAGTCGAATTGTGTGTTCACGTCCGTTACTAGGCTGCTCGTCTCCGAACTCCTAATACGATGTTAGTCACAGCCAGAAAGAACTATTTTTCATACGATGTGACTGCGGGGCTGAGAATGTAATCGATGAGAGCCTGGGAAAGTTTTCCACAATTAACTCTGAGACAGCGATATTCAAATGAGATTTCAAACAATGTGAGAAAGAAGATGCGAGAGTTGAAATCACAAGATACTAAATTATTCTTGCTGGAATAAGAAGTGATTAAGAGAAATGCAATTTTTTTTGCAATCGCATCAAAAATCATGTTTTATTTTGAAGCGTAATCACAGCAAATTAGCTTTCAGTTAAAATAGTCCATTCTAAAAACTTTATTGTTCTGACCCGTATACAAAAATAATTTTCAGTCTTTTTTAAAAGTAATATTAATTGAAATTTTGTAATTTCATTCTAATATATAATTTTGTACATTCCTTTTGATTGAATTCAATTATTTACCAGTTTGTACAGGGTTTGCCGATGCGTTTAAACCGACATAATATTTCTCCAGGTTATAAAAAGGAAAGAAAAATATTACATGCTTTTTTCCCTCTCAGAGCACATAACATTACATCAGGTTAAACATACCGATACTTTAAATGGAAATGTTTTTTCTTAGGTTATTAGTTTTTCTCTTGGGAGTTTGAACATTGTTACCTTTCTTATTTTCCCCATTGATAACTACGATCTTTATTTTATTAACACAATTGTTCAAATGCTATAGATTCCGCCATTTTGTATAGCAAATAACGATTGTTTGCCTTTAAGAATGCTTTTTAATTTTCTTTTCAATAGTAAATAGGTTGTGTACTACAAGAAGGTAATTTTGAGTTTCTTTAAACTGAAGTTTTTATTAATCAAAAAGTAAATTGCAATAAATGAAGTGCGTTTTTTCTGTACAAATTATATCCTATCTACATTTTCTACTGGGAAAAAGTAAATTAAACAGTAATGCTAAATCGTCATTTTATTTCCATAAATTCGAATGAAATATGTTTAAAGGTAAATTCCTTTTCAATAATAATAATCGCACATCAAACAAATTTATTCCTTCAAAACGATTGAGATTAGGTAAAACATGGCCCAGTGGATCTCAATGTTTTTGTTGGATCTAATCTGCTTTTCTTTTCCTTTTGGTTCGTCAAATCGTGTAATTTTAATTACATTTTATATATACTGTTTTTGATTTATCAACTTACTTGTGTGAGCCCCATGTTGTACTTTTGTGGTGCACGTTCAGTTTGCTATTTGTTCTAAAAAATGATTTTTTGCTACATTTATGTATTTTATTAGAAGCCCAATATCTAACCAGGTACTAGAGTGCAAGTGTGGGGGACTTGAAAAGTTATAAAAGGTTTATTTGGCTTAAATTTGATTAAATTACCTTTTTACTGGAAATTATTCTTGGACCTAAATGCAAATGTCAGGTCTTCCAAGCACGTTATTGAAGGGTTAATCTATTGTGCCTGATTCATTCTTTGAACACCAGAAGTTTAGGTAGGGCATTAATATAGGCGTAACTAAGGTGAGGCGATGATGTCCCTAAGCGCCATGTCTAAACGGACGACATTTCCAAAAAGTATTTAAGAAATAATTTTGCTGCTCTCCATCTTCAGAATACAATGCTTTAGCTAACTCCCTTATATTCAGAAAAGGGAAAGGAGACGAAATAATGAACTTCTCATCTGGGAAGCACAAAACGAGACAAGAGGCGTCTTTTCTCTGGAAATCCAAAGCCCGGCTTTTGTGCACTTTTATGCTGATAGACAATTAATTGAAATCAGATTGGAATTGTGATCAAGAACATTTATTTTGAAAGTTAATTTCCTTCAGTGTATTTTGTCCGAAATTTTTTTTTGTCATGTATTTTATTAAAAAGTCATATTTTATCATAATTATAAATAAGTAGATTGTGTGAGTTTATTGGGTCCCAAGTTCCAAAAAGTCGAGATTCGCATCGATCATGGAATTCAAAAAGAACAACAACAACAAAACGAGGAGGAAAATAATTGCACGAGTTTTGGATTCCTCAGTCTGCAATTAGTGCACGACCCCCAAACTCGTTGTGCATCAGCTGATGCCGAGTCTCGCTCCCCTTAGGGCGGTAGCTTTATAATCCTTGGCCAATTGGCGTCCGTCAGCTCCTTTCTCACGTTTTTAGCTTGGCTTGGAACTATGGCGGACGCGAAAGAGGAGGACGCCAAACAACCAATTTCAAAAGTAAGTCTTGTTGCATGTTTGTTTTGACAACTTGATATGAGCGAGTTATGCAAGTTTCAGGAACCTTTGATTCACGTTATTGGAAAAAACGTGGTCGAACGGATGATTTATAAGTTGAATGACATCTGTAAACTTGCTCCGAGGGGGGTATCGTGAAAAAGCTGCGTAAACTAAAGGCAGCGTGTTTTGATTTTTTATTCATTTTAAGATTTTCTTTCAGTGTCACAGAAAGATTTCTCCTATTCATTCAGAAAAATCAAGATGGTTTTAATTGTCCTCCATTTCTATTCGATAGAAATTCACAATGGGTTTTTTAAAAAAATGTTTTTAGCTTGCACAATCTGGACGTTGACATTTGTTTGTTTTCTTGAAAACTTCTGTTTATCTGAGATACTTCCTGTTAGGTTTCCAAGTGTTTGTGTTTGTATTACGAGGAAAATATTCAAGACTTAAAACGTTTTTATGCTAGGAATTAAAAAAAAAATAGAAGTTTTATTTCCTGATGCAACAATAAGCACGCTTAGTCCTTGTTACGAAAATTTTTGACACCTGTTTTTCATTCGATGGATAGTTATATGAGTAATGTACTTTATTGCATCATCTTCGTGCAAGGTGTTCTTATTCTGCTCGTGCAATCGAGTGTAAATTAGTGTTTAAATATACAACAAAAAATTTCATTAGTAATTTTATTTAGAAGTGGATGTGTAGTTTATCTGTCTCATTAGATTTTTTTTCTAAATCGAACATATTGGTTTCGCGTCTCATGTTCAGTTTCAACAACTCATGATTCAACTTTAGATCGTGTCATTCAAATCATCACTGGACTTTAGTATTATAAATATTGAGTGGAAACGATTAATGTGAAAGCAAGTGAAAACGATCATTTCTAAAGTTCTAAGAGGGACTTCATTCGGGTCAAAAATAGTTTATTGTTCGTACCTTTAACGATTTGATGATAAACAGAATATTATTTCTTTTATTTAGATAATTATTTATTGCAGACCGAGTTCTTTTTTCTGTTAAACTCACAACTGAACGAATCTTAAAAACAGTATAAGACGTTTGTTTTTATTACTATTTTAGGATTTTCCAACACGTGGAGTCAATATACACGTTTTACACTTTGTATTTTGTTAGTTCTCGGAAGTTCGGAAAATTAGATGTTTGGATAAATGAAGTGCTAATCAAATAAGTGCAAAATAAAGAACTAAGAAAAAATTTTGGAAATCAGGCGTACATTTCTACATAAGATTCTATAACAGTTCGGGAATTGTAATAATTCTGGTTTGGTGTAAAGAAAAGCTCAAGAGACTACATTTTTTTGCACTTACACATCTTGCATTACCATTGATAGTTAGTGATTATGAAGTTCATCTACATTGTGCCTCTTATCAAAATGCTTTCGAGACCGTAACTTCCCATAAGATCTGAAATGTAAATTTGCTTTTTTAACTATTTTACACTTCGATGTTTTGAAACTTATTTCCCAGAACTCCTTATTTACATTTCGCAGACATACTATTTTTTCGTGTTAAGTGTGTTTAAAAGAAAGTTCTATAAAGAATCAAGTTTCTGCTTTTTAAGTTTATTTTTGTACCGATTTCTTTGTTTGCAAGGTAAAGATGTAACTTGTGTGACTAAATTTTTCTTTAATTTATTACTGTTGTAAATGCAGAATAGATCCATTAAATAACTTGTTCTTAATATTTTTCAAAATCTTTTGTCCTGTTTCAAAAATAAAAGCTTTTTTCGAGTCGGAGAAAATAATTAAAGCAAGTTTCTTTGTGTTAAGCCTAACAAGCATTGCAATGTTCATTGACATTCTCAATAGTACTTATTGACTTATACTTGTTCTGTTCACAAGTTTTATCTTTTATACACTTTGTACACGAAGTTTTGTTTGTGTGTTCCCAAAATAATGATTTATATTCGAAAAAGGATATTCGAATATTGTTACATTCAAATAACTGAATGTTTTAAAACGTTCGTAAGACATCGCCGATTACAGTAGAATTATATTAATTTAACAATTAATGTACATTTATTAAGCAATATTTACTGCAGAATCTCGATGAATATTACTTTTAAAAATGTCGGAATTGTAAAGTTTGCATAATAATAATTATGAACTTCGATTACTTTGTTTTGCTGGGCCTAACTGAATCTTTGTTACACCTATCATATTTATTTTTGTCTCTTAATACTACTACTTTTTTCTATGAATTCAAATGTTCTTCCTTCTTGTACGTCCTCAATCAGCATATATTTATTCAAAAAACGATTTTTTTTTAATTTAAAAAAGAATGGTGTTTCATTTTTCATCAAGCCAATTTGTAGTAACATAACATATTTTTCGTAGATATTTAAATATCTACAATCTCTATTATAAAAGGAAGTGTCTGTCTGGACGGACTGTCCTGACGAATCTCTCCGAATGTTTTGCGAATTTTAAAATTCAATCTTGAACATTTTTAATGGAAGTTATTTATTATTGTTCTCCCCAACACCATAAAGACATGACAGATTCTAAATTTATCTTTGTCATTTTGCGTAGGTACGGTTTTTCAGTGGACGATAAAAAACTAATAAAGTTTTAACTTTAGTTATATAGTTCTTTTTTTCTATTTCTTAGATTATTAAAGATATAATTAAAGTTACGACTGGCATTTTTCAGTGCTTTTTTTCTATCTCAGCGATCGTTAAAGATAGAATAAAAATTTCAACGAATTTGAAATCTGCGGAAAATTTTACATCAGATACCTTTTTGTTTGATTTTCTTTGAATAAATAATTTTTCAATTAAATATTTATATTTTCCGCAAGAGATTGTGACGTCACGCCAATTGGATCTCTTCGTAATTCAAATTCGGCAGCATTTGACAATGGTCCCAAACCCACTTTTACAAAACCTACCATCCTATGACACCTCCCTTATTAAATCTCGCAAGAGACCCAAAACCTATCTCGATCGAGACTTCCACACTTTTCCTCCACGCAAAAAACGTCGATGTGGTGAGCTCAAGGACCCCTTAGTTAGTCTCCTGGATCACCACACTGATTTTTTTTAATCCTCTTTCCCATCTTATCACCTAACTCTCAAATCATCTCCTCGGTATAGTGGTTAAGGTGTTAGCCTCTAGATCGGAAGGTTCCTGGTTCGAATCCGGGTCCGGGCATGGACGTTTGTTAACGTATGGTGTAGAGGCAGCTGGTGCACCTTAAATCTGTCGTGGCCAAAAGTCCTCACGTTGGGTTGGCGTGGAAGTTTGGAGAGTGGGGTGCCAGCTCAGGTGTTGCTTCGTCATCTGACCGTGGTTCAAAATTACGAGGTGTTGTCCTCGGATCTTTCACTTAAGGGATTGATCCAGGACCGTCGTCAATAGCCCGTTGCGTTGCTCTTGTACGACGTTAACTAAAATTACCATTACCCAAATCATCACCACAGCTCATGCATTTTGCCACTTCTTTTCGGTACTGATTGCTTGCCCCTCCTCAATGTCTCCCCCCCCCCCCGTCTCTTTGGAACGTGAATTGGACTACTAATTGTATCAATTACTAAATTCTATCGTCTATCAAAATTATTTACCTTTTTCATAGTGCATTGTCACTACCTTTAACTTTCTTCCCTCATTTTTAAGTTTACAACCATTAAATTCTCTATTAATTCTGATGTGGAGGTTCGCAGTTTTCTACAAGGTACTCCGTAATTGATACGTCCGTTCCGTTCCGAGGCCATCACGGCGTTATGGAAATAATTAAACTTTGTTTGCAGTATAGTTTGTAAAAAAAAGATTGAATGAATCTCAAAATTCAAAATTTTTGTTTCACCAAATGCATATTTTTCGACATCAGTGTTTTTGGCCTATGAGAGGAATTTTCTGTCAAGCAAAATGTAGGTGTCGGTAGTGTTTCTGCGGCGATTCCTGTTTCCTATATGTATTCGGAACACATAGAAATACGTGGCATCAGTTGACTTGTTCTTCTGATAATATTTCAGCACTTCGCCATTAAAAATTCACAAGAATAAATTCCGAATTAAAAATGATAGTTGATTGGTCAAAGCGAAGTAGATTAAACGCCAAAATGGCTGTTGCCAAAATTTTAAGATAATCCCGACATGCATCATACGTGAGCATTTGGACAGCACATGTAAATTCTTCGAACTGTTTGATTTGATTGCATTGAACCCAAATCTCCCCCCCCCCCCTTCCCCCATTATTAGCAAACTTAATCTCATTTTCCTTTGGTGTGTGCAAATAAAATGTTCCACGGCGAAATGAAGTATTGGGAAGTTTGTAAGGACTTACATAAATGGAAATAATTCAACTTACATAAACTTCAGTTACGTTTTAAAAAATTGTATTTCGAGAAAGCACAAATCCTCTTGGCCTCCGGACAAATCGGAAATAAACAATGAAAATTCATTTTTTTTTATCCTCGGATTATGTTGCTGTATTCATATTTTTTCAAATGGGTTTTATTTGTCGCTATATGCGATTTTTTTTTCTTTTGCTACAAGAGGGCTAGTCAAACCATGAAATGAATGGGATCTTAATTCTTTGTTGAAATTACTTAAATTGGAAGATCTGGCTGCGAGAACTTTAACTGCATCAGGAAGTGATTACTCTTAATTATATAACAACCCCTGAAAGCATCGCGATTGTTTTACTGCCATTTGATTATGAGATATCCGATGCAAACCCCCTCCACGGCCCTTTCCTTATGGGCGTGTCACAGCTACCTTCACCTTATTGGTTAATCCATTTTTATACTCATTAAGAATATTTTTTGAAATAAAAATTAATCTTTCTTAAATATCAGAATTATAAAAAGTAAAATTTAGATAAATTTAATTATGTAATGAATTTTTAAGAGAGTGATTGTTCTGTTCCTTTACTTAAACTGTATCTTACATAATTGTAAAAAAAATTGAGTGAATTTGTGAGAGGTACTTTTTCTGTCAAGCTAAATATAGATGGCGATTGTGTTTCTGCGGAGATACCATTTATGAACATTACGTCACTTGTCTTTTGATAGAATACTTTTGTTTTCCCCTTATCCAGTACCATAATTTTGGGGCAAACCTTTCAAGAATCCTTGATATAGAGATTTTAAGTATATGCATTAATTCTGAATAGAAAATAGAGAATTTCTAGAAGAAAGTTAATTCATGAATTATTTTTTTTTAATTCCGACATCTAGCTTCTTTAATTTTCAAACACAATAAAAAGGAATTTTGCTTTAATTTCTGTGGAAATTAGAAATTCTGATTAACTTTTTATAAAGAAATGGAGTTTATTTACGAATAAGATTTGTGTGTGAGAATGATGAGTGTAATGACGGGATTGACTCGGTTTTGGGCGCTAGGTTATTTGTTTGTGATGTGCAAATTGTAATTTCAGAATCACAAAAATGTGCATTTCAAAATAATTCATTAATTAATTTTTTTAATTAAAAAAAATAACCAGACAAATATCCTTGAGTTTGTTAACACGTAATTTAGTTTCAGATAATTAACCATGTACTGTTTAAATTTTTAGCGTGTCAAGGAACGGAAGCATTACACTGAAGATTGTTTACAAGATGAAGAAATTGAAGGACGACGCATGTTTTCTGTGGAAGAAAAGTTGACATGTGATAGATTTGAAAGTTGTTTTGTGGATGAAATGAAAGGAGAAGGCAAGTTTACTTTTTCTTGCAGTATAATGTTTTGTTGTATGTATTTCTTCTTTATTTAGAAGTTAAATCTATTACCAAGGGTTAATTCAACAAGAATGGCAACCCTAACGATATATACAGTTTCATGAAAAAAAAAGAATGATTAAAAAAATGAAAAGGGATAACAATTCACAAATATCAAAAATACGAAATGGATTTGGTACTTTCATGAAGCCGTATATATTAGTTGGGGTTGCCATTCCTATCACTTATCTGTAGTTGAATTTCGCGCTAACATTTGGCGCACAATTACGACTGGTGCCCTATTATCTATCTATTGAAAAGTACTGTTTTTTTTCTTGTGAAGTTGTAAGTTTAGTTATTTCCTTTAACCATAATGACTGCGAAATAAAGTTATTACACTCATTGCAATAATATGAATTTTTAAATTATGGTATAATAAGCTCTTTCTTTGTAATCAATTATCTTATTGGAATTCATTTTATTTTGCAATGGTTAATTTTAATGTTTTAACTATCAGGAATTCTTATAAAGTATTCTATTCTCTTGTCATGTGTTCAATAATCAAAGAGATTGTATAATAATTAAAAATTATTATTTAAAAAAAACACATTTCAAAATTTTTATATTTATTGTTTTTTATGTTTATGTTTTTAATCTATCTTTAACGATTCCGATTTTACGAAAACGAACTTAACAATCTCAGTCAAAATGTTTTTTACTGTTTTGCTCTCATTTGCTCAAATGGAATAGGGCAGGAAATGTAATCTATTTCTTTTTCTTTAACGCGAAGGGCAGAAGATGCAATCTGTTTTTTTGTTTTTTTGTTGTTGTTGTTGTAAAGAGAAGGTTCACGGTGACGTTACAATCTCTCGCGAAAATATAAGATACTAACCACTGCGGGGCTAGCCCGGCGTTGCCCGAGCCCGTGGTGTAAGGTATTAATCTGGTGTAAAGTTTTCCACAGATTTAAAAATTATTTTTTAGGAAAATCATATATTTTGGTATTAATCTATAGTGAAATTTTCCGCAGATTTCAAATCCGTTCAAATTTTTAATCCATCTTTAGCGATTCCGATTTTACGAAAAGAAACTTAACAATCCCAGTCATTCTGTCCAATCTGTTTTTTTTTTTATATATAATTTTTTTTTATTTAACGCAAAAGCAAAAAATGCAATGGTGTTTTTTTTTTTTTTTTTTTTTTTTTTTTTTGAAAGAGAAGGTTTGGAGCTTTCTCCGTGATGAAAAAAATTTGGCATGGTTCCATAGGATGACGGCAAAGTCACGTGGGTAAAAAAAAGTTAAGATTGGGGTGTTCTTCTTCGGAAGAAATGCGTTGAAAAACCAATGTAGAATAAAACTATAAAATTCATTAAAAAATCTTCCAGATTGAATTTTAAAATTCGCCGCGACCCCAAAATTGCAAAACATTTGGACTACCTGTGGTGACAAATCTCATTGCTGTTACCTGTAAGTGAAATAGAATCGTCAGGATTTTGCAGCTCCAAACAAAACAAACACTTCCTTTTATAATAGTAGAACTATTCATTTTCAAAATTATTTATTCAAAGAAAATCATTTTTAGGTATTGATCTATAGTGAAATTTTCCGCAGATTTCAATTCCGTTGAAATTTTTACTCTATCTTTAACGGTCTAGTAGATAGAAAAAGAACTAAGTTAAAAGATTATTTGTTTTTATTGTCTGGCTGAAAATCATTCCTCCACCAAAAATCAAAACAGAAATGAAAAATATAAATTTGGAATCTGTGATCTCTTTTATCAACACCTCATATAGCAGGTGTTGCTTCTATGCTGTTTCATTCAATAATGATTAAATTTCATTAAATTCATTTAAAAATTCTCTAGATTGAATTTTAAAATTCGCCTTGACCCTAAAATTGCAAAAAATTAGGACTACCTGTGTGCCAAATCCCATTACTGTAAGTGCCATAGTTTCGCCAGGACTTTGATCACAAGAAACAGACAAACACTTCCTTTTATATTAGAGATTGTGTTGCAATGACAGCAGAATGTTTTACTGAAAGCATTAAAGATTAGTTCCATATTTCAATTTTGCTTTTCAAATCATAATCACATTGATTTGGAATATGAGGAAAGTAACTATTTACTCTGGATGCCTACATAATTTCTTTTCTGCAATACTATCTTGCAGTAAGTTAACTAGAAAGGCTTATTGCTTGGCCATATCCAAATAGCAAAAAATGTAATACCCTAAAAGGCTTAATTAATTTTCATTAATTATGACTTCAGCAGAAATTGCAATGGTACTGGCTCAATTAAATTACTGTCTTAACTACTAAACGAACATTTTAATTAATAACTATAGATCTAACAGTTTAGTGTGAGCATTAATCAAGTCAATGTCTGGCCAATTTGAAATGGAGTTTTAATAATTAAAAAATAAAATAATTGCTACTTTTTTTTTCTTATCTATGTGGGTAGTAATACGTAAATAAATTCACTGCAGATTGTACATTTGTTGATTTCAATTTTAACAAGGCTTGATTAACCCCACAATTCAAATATTTCTGGCAAAATAATGAAAAAAATATTTATGATCGAAATCGGTTTTATTATTTTTCAAAATATTCTCCATGAAGATCAATACATTTTTGCATGCATTTGAACCAATTTTCGAAGCACTTTTCCACTCTGATTGAGGTACCTCCAAAACATGCATTTTTTATGCATCAACCGCTTCTTCAGGTGTCGAAAATCTGTGACCACATAATTTATTTTTGATGTGTGGGAATAAAAAAAGTCATTGGGTGCGAAATCAGTGCTGTATGGCGGGTGACCCATCAATTTGATGTTTTGGCCGTTCCAAAAATGCTTTGTTTGGCTGATGTGTGAGAGCTGGCTTGCATTATCGTGGTGAAGAATGATTCGCCTCTTCTGCTTTTTTCGAATTTCTCCGGTGTCTTCTGGCAAACAAATGGTGGTGTATCATTCAGAATTCACTGTCCTGCGTTGCTCTACCGCCACTGTCACAACGTGAACAGGTAATGCCTAAGAAACAGGCAACCATTTGCTTCGATGTGCTTCTTCCGCGAACAACTTTTGTTAGATTTGGCTCATCTTTGAAGAATTTCTCCGGTGTCTTCTGGCAAACAAATGGTGGTGTATCATTCAGAATTCACTGTCCTGCGTTGCTCTACCGCCACTGTCACAACGTGACAGTGGCGGTAGTTCTTCCACGAACAACTTTTGTTAGATTTGGCTCATCTTTGAAGACCCATACAGTCGATTGCTGTTTTTTTTTCCGGGCTCATATGCATAGATTCATGATTTGTCACATGTGTAGATGTTATACACAGCCTTTGATGTACCTTGAACATATTTTTGCAACATTTCCTTGCACCAATCGACATGAGCCTTCTTTTGAGCGTTTGGCAACGTTCTTCCGCGAACAACTTTTGTTAGATTTGGCTCATCTTTGAAGACCCATACAGTCGATTGCTGTTTTTTTTTCCGGGCTCATATGCATAGATTCATGATTTGTCACATGTGTAGATGTTATACACAGCCTTTGATGTACCTTGAACATATTTTTGCAACATTTCCTTGCACCAATCGACATGAGCCTTCTTTTGAGCGTTTGTCAAATTATGCGAGATCCAACGTGAACAACTCTATTTTTACGGCCAAATGGTCATCTTATTGATTGGTGTAATATCTTATTGATACTTGTCATACTAATGCCCAAAGATGCCTCAATCTCACGTTATGTCACATGACGATCTTGCTTTATCAGTTCATGCACATGAATTTTTCAATTCACTGTAAACAATTCAAATCACACAAAAATGACAAAAAGTTCTAAAGAAATTATGTTACAAAATATTAAATTATCGGTTGCAAACGTCAGCAGTTGCCCAGCAACACTTACTGTTGCTAAGGCCAAAAATATAAATAGCGACCCTCGTAAAACAAAGTTACAAGTTCTAATGTAATGTCAGAAAACTTTTGATCCCTATCTTGGAAAAAAGTTTGTTTTCAGTTGAGAAATTAATATTTTATGCTGTACATAAAAATAGTATTTACTTATCAAAAAATGTGCACAAATAATTTTTCTTTCCCTTTTTTTTAGATTTCAATTTGAAGTATTTGCAAGAGCATGGATTTGTAAAACCAGTACTTTTCAAAGATAAAGCAGGTCTAGGCATGAGGTATGTATCAATATGAATTGAGATAATTTTTATTGAGTATCAAACAAAACAACAAAATATTTTAGCTGTTATAAGAAATTTTGCACTTTGATATGTATATGGTTCATGTTTTCCTTGTCCTTTTAAAAAAATCTGTTTTGCTGTTATGATTTTTGAATATTTGTTAACTGCCATAAATTTTTTTTTTTAGATTTGAATTTTTGAAAATATTATTGCATTGTCTAATTTGTTTTCAATGCATCTGGTATTGAGTATTTCACAACTGATGTTTTAAAAATGCAATGTATATCCTTCATGTATAGAAATTCATTTACTAGACACTTGCTTAATTAGACAAAAATATCTCAATTAATTTGTATCTGTTGCCACAATTAATGAATTAATAGGGTCAGGTGGGGGAACGTAGGGGTAAAATCAAACTTTTTTTTAGAGAACCCCCAAAAACCAAACTGTTAAATTTATTTTAATGAAACTTTTGATGCATTTTATATACATTGGATTCATATAGATTAAACTAGAAGCATAGTATTCAATTTTGTTGGATTGTTTTCTCACAATGATACATTAAAAATAGCATGTTTTCATAGCCCCAGTGTACCCCATGGTGGGGATAGTTCTAAAATTAGTGTATACTATTGGATAACAGCCATAACGGAGTTGCCTGTGGTGTTGGTGTGCTTTGTACACCAAATGGGAATTCATAGCCTATTGGATAACAGCATTACACCATGGTGTTGGTTTGCTTCGCAACACCACATGCAACGCACACTGTCAAATTTAGCCAAATTCGAATTGCGAAAAGATCTAACCTTTTCATTGGTTAAAACCTCGCCATTTTTGTTCTGTACTCTTTTTTGCTTTTTCTTTGATTTCTCAATGGCTAAAACAGTATTTACAGATGGAATGGAAGAGAGTTTGCACTATTGCTTTCTTTAAATCTTTTAGAATCAAGAGAAACTGCTTCAGAGGATACAATGCTTGTGGAAGAATCAGTTGTATGCTCTTGGTTGTTTCTCTTTTCTGTAATGAGAAAATGGTGTTGGATGACCTTACTGTTCAGAGGATAAAGTCAATCTCCTTTGCATCCATTTACTGCATTTTCTGGCTTCATTCTTTCAAACAACTTTTTCAAGGGAAATGGAAATGATGCTTTTGAAGCATTTTGTAATCTGCTTTCTCTAAACCAATGTTTCAAAATCTCCTTCCAAGCTTTTTTCATAAGAGCTCCAATAACACTCCAACATCTAATAGTTGTAGTGCATTAGACATTTACTAAAGTTAACACAGCGGTAAAAAATATATCTATCATACAACACTAGCTAAGCCTAACCAAACCCCCAAATTACCCCACCTCAGAAAACAACTAATCTATATTAAAAAAAGTTACCGCTGCCGCAGGATTGAAAACTATATTGTTTAGCTCGATTCTTAGACGGTTAGCGAGCTAGGGGAGAAACCCCCTCGTAATAAATAAAATTATAAAATTTATTCTTATCTTTCTATGTAGATCTGTTCCTTAGATGTTCCTCTACAAATCTGAACTAATATTAATTGTTTTTGCCAGTTAATGGTGATTTTGGAAGAAAGTTAATCAGCAGCCTAAACTAATAATTGAAGAATTTCATGCTTAGGATGCATTAAATCACAAATTGATTTGTCAAATATGTTGAATTATTTGAATAAATTATTTTATTGCAAAATTACTTGTGCTTTATATTAATTTTTACTATGTATAATTCTTTAATTGGATTTTATTATTGACCATTAAACGTTAAATAACTTTTTGTTTTTTCACTTAAAAATGTCATGAATTGCTTAAGTATGACTGGGAAATCTGTAATTTTGTAAAAAAAATTTCTGGAAAAGTCAGGAAATTTTATTTCTGAAATAGAGTGAGAATTTTATTTTCAACTAAAATAAATTGAATAGGAATAAATTTTGTATTTTTATTAGTTTATTTTAAATATTGTAAAAGACGAGCATCAACACAATACTACAATATGCATACTTAACAAAAAAAATATTTATTTTCCAATAGGATGCCTAGTGCTAATTTTACTGTGAATGATGTCAGACAATGTGTTGGTAAGTAATAATGTAACTAATACTTTTACAATGACATTTTTATCTATGCATTCAGGGTGTATTTATGTAGATCATCCTTTTGTATTTAGGTAGCAGACGAATGCTTGATGTTATGGATGTTACTACACAGAAAGATATTGAAATGACAATGAAAGACTGGTGTAGATATTTTGAAAATCCTAACCGAGATCAACTTCTTAATGTGATAAGTTTAGAGTTTAGTCACACAAGGTTAGAAAACTACGTTGAATCCCCAACATTGGTGAGTGAAAAATAAATTCATGATTTATTTTGCGAATCATCATTTTAATATTCAGTTTTTAATTTCAATGATTAAAGTTTGGTTCAAAAATCAAACTTTCAATATGATGTAAAATGTATTGTTAAACTCGTAACTGTAAGTATGGTTAGGATTGTGTAATAATTCTAATTTACATGGCATTTGATATAATTAAATTACCAACCAATGATATTGTGAATGCATTATAACAATCAGGTATGATAGCTATGTTGAGATTTTGTTGTGCAAAATTGAAATGTCTCTCTATAAAAAAAAAGTTACCGCTGCAGCTGCCGCAGAATTGAAAACTCGCTTTTTTTACTCGATTCTTAGATGGTTTCCCGAGAAACTATGGATCAGAAAATTACAAAATTGACATGGTTTGTTAAAAAACTCCTTCCTTTAATCTGACATTTGAAAGAAAGTCAGATTGAAGGAACTAAAACTCTTTGGATGAAATGAAGCCCCCTAGTACTGTAAAAATTGCTTCTGGTGTAATAATCAAAACTAACAGACCTGTTGTAATGTCGTGATGAAAGAAAAAGTCTTTTTTTAAAGAATTAAAGAAAAATTTATTTACAATTTGGTAGCGACATCACCGTTACAACTACCTCTCATCATACGTTTTTAAACATAACGGCTGAAACATGCCATTCGAACACCGCACTCAGTCCACACTTCAACGAAGCATCCAATCAACTCTAAAAAAAGCCGTTACAAAAAAAAAATCTTTTCACCAACGTTATACATAAAAGAAAAAATGAACTTCCGGGAAAACCATTTAAGCTCACATAAATATGTCAAAAGAAAAGATATCCTTTCCAAGAGTATTAAGAAGTAAAAATAAACACGGGAAGTATCACAATATCTTGGAATAAGGAAAAAGAAATACTATAGAAATACATTTAAAAGATATTCCGGAAGCGTACGTTACACTGTGCACAGCATCTGCATTACACTTCTTTTATTGTATACATCTATTAATGACAAAATACTACTACTCCATTTCATATATTATTTCAGTAAGACAGATATTTTTATTATTATTATTATTATATTTTTTTTTTTTTGCATTTACATAAAAAAAATTTTGTAGAGATTCAATTTTAAAATTTGAAGTAATTTGTTTATCTTTTTGTTAAAATGTTTAGGTGAGACAAGTGGATTGGGTCGACTGGGTTTGGCCAAGACATTTAAAAGAAAGTCAGATTGAAGGAACTAACTCTTTGGATGAAATGAAGTATCCTAAAGTTCAAAAGTATGTCATTGTTGATGTTTTGAAATACTTGATTTGGTTATTCACTGAAATGATGATAAATGAAAGCTAAAATTGTTTTCACGATTTATCTTTTACATAATGGTCGACTGTTTTGGTTTGTCTGATTTCTACAATATCTTGTAAATGCCAATACCAAAAGTATCTATGAATTGTGAAATTCTTATTTCATTAATGTTTTTAATTACTTTGTCCAACTTTTTTTAGACTGAATCATTAATGAATTCAGATAATACAAGTTGATATGGCTACCATGAATTAAATTGGAAGACTCAAGTGTATTCATACTATTCACTGTTAAGTTGAACTATCACCAATTTTTACCAGAATTAGCTCATATCTTAGAGTCCCTTTAAAAAGTCTTGATGTTGCGTTTGTAGAGAATGAGTCTATCTCATTTACCTTTATCATAGTGATGGGTCACAGACTTTAATGGAAGTAAATAAAATGCTGGGAATCAGTAATTATAGAAAGGTTTGTTTTACTGTCTTCAACATGTGACGAACTTTTCTCAATCTTTGTTTGCAATCTGTCACTCTGATATGAATTGAAACAAATATTTCCGTCTCAGAAAATTCATCTTAATAATGTTCGTAAAATTTGTGTTTCATGTTCGATAAGTAGTACAAAGTTAGTCTTCACAAAAGCTCTAACTTAATTAAATGTCTTCTATAACTGTAGCTTAAACCACCTGTTCCTGTGAAGTTGTTACATTTATTCATATTTTGCTGTCATTCAGCTTTTAAAAAGATGCCAAGATAACGATTTTTCAAATTCTATGACATGTATTTGTAGGTACTGTTTGATGAGCGTGAAAGGATGTTATACTGACTTTCATATTGATTTTGGTGGCACATCTGTGTGGTATCACATACTTAGAGGAAAAAAAGTGAGCACTTTTATTATTTTATTTCATATATCTATAAGGATGTGAGTATATATTAAACATTAAACTTTCAACATTTCTTGTGACAATTTTATTTGTTAAAAATCACAAATGCATGATTATTTTTTAACACTCACACAACTTTGGTTGAGCAATGTGCAAATTCTTTTGATAAAATTCAAATGTCTGTTGCCTTTAATTTCTTTTGAAGCTTTAACAGTAAACACAGTTTATACTTGCTTTTTAAAATGTAGAATTTAAATGGAAACTTCATTAAGTTATTTGTGTTCTCAAACTTAAAATATATTTAACAGATTTGTTTTTCTTAGCAATATACAAATTTCCCCCTGTTAAATGTCCCTAGCCTGCTTAAAATATCTCATAGGTACAAATTAATTGAAAGAAATGTAATCGTCAAATACCTCATGCTAAATAGGAGACACCAAATTTCAGACAAAATCCTGTTGAAAATGTTTTAAAGTAAATTGTTATTCCGAAACATTGAAAGAATTTATTGGGAAGGCCCAATATCAATTTTTTTTAAAAAGAGCTTCTTTAGGTAAACTTAAATATGAAATTTGCAAATAATTTTTTTTTTAATATTTTACGCTCTTTCATGTAACACAGGTTGGGATTCTTGCTTTTATGAAGTCAGGGGTGAAAATCTTCCGCGTTTACGCGGATTTCCGCTTTTTTTTTTTCCTTCTGAGAATTTTCCTTTTTTTCTTCAGAGTTAAATTATATTTTGAAACTACAGGCAAAGAATAAATGTAAAAAAAAATAATAATAAGGAAAATGTGATTATGTCCTTACTTCAGGGATGAGATTCTTCCGACTTTTGTAGGTATTTCCGACTTTGCATAAACTTTTGAAAAAATGAGTGATTTTTATCATTTTTTACGAAAAAATTCCGACTTTTGCCCTTTTTTCTTGTTTTTTTATAAGCGTAAAATGCGCCAAATGAGACTTATATCGCCAATGTTGCACTCCTAAATTTTGCAAGCTGATAAATTTTGAAATTCCTTTTTGAAAAGAATCCTTTGTGAGAAGATTATTAGTTTAATGGCAAACCTGGAGAACTTGGATTTTGAACTAGTTAGCGTATGTTGTTGTATATTTCGTAGGTAAAGCTACGGTTTACTAAAAAAGCGGAGCTGTTAGCTAGCGGCCGTGATGCGGCGGAAAAGGCATAAATGAAATATTTTAAGTTGATCAGCTTTTAATGTGATTTTTCTTTCAACTAGAAAATAAGATGCTCGGTTATTTTGTCTTTTATGGTAACCTCTGCAAGCGGAAAATTTAAATTTTCATTTTGAATATTCTAGAAAGTACTCAATAAAATCCGTTTAAACTTCTTTCTTTGGCGACTTTAAAAGTGAGCCAAGGCTATGGCCACCGTTTTAAACATAGACTGCAGCTATTTTTTGCACCAGAAATTTTCAAAATGATGCTTCTTTGAAGGACAATATTTATGATTGTTTTAATAAGTTAAATTGTTTCTAGGATAATACGAGTTATTTATTTTTAGTTTTATTTGATTTAAATGAATTTAATTAGAAAATAAGAATATTTACGGGAAAATATAGAGATTTTGGAAAAAAAAAAGTTATTTTAAATTCGAAAATAGGTTGTAAATTTAAACTGAATTAGGTTATATTTTTTTTACCTCAGTGGTACAGCTTCAGTCTACGTTTATGGCGGCGGCAACGGCCTGCACTTTGCACACTTAGGCCCAGTGCACACACCCGGTTTTTTAACGTGCGGCGCCCCTGCCGTAACGCAAGTGCAGTCTGAGATCCATTTATGCAGTGCACACATGCCTCCTGAGCCGCTGGGGCGACAAACGTCCAATTTGTACCGCAGTTCCCTTACTGCGCCACACATCTGCAGCATCTCCGTTCTGAAGTACCTTGTTTTCATAAACAAATGGAATATAAATAATAATTTATAAATGGTTGTATCCAGTAAGGTCTATTTTGTTTCAAAATATACTTTTTTTACACCAAGTAAGCGAAATAAACACGTTTTCTTCCATATATTATTTATCGCAAATGGCGCGAAATGAGTTCGTGTGTCAGTTCACGGTTATGTGTGTATAGTTGGGCTTTGGCGCCACAGCGGCATCGCACGTTGAAAAACCGGATGTGTGCATCGGGCCTTAAGTCGCAAAGGAAAGAATTATTTCAAATGAACCAATGAAATCAAACAACAGTTTAACGGAATTTGAAAGAACTTTCTGGAATATTCAAGATGAAATTTTTAAACTTTCCACTTGTCCAGGTTGTATTAAAATCCGCAATAACCGTTATGCAGATGGGTAACCTTAACCTGTCATTACTCGCTACTAGAAGTGCGCCAAAATAACGCCAAGTCCGTAGCCACTGCTATAAACGTAGACTGAAGCTGTACTTTTTGTTTTTGGTGTCTACTTATTTTTTTTTTCAAAAACATTTATGCTATTTAATAAAAATAGTATTTATTTGATTTATTCTTTTGTAACAGCATTTTTATTTCCTGTTAATTTCATCAAGGTTTTGGAAAAATTGCAACTCTTAAAAAAAATCTCACCATTGGTGAGATGTTCCAAAATATTCATAATTATAACATTTTCAGGGCTCCTAACACGTCACTTTTTGTCACCTTTTTATTTTTTGTCACCTTTTTGACCTTTTGTCACCTTTTCAGGGGTTTTAAGTTCTTAAATTCTATTTAGTGAAGAAAAAGTTTTGATGCGCAGTTAAAAAAATTCATATCTCCTCTTTAAAAAAACAGGATTTGCACAAATTAAATTTCGAAATGCACTCTACGTTCCACGGCAAGAATGGATTCAAAAACGTTATGTTTCAACTGTAAAAGTATACTTCACGTTTCCCACTGTGTATTAGCAGCAAGTTCTAGAAATTTTCCCACAAGAAAAGGCTATCAGTAAGGCGAAGCGTCAAAGTTTAAGGAAAGCAGGGACATCTGCATATTCGACCCCTCTTACCTAATTACCTAACTTGAGCAATAGAACCTTGAGTGGGATTTACGACTGGCGCTTTTCTTTCATAGTATTGTGTGGCATATCATTTGACGCGAGAGAGATATCACCGGTCGACAGGGTCGAACAAAAGGAGGAATCCTCTAGAAGGTCAGACGCTGACAGCTCGTAAATGGTGATCGATGTCAGCGGTCACTTTAAAGGAGTATAACATCCTCCATACACAGATCTGAGGGCGGTCTCAACAGACCCGTTTTATTTTCGGACTCTGGAATAAGACAAGAATGGAGAGGTCAAGAGACCGGACGGATCAAGTGATATTAACTTAACTTTAACCCTTAGCATACGGAGCGGCTACTACTTTCGTGTTACGGAAACAGCCAAAAGAAGCAACAAACTGAAACACGGCTGAACCGGCATCTCCTACTTGGGGAAAGCCGCCCCCAGGAGGAGAGGCCGTTAGGTAATGCGTTTAGTACCTTTGTCATCACATGTTGCCGTTTCTATTGTGGGTCTGATTATGTCTAGAAGGTATAAATACGTCACAGGTAAACTATGAAAGGACGACGGAATCTTCAATATGTATGACAATTTACACTCGAAGGTTTCTTCAGCAAAGTTTTTAAGGGGATAGATCATCAATCTCTCACACATTCCAAGCGCTCGAAGCTCCCCATCGAGAACCCTGACATTCCTGTCTATGGAACAGAGGTTATTCACGCGCTGCTCTCTTTGTGGCACAGAAATGAGGGGATGGAAATCTTAATGGACTTCAGCCGCTTCTTCAAGAGTTTGAAATCTGAAAGATTCCAATCCCCTCCGTAACCAGAGAATGCAAAAATTTCGGGCGTCTCCGTATCCAGAGGGTTAAATATTGAAAGAGCGTTGCAAACGTATTGAAAATCTCAATCTGTTATCAAAGTTGATTGTTATAAATTCTTGAGTTTTTTAGTGAAAGTCAGTTTTTAAAAAGAATAATGACTCATTACTTTCTACCCGAAAAAAGGAACTAATTAACATTGGGACATGTAATATTCACACAATACATAATGCTTTTCGTAAGCATCTAAAAGAGTTTGGGAAAGATGTGTCTGAACTAGTGTTTACTATTCACAGATTTTTTTAATCAGTACCAATTAAGTAAGCAGTAAGCATTGGTCAGCATATCAAGTATCAGTAAGCATTGGTCAACATACAAACAAATTCAAGAAAACTTGAAACTTCCCACTCACCATTTCATCAAGCTTTGTTCAAGCAGGTGGCTAAGTCTAAAGCCAGCTGCTGAAAGGTTGCTTGAACAGTGAATTGCAGTTCGAAAGTATTTCCTTGACTACATTCCAATAAAGAAGCCAAAAATGATACAAAAACCAGGCTACAAAAAAATTGTTCATTTACTTAGAAGAGAAACTATGAATGCTGAGGTGATATTTGTCATATCAAGTGCAAGTATATTTAATCGTGTGACCGAATTTCTTCAGAAAAAGGAACCTCTAATACAAAACCTTCATTCTCAACTTGAATTGTTGACAAGAACAATTTTGTTTAGGATGTTATTTGAGGAATACAAAGAGGAATTTATTTGAGATTTGAAAATGGATAAATTGGAAGATATATGTCCTCACAAACTGTTGCCTCTGGCTGATATTGTGATTGGAGATCAAATTTCTAGAGCACTACAGAATATCAAAGAGAAGGAAATGAATTTTTTTTTTTAAGGTCTCAGAAGCATTATTATGTTGCCAGTGTTA
The DNA here is from genome assembly GCA_947359465.1 of Metellina segmentata. Lineage (NCBI taxonomy): Eukaryota > Metazoa > Arthropoda > Arachnida > Araneae > Tetragnathidae > Metellina > Metellina segmentata. The sequence goes on along the minus strand of OX375877.1, from coordinate 30,251,795 downwards.
AATATCTTTTGAAGAAGTCCTTTAGTTCATCTCTCCTGAAAGTTTATCCTGTCTTGGTCCTCTTGAGAGTGTTCGACAGGCATTAGAAGTTGCAAGAGCAATGCCATGGGATGTCCCGACAGACATACTACTGGATGAGTGGAAATTACTTCAAAGATAATTTGAGGATCTAGAATGGAGCCTATTGATGTTTACTGGAACCATTTCTTCAGTCTGCGACACATTAGTGGTGTTGATCCTAAGTACCCAGTTGTGTCAAAGCTAGTGAAGGCTGCTCTGTCACTTTCTCATGGTAGTGCTGATATTGAACATGGCTTCTCAACCTCAGTAAGATCTTTGACAGGAGACGAAGTATCAATGTCAGAACGCACACTCAATGCATTGATGACGGTTAAAAGTAGCTTGGCAAATTTTGGCAATCAACTTTATTTGGTGCCGATCACATCAAAGCTTATGCATATGGGAAGGGTTGCATATAAAGCCTACAATTCCTATTTGGAAGATATAAAACGTAAGGCACAAGAAAAATTAGAGGACAGGTAAGAAAAAGATCAAAGCAGCTGGCAAAGAAAAGTGATAGGAGAAGAAGAAGAACAAAAACTTAAAATTATGCTTAAGGCAGAACATGAGGCATTGGACAGTGCTTAAAAATTATTAAAGGAAGCCAATGATAGGCTCAAGAAGGCAATAAAAAACGATTTTAAGGAAGCAGCACTTGCTTAGGCATTGATTGAAGGAGCGGCAATAGTCTCAGATGATACTGGTCAGCGAAGACAGACTTTAAAAAATGCACATTATTCTATTAAGAAGAAAAATACAAAATTAATTTCAGACTTTTTCAACGTAAAAAATTAGACATAATCTTTCAAAGAAAAAGAAGAAATTCTTCAAGCTGTGTCAAAAATAAACAAATAAAAAAAATCATAGTTACGATTAAATTTGTTTTTTAATATATTAAAATGATGTGATGTACTTTTTAAATGAAGAAAATAAAAATATCCTTCCAAAGAAAGAAAAGATAGGAGTGGCTGGGGAGGATCTTTTTATTTTCTATTTTTATACTTGAATATATTTAGCATTATTGTTATTTGTCACTTTTTTTTTTGCTCGATTTGTCACCTTTTTCAACTCGATTAGTCACTTTTTGTCACCTTTTTCAACTTTATTAGTCACTTTTTGTCACCTTTTTGGTTAAATTAGTCACTTTTGTCACCTTTTTAGACCTTGAATTCTGTTAGGAGCCCTGCATTTTCAACTTCATGCAACTTATTTATACTGTTTACAGAGTTGCCAAGATATTTTTTATCTATTACAAAATTTGAGTTTACGCGTAAGGTGCCCCTCTTCCTTTTCCAAAGACAAATTTCATTGTTTATAGTGGACTTTATAGAGCTTTTAAGCTAAATAATGCAAAAAATACATGCTTATCGGTGCAGCCATGAGAGGTTATGGGTTAACTTCCCTATTTCCAAAGACAAATGTTATTGTGTTTAGTATACTTTATAGGGTTTTATTGGACTAAAATTTGCTTACCCCCCTCATAAAAAATTTCTAGTTGCACCACTGTTCTGTACACACATTAGTACACAAATATAGTATTCTTATTCAGCTATTTTTGTAGTTCAAAATAACGCTGCGTATATTTTCCTCTTTTTTACATTTTGACTGTTTTCACCCCTGTGAAGTGCCAGACCAAAAAAATTAATTTTCTAAATGAGTTCTGTACAATTGCAAGTAATTTTGTAATTTATATTTTATAGTTGAAAAAGGTTAAAAAGTTTACAAGAGGCATGCGTCCTGATCAGCATCTTTGCTGCTTGAGTTACATGTACGCTTCTTTACCAATTTTAGGTCTTCTGGCTAATCCCACCCACAGAACGAAACCTTGCTTTGTATGAAAACTGGGTTCTATCTGGCAAGCAAGGAGATGTTTTCTTTGGAGACACTGTTGAAAAGTGTGCCCGTGTTCATCTGGAATCTGGAGACACATTTTTTATCCCGACTGGTAATGTCAATTAACAATTTTCCATACTTTTAACTCTAATGTAACTTTAACTTTTTTCTTTTTTTTTTTAATTACTAGGAAATGAAATTGGAAATTTTTTTCCAGTTTAACTATATGGTAAAAATTGCAAGTGGGCATATTTGTCTCCTGTATTTGCATGTGGCACTTATGAATTGCAGTTAAATATTTGAATTACTACTGTATTGTTTCCCACTGCGTAAAATCAGATACCTTGATTAAAGATAAGTTCTTCAAATAATTCACTTCGAAATGACAAGTTTTCAGTGTTTTGTTTCAAGGTATTTTTTTTCTTATCCACTAACAAAATGTTATACAATTTGTATTAGTGCTACTTTATAGTACATAAATTCACGACACGTTCTTCCTCTGAATAAAATAAACATTACTATAGTATGTAGATTATTAATATAACTGTTACTGCCACAGTTTCTATCATTTATGAAAGCCTACTGTAGAAATAGGAAAAGCCTTGTTAAACTTGTTATTTAAAATCATGAATGGGTGCGAAGTATTCTGTATTTTCCGTTTGTTGTGAACTATTTATGAAACAAACTAAGTTTTATTTGGTTGAATCACATTTTTATCAGGAAAAGTATTCTCCAGTATTGCAAGCATTCATGTATTGGAAGGTATGCAGGCAATTTATTTGCCAGCTATTGAAATGCATATTAATCCTCTTTAATTGTCAAATAACTGGAAAGCAAGAAACCAAACATTAATTAAAACCCTTTGATTCTTTCATTGCGAGACAAATAAAACCATTTTGTGATTCAGTGAAATGTGCGTACTTTTAACAACGGTATTAATATTTTCATTTATGCATTTGAATCGACAGGTTGGATTCATGCTGTCTTCACTCCTGAAGATACACTAGTATTCGGTGGAAATTTTCTGCATAATTTTGGAATTGAAAAACAGCTGAGAATAGCTGAAGTTGAAGATCTTACTCATGTAATTAAAATTTCTAGTCTCAATGTATATTTTAGAACATTTTTTTGTGAAGCATTTAATAGGTTAATATTAAAGTTTCAGTTTGAACCTAACTTTTCTGTTTTAATTTTCATCAGGTTCCTGTAAAATTTAGGTACCCTTTCTATACTGAGATTCTGTGGTATGTCGTCCAACGATTTGTGCACTGCCTTCTTGGCAAAAATTACCTAATCTGCAGTGAAAGTGGAGAATATTTAGATCCTGCCAATGAGCCATCCTCTGATGCCCTCAACTTAACTGCTACTGCTGATAAAGACCCAAAATTGCTTTCACTGACTCATAACCCTGTGCACATAAACGGGGATAAGTTCTCGTTTCCTTTCAAAGGCATTGGAGACGGACTGCACCAAGATGCCTCAGAGGTAGCCAAGGTTGAGTCTACAAGCGACTCAGTTTCTGAGTCCAAACTTTTATCACAGGCAGCAGAAATTAATGGGATTTCTTCTGAAAGTGCTCTGCTTAAAAGCACCTCTAAAGAACATATTCACATTACAAAGCTGGAATATAATGGCTTGAAGGTAAGATATTGAAAATCATAATCATTATTAATTTTTAGTAGACTAGGGAGCTCCGTCCCCTGCATCTCCATCTTGTTCCCTGTACAATTTGAATAAACCATGTTAATCTCGTAATATTTTGATCTGTATTTAATCGGCAAACCGTCTGTGAATCAAGTTGAAAACACGAGCAATGAACGTCACCCTCGTTTTTCGAGTTTCAAGGGCATCTGGCAAACCTGTCGGTCAGAAAATGTGACCTTTAATTCTGTGAAGTAAAATAAACGCAATCGTACCACGATCTTAAAAAATACGAAATTTGTATGACCAACTTTTGATCACATCGAATTTATTTATTAACCAATTTCAAAAATAACTGTACCATAAGAAAGAGTACATTCTAAATATACTGCAATGTTTTCAAATTTAAAAACTAATAGTAATAAGATATTAATATGACAGTTTTAACAAAAAAATAACGAAAATGTCCCGAATTTCAAAAACATATAATCAGGAACCAAATTGAAATTTCTAGAACACCTTGACGAGCTGTAAAAATTCACGTATGGAGGTACTCTAAAAAAATTCTGACTGAAAATTTCTACATCTTATGCTCACTTGCATTAAAAATTAAGCTTTTTCAATTTTGACGCCTTATAAACCCTAAACTAATAGCCGCATCAGAAAAAAATCTTCAAAATTGTCTAAGGAACACAATGAAGAACAAACCATGTTAATTCCGTAATTTTCTGATCCGTACTTTCTCTGGAAACCGTCTAAGAATCGAACGAAAAAAAAAAACAGTTTTTAATCCTGCGGCTGTGGTGGTGACTTATTTTTTAACATAGAGAGATTACTGGTTTAAAATCCTTGTTTATGCATGTTTGGTTTCATTTTGCTATCACTTTTTTCCAGTTTAGAATCAAAATTCTCTTATAGAGCCAGGTAACATTTCTATTTAAACAGATAGATAATTATAGCACACAAATCCTGATGCAGAGTGAAAAGGTGGTGTAAAGTAATAGGAAAATGTAAACAAGAGTCCTGACATTAGGATTATGTACTACTATTTACTTGTCATTTAAATCACTGATTAGATGGTTCAGGTCGTAAAAGGCTCTACTGATTAAAATGGGAATTCATTGCTAAAATACAATTTACTGATTAATGCAGGAACATACGAAATTTGTTCTTTATCATCTGAATTTAGTGATTATTTACATCAATGATTTATAACCTTTTTTCATCTGTAAACTAATTACTGAAATACTTATTTTGGTGATATGTGAAAACGATAAGTAATTTTGACTTCATTGTTTTACAAAATATGCCTACTCTTTTGGCTTCAAAGAGGTTTTTTAAATCATTTTCAAACAATTTACTAAAAGGACTTTGTAATAAATGAAAAGTAATACTCGGTTGTTTTTATGGGTACTTTAGAAATTATTTGTGAACACACTTGCCAAAAGTTTTAAACTAAACCGTTGAAATGATATAAATCTTACATGATTTAAACTGTTTTATACCATCCATAAGGCTCACCTGCTGAAAATTGCTGATCTACATGAAAGACTATTAATACTTAGTGCAATTTGTTGTATCGTTTTTCCATACAATTCAACTATTATTTTGCCTCCTTCGGATAACCATCTTTGTTATTCCATAGCCATTTGAAATTCTATGTGTTATCCCAGAATTCAATATGAATGACTAAAAAAAATGTCTAAAAAGAGATAGGATTTTCCAGGTATTACATCTTGACATTCAAGGAGAAATGTCTGATCAAACAAGAAATAACCTATTAATTTTTCACATAAAAGTATGTCTAAGACAAATCATTTGACAAGAAAATCATGAATATCAACAGTTTATTGTTTAACCAGTTATATGATGTTTGAATGTTTTTTTGGGCATCTGATTTTAAAATTTGTTTAAATGTTTGCAATAATATTTTGCTAAGTTAAGCAATTTATTTAATTTAAGTTTTGAGCCATATTCCTTTTTGGATTAATGTTCATAGAATGTCCAATTACAGTCCTATAGTCTAACATCAGATTGTTAAATCCCTTTTACTATTGAATGCACTAGATAATTTTTATATGGGTATTGACTTGAAATTATTTGTGAACACACTTGCTAAAAGTTTAAAACTAAACTGTTGAAGTGATATTTAGATTTTACACAATTTAATCCGTTTTACCATCCACTAGGGGGTACCGCCCCATGCTAGCCTACGCTCGGCAAGCTAATTAATGTGAAAGTTATAATTTTTCATCAATGACATTTGAAAACTGAGGTTATGACTGTTTTAATATTCATGGTTAGTGATTAAATATCACTTAAAAGTACTAAGCCAAACCTTTTACCTTACGTTAAAAGCATGTTTAGTTGATTTGTTTAAAATATGTACTTTGTATGTGCCAACTTCAAAACTGCGATGATATTTCTAAAATAAATACCATCATACCATAAAATAAATACCATGTTTCATTAATAATGACAAAAGTTGAAAATGGCAAACCAGGTTTGCCCATCTGTGTTGTGTGTGTCTTACTTCACACCACTCTTTGTTTAAGAGTGTTTCATTTTTATGTTTTGTGTTCAGACATTCATATAAAAAGTTCTTGTCCAAATCTGAGTGCTTGTTCTCATTACCCTATAGACATACAATTTCAGTATTTTCATTCAACAATCCAATTTTCTTAAATATGTGGTACAGATGATTGAATACCAGGTTTTCAGGGACAAAAAAATAAGCAAAAAAATTATCTGAAGTCGAGCTATTCATTCTACAAGTGGTTCAATTAGTCAATTTTGCACTTCTTATTTCACTATGGATTTGTAACAATAAACATGAATATTTGTTGATACAAATTATGAGAGAACCTGTGAATTGTCAGCAACATGACTCACAAGCCAGATCTGGCTCTTCAGCTACAAAGATTTTACCGTCTTCTATGAAATATTAACTAAACTTATAATCGTGTTTCTTTATGACATGATTGTTGCATTCTCAACTCGCCTGTATGTGTCTCAGTCTGTCAAAATATGCACAGAAATTGTAAAATCCTGGTATACGCCAATATATTGCAAGCTGAATATTAAAAAAATTACTGCTTAACACTTAAAAACCTCTGAGTGTTACGAGATCACCAAGCAATTTAGTGTTTCTTTTATCCCACAATGTACATGAATAAACAAATCTTTAATGCAATCCTGGCTCATTGTATTACATCAAAATGTTCTACAATCAGCCATTAAAAGCCTCAATTGAAATGCAAAGACAAGAATCCCACTAGAATTTGTTTAAATTAAGGTATAAAAACAATTTTTTTTTTATAAATAAAAGTGGCTTCTGATTTTTAAATCAAATTTTAATTTTAAATTCTTGCTCTCTTTTATAGTTCAAACTCATTAGGCATGAAAGTTACAATGCAGTTTTTAGAGAATTCCTGAAAAAAGTTTATTACTCTTGTAACAATTTATCATGTACCTCCTTTTTACATTATCAAAACTTCATATCTATACAAGGTTACATTTTCTGACGAACGGGTTTCCCAGATGCCCTTAAAACTCGCTGTGACGTCATGCTCGTTTTTTCGCTCGATTCTCGTATGGTTTGCCGATTAAGTACAGATAAGAAAATTACGAGAAGGGAACAAGATGGAGATGGTTTTTTACTGATGCAGTTATTAGTTTAAGGTGCATTAAGTGTTAAAGAAAAAGCGAAATCACTTGTGAATGGAGTTGGTTTGTGTAGCAATCACAGGGAATTGGTAAGCATTAGCGAACAGGGGCAGAGCAATCGCTGTGATGTCATGGACTGTAAAATTGAATCAGGATTATACGAATTATTAAGATAGTTTCGCTGTCGCATGAGATTGACTCTGCGAAAGGATAGTGTTGGTATGCGAAGCAAACCAAATGGGATTGCATAGCAATCCTCGTGGGTTGGAGAGCAGGGGCGAAAGCCCCTAGTATCTACAAAAAGTATCACTGAAATATCACTTTGTTAATCCGACTATTTTTACTTGTTTGCATCATCATGCGTTTGGCGCAGCTTGTCCCATTTTGGACCTTGCGCCATAAAACCCAAAAACTAACCAACTTCTCACACTTATTTTATTTATTGCTCACCTTGTTTTATGGCACTCTTCTAAAACAATTCGCTCTGTAATTAAATGATTTTTTACTATACAGAGCTAATTTAGCTGATAGATTTTATTAAGCCGTTAGCGCTAGGAAAAGTGCTAAAGATCTCTTTTTATCGTACATTAAGCTTTATATGGATCAGCTAATAAGATCACAAAGTAAATAGCATAAGAGCTGCTTACCATCCTCATGGTATTTTAGACTTTGCATCTAATTTAAGTAATGCTGTTAAACAAAGTCAATGTACACAAATTCAAAGTGAATGTGTTACTTAAAATTAAAGTTCTGTTTATCCCATTATGTTTTAAAAATTACTGATATTAGAAAACTAAAAATTGTTATTTTTTTAGTCAATTTTAAAATGGCTTCAAGGATTACCCCCATCCAAAAAAGGCGTGCCTAGCTATATTCGTGATCCAGAAGGTTTATTGGAAGACTTGAAAGTATGTATTTCAGATATAATTTTGATGTATTCTCTTTGAAAGAGGAATGAAATTAGTATATTTTTGTTTCATTTCATTTTGTAAATGAATATGCATTCATATAATAATCTGTATTCATTCTGTGTGGTTTTTTTATAGTAAAAATAAATTAAATAAAAAACATTTTTAGGTACTCCTTAAAGAACATGATGGTGATGAGCAACGACTTTCAATAACTGGCAAGCCATCTTTGTTTTGGTTTGACATTAAGGTAGCAATCGTGTATTTTTATTTTTACATCATATTTATAAAATAATAATTTTTTTTTCTTAATCTATACATAAAAAAAGGATGTGTTTGTTATGTGTGTGTAGTCTCTATACAAATCCACACCGTTTGACCAATCCACACCAAATTTGGTACACTTATATTTTTGAACACTGTGGAAAACATAGGATATTTCTTCCCTGTTTTCAGAGCAATCTATAGCCATGAAAATTGGTATACAGGTAGTCTTAATGTGCCCTTTGAAGCCCAATTTTTAAAATCTAGTTTTTCTGCAATAAATGGACATGGACAAAGAGAAACACGTTGTACAGGGTTTACGTATTTGAGTTAACACTGTTAAATGTCGCAGTCCTATTTAGCAGTTGCGGTCATAATTTAAAACTGGGCAACACCAGGACATTTAAATAAAGACAATAGTTTTGACTTTCCCATAAAAAACTATTTTGCTACTCTGTTCTTTCTAACCTTCTTTGCTATCTTACACCTCATGGGCACATTTCCTGTAGTTTTATAAGGGCTTCACATGCATGAAGTACTTTAGCAATCTTTTCTTTTCCCATATGGCTAGTGTCTAGTAAACACGAGTGTTGAGCTTCCAGGATACCAAAGTGGTCTTTTTCTGTGTTTGTTGCTCTAATTTCTTCCCCAATTCCTATTTCCCCTTTCATGACATATTTTACTTTATATCTCTACTATTATAAAAGGAAGTGTTTGTTTGTCTGTCTGTTTCTTGCTGCAAAATCGTGACGATTCTTTGCCACTTACAGCAATGAAATTTGGCACACAGGTAGTACGAATGTTTTGCAATTTTTGGGGATTTTAAATTTTACACCAGATTAATAACTTACACCACAGGCACGGGCAATGCAGTGCTGTGGCTAGTGTCTTATGTTTGGCACAGCTTGGCCAACTATGGCTTGTGTGCCATGAAATCTAAAAAATAACAACCTTCCTCAATAACTTATTGCTTCGCCATTAGAATTATGAAATGAGCTTTTTATGTGTCTGAGGAACCCAGATATATTCTTTAGCAAACCTTTCTAGTAATGTATATATGTTATCTTCGAAAAATAATGAATTCCAAATAAAGCTTTCTGTATGTAAGGTAGTTATTTGAGATGCATCTCGCAAAGCAAGTTACGATGAATCATGTTTGGATGTTTTTGATTTTACTGATTTTAAAGAATTGTATTTTCGAGTGAAAAACAACCTACAAAAATTAACCAATATTAAAATATTTAAAAAATTCTGTCACCTGGAGAAGTAATTGAAAATTTCAAGCTTGTTTATTTTAATCTTAAAATTGGCGGAATTACCTCGTTAAAAAACGGTTGATTTATTGCCTTGTTTCATGTTTGTTATTTGTGAAAATCAATAATTACATGAAAATCTGCTTAATTCGATTGTGGATATTGCTAAGAGAGCTAAAGTTTCTTATTGTAACCGTCTGTTCTCTGCAAAAACCTAGTTTAACAAACTCGAGAGATCACACTTCTCATGGTACAAGGAAAAGTGTGCTTTACTGAGGATATAATCAGCCATAAACAATTACTTATTATATTATAGAAATAAGGAATAAATCTTGTTTAATCAAGTTTTTGTATTTGAAACTATGTAAACCTAAATAAGTTCTCAACACAAAATTCGTGTCATAGCCTTTTAAAACACAGTGAAACCTCATCAAGTCATAATTTAAGGGACCAAGACATTTTAATGACAAGCAGAGTAATCGTGAATAGTATTCAATATGCATTAATGATCATGTAAACTTTAGCGCTTTGAATAATCTTTAGAACCTTGAACTTGCATAATGTCAAATTGCTTGTAAGGCTCGGAGAACTTGTTTTACTGCATAGTTATTTGAATTCGTTACTAGTAGGTTGAGTTTAATTGTATTGCCCTCCATGAGAGCTGAACAGGACAAGAAAATTAACAAGGTTTTACTGCATTCCTAAATGAGAGTATTTTTGTAAACGGAAATTCCTTCTCCTTACTTTGAGGCAACCAAATCTTTCACCAATTCAGTTCAAGGTAATTGTTTGAAACAAGGTTTCCAAACAGTTTGAGATTACCCTGATTTCAAAACCAAAAATTCATCTGGAGCATGTCAAAAATCTTGTTGTAACCCCTCTATATGAAGCCACAATAAAAAGAGTGGTTACTGTTTGACTTAATTTTTTCATTCTTACTCTGCTCTGTCAAGTTTTATTTGGAAACTAGTTGAAGACATTTATTTTTACAAGCTTCACCCTTTTCTTCCAAATATTCTTTCACTGAACATGGCTGGGAGAAGAAGCATTACTCTAAGCTCAATTATTCTTTCAGAAACCTAAACCAAAGCCACGTTCCACACCTACTTCATCCTCTTCGTCCAAAGGCTCAAAATCTGGCGGCTCCAAGGGTAACAACTCTAGCAATGCCAGAAGACGTAGAACCCGATGTAAGAAATGTGAAGCCTGCTTAAGGGCAGATTGTGGTGAATGTCATTTTTGTAAAGATATGAAGAAATTCGGGGGTCCAGGACGAATGAAACAGTCTTGTATCAGTCGACAATGCATGGCAGTATGTATCTCCTAGAGAAGTATTTCTGCTCCATGTATTTTTCATAATTAACTTTTATGCAGTCTTTTGATTTTGATCTCATGGAAGAGTTTAGTGCACTTCTGGTGAGGAAGCAAATGACTTTCAAGGTCCATAATTAAAAAGGCTATAAAATGTAAAAAGAAGCAAGGAAATGGGCTGCCATATGCAAAATCAAGTGGTAATGAATATTATTTTGTTAACTTATAGACATTTTATATCTTTTGGCATTGAACGATAAACTTAAGAGTTGGAAAACTCGCTAAAGATACCACTTGTGGGAGGTAATTGTATACATGAGGGTTGTTTGGAAAATAATGCCTATTTTTAAATAAAATACAGACCAATTAAAATCTATCATGCTTTTGATTTTGCATTTCATACCTTATATTACTTTTCTACGTAGTCCCCTTGCAAATTTAAACATTTGTCATAACTTGTGACGAGCTTTTGAATACCAGCGTCATACTCCTCTTGCTGTGTAGTACGATGCAACCACTATATAGGTCACATATTGCGTTGTGGAACTAAAACAATAATCAGGTAAACCTGATACATGCTGTTGTCTGTGTTGACAAGTTAAAAGGAATGCCCAAAATCAAAAGATTTAAAAATCTAAATAATGGAATATTTATTTATGCATAAGAATTTTAAGATTATAATGATCTTCACAGTAATTATATGATCACGAAAATAACCATCTGACAAAAATCAACAGTGCGACACATAATTGGATCTACCTTTAAATCATAATTTAATATTTTAATGTTCCTATAAGAGAAGGCAGGAACGAAAGAGGAAGAAGGGATAAAAAAAATGGCTCCTGGAGCTTAGATTACCAAGTGCTTGAAAGCATTTTGTCAGCGTCTCCACTTCCAGCAAAAGGCCCCTTTTGCAGACCGCAAAAGAGAAAATCCAAAATCGCACGTCCAAAAGAGAAAAAGCCCCGCTTTCTCGTTGCGTCCCCTTTTTATAGACCATCACTCTCCTGTTGCCACCATCCTTCCAGTGGATAGAAAAAACACAGTATAATAACACTCAAATGATAGCTTAATAAATTTTAAAGGTTTTACAGGCCAAGCATCTCTTTGGTACTTCCAAATATTTAAAAGTATATACATTTACAACATAAATATACAAAAAGGGATGTAATGAAACCCTTTATAAGAGAAGAACTCCAAAGTTAAAATACTAAAAAAAACAACTTAGAGTTTGCAACACAACACTCTGTTGCCAGTCCATTGAGATTAGCCGTAATGTCTTTAAGCTTTTGTGGTCGTCATTGAGCATGTGTAGCACCCACCTTGCACAAATATTTCTGAATTTGAGGTGATCTGTTACCACTTTGCAATTGATAGTGCGAGACACATGAAAATTTATCATGAAATTTCATCTGAAGTCACATGCCAATCTTGTTTGATGAATTTGTCGACAGACTTGACAAGCTCATTCGTAATGACACTTGGGCATTGCTTCTCATCATAGATGTTCTCCATTCCCTAGTTAAACTTTCGACACCAACGACGCACACATTATTCAATCATCACATCACCATACACTGCTTTGACTTCACTGTAAATTTCGCTTGGTCGCGCATTTTTCTGCGTTTAGAAATCGGATTACAGATCTCACTTCACATTTGGCGGCATGCTCGATTTTCTTGGACACTTTGTTCGCTTACCAAAACAACAATAGCCGTTATAATACGATGAATTCAAGAGACAGCTGGCAGACAAGTCCCTAAAACCGGCGGATGCTCAACCGGGCGTTACTTTCCAAACAGCCCTCGTACTTAATTTGTCTACTAATCTAATGAATAAAACTAGTTCGAAATCACGCAATTCGAGCGGCAACTCGCAGGAGTCGGACTCAACATTAACTTGATTTGCAGTTACTGCACGTAAGGAATCGAAATTAAAGTTTGTACTGATCAAGATTTGAGATATATTAAAATAAATTCAATTACTTGTGGTGAATCAATCCCAACACTCATTTCTCCTCTAGTTCAGCGGGATGACACGGGAGCGAACAGAGCTGTAGTCGTCCAATGAGACGGAGGCAAACTATAGCTATTCTGATATATTCCTATTAAAGTTCAATAAGTGTTCAAGTGTTATTCAACATGCAAAAACATCTGCATGCTAGTCAAATTAATTCCTTGAATTTAAGTGTTAAGAAAGCTTTTAAAAAATCCAGTCCTTCCTTTGAGACTGCATATTGTAATATACTTGGGTTTTGGTAGGAAGTTACATGAAAGAAACTAAAAGTCGGGCTAACTGTTGCCATGCTCTTTTATCTTTGACTCCTAATTGTTGATTCTACAAAAAATGTCAACAAAAGAGAAATAAGATCCAATGTGAATGACGATGCTCTTAACTCTTTTTGTACAACTGGTTAGCATCCCTGTGTGTGCATTACAAACCTTTACAATACCTGAAACGTGTTTTAATTTTGTATGCAAAGGTGAAAATGGCAATTGTATTTATTTGCTCTGTACTATTTTTTTGGAAGTATTTATTCTTAAGACCCAAGTGTTTGATTGTATAAAAATAACTGTTTTGGGGTAGTTTTTTAGGTAGGTTAAGTCTAGATAATTCCTTTTATTAGCTATGTGAAAACTTCTTAATTTAATAATATAGGGATTAATAGGGTGGTAACTAGTTTTTTTGTATGGAAATCTATAGCCTATTGTGTTGCTCCAGTGCGACGTTAATTATAATTCATATATTGTATGGAAATCTCATCAAAAAATTATTTGGATTCTGTTCATTCATCAGTCATCACTTATGCAGTTTTAAGATCTTATGTTGGTTCGGTTGTTAATTTTAATTTGTTTTGTAAAATACACAGTCCAGTCACATTAATGTGACCACCTGTCAAAAGCCAGAATAACCACCTTTGGCTGAGCGGACCGCTGCGAGACGTGTACGAAGAGAGTCAATTTGGTTTCTGAAGATGAGTGCACCCATTGAATGCCTGGAAAACATTCCCCAAACCATAATGCTCCCTCCTCCAGCCTGAATCCTTCCAGCAATTGTTGCAGGGTGTTTGCTTTCAGACATTTCACGCCGTATATGCCATCTGTACGATGGAGCATAAAACGTGATTCCTCGGAAAAAGCCACCTGCCACCACTCTGTGGACGTTCAGTTGTGGTACTGGCGTGCAAATTCCAGCCTTCGTCGCCGATGAACAGCAGTCAGCATAGGTGCATTAACCAGGCGTCTGCTGCAGAGGCCCATGCACAGCAACGTTCGCTGAACCGTTGTTGAGGATACACTCTTGGTAGCCCCTTGGTTCATCTGGGCGGTCAGTTGCTCAACAGTTGCACATCTATTCGCCCGAACCCATCTCCATAGCCTTCGTTCGCCTCTGTCATCTATAGCCCGTAGTGCACCACATGTGCCACGCTGCTGATTTTGGATAGTGCCATTTTGCTATGCACGGTATACTTTTACCACAGCGGCATGCGAACAGTTCACAAAATTAGCAGTTTCCTAAATGCTTCCACCCTTGGCCCGAAAGCCAATAATCATGCCCTTTTGGACATTGGATAAATCGCTACGTTTCTGCATTACGCCAACGATTGAAATGCTTTCCGATGCCCTAGGACATCCTTTATATACACTCCACTGCAATGTGCTGCCACCTGCCTTTTGTGATTGGTTATTTCACGTTGACGTCGAAAGTAGGTGGTGGTGGTCACATTAATGTGACTGGACTGTGTATTTTTTAGTTGTACATTTCGTCCCGATTGTCCAGTTTTGGAATTAGCACCATCAACCAATCGATCTTGCACCAACGTATTTAATGTGTAGATAATTCATTGTATGTTATCAGTTATGTTATTTAAAATTTTTTGTTTGTATGCATGTTTGGGGCAGTTTAGTTCCAATTTCTGTGATGTGTGACCATCAGCTTTTTATTTTACTGTGTTGCTTTAATGGTGTTACTTTTCCACAGCCTGTTTTGCCTCATACAGCCTGTTGCATGATTTGTGGAAGAGATGGTTGGGACAAACTGACAAATCCACCTGAAAACGAAAACTCTAGTCTAATGGAATGCTCTCAGTGTTGGGAAATACTACATCCCAAATGCCTCCAAGAAAAGAATCCAGACTTGCCGATGGAAAGTTGTATAAATGACGATTTACCTAACAGCTGGGAGTGTCCAAAATGCTGTAGAAATGGAAAGCCCGATCAAATCAAGGTTTGTTGCCTTGATTTATACTAAAGGAACTTCTTTAAATTTTTCATTTGCATAATTAATAGTAGCGAATAGCCCTTAGGCCTGAATTCGGGAACTGCACAATGCAACCCCTCAATATAGCCAGCCTCTTGGGACACTAAAAGGAGAGTGATATAGCAAGGGTTAAGTAAACTTCGTCAGCATAAAAGTAAAAGCACAAATAAATCTTTAGCTTGTACATTTTTTA